>WBMV01009007.1:13446-354197 GCA_013396655.1 Campylorhamphus procurvoides | reverse complement strand
GTCTACGTGGCAGCATGCTAATTTTATAACTATACTCAATTATCATATCTAAAGGTCCCGTCCAATCTAAGATTTGTCCATGCCCAGAACTTCCCTTGGTTCAGCCTCATGGCATGGCTCTCTTAGAATTGAGTTGGAGGTCTTAAGACCCCTTTGCCTTATTGGAGCTTCTCCAAGGTTGCTGGGCTTTGCTTTCTTGTTTTGACTAACATGGTATCTAGTTGCCTTAGCTCTGGTACATGTTTTCCTTGTGCAGTGTTCCAGCTATTATCTGACCCTTAAGACAGTTAACACAGGGTTAGAGGTTGCAGGCTATGCTATATGTGAGAAGTATACCTAGAAGTATAAAAATCTACAAATTCATGAAAGGCCTACGGCAACAATAACCTTTCCTCCCTCCCACAAAAACCCATGCACTTGCATGGCACCATAGGTATAGTAGGAATGAAAAGTTGAATGCAGAAGATTTATTCAAGAAGGAAAGAGGGGTTTGTTCAAGGAAGCTTTTGCTGCTAGGAATACTAGGCCTGGGAAAAGATCAGTGTGGAAAAACTCCATTCATTACACCTATGGATGTTTATTCTCTGCTTGTTTTGAGAAGTAGGATTCCTGCGTAAAGATAACACTTTCTCACAGACATGCTGTGAAGCCCCTGCTGGGAGAGAGAAGAGTCCATAAAAGGACTGGGGAGAACACAGGCTTGAAGTTACGCATATGTGAAAGGATTTGTTATAAAAGCACCGGAAACAGGCCTGGGGGCTCTCTCTTGCCAGCTGCATGATTTCATTGGTGATGTTTTGTAATGTATTCAGGGTTTCCAACTTCAGAATAAACTTCTCTTAAATACCTTAGCCATGGTTTAGTCCTCTAGGTTACCTCCATGCACATCAATTCCTACAGGTATCCTTTAAAGTTGTAGCTTGAAGGACCAATTGCCACTGTACACTGACAACAGGGAGACTCACTGATGGGAAAGAGCAAGATAGGGCTCGAAAACTGATTCCGGAAACCTAAGAAAGTAATGCCAATAAGGTTTATAATTTAATTCACCAGACATTTTAAAGAAACTAAAACAGCCAGCAAAGAATAAGACATGCAAAAGATGGAACTAAGTGTGAAATATTGCCTTTCTTGATGCTGATGATTTAGGTCTCAGGGGAGACCTTGAATACACAGCTTAAAACCCTGTCATGGAGTAACACTCCCACTGATCTTCACATAGGAGCAAAAAGATCTCCAATTTTGCTTTTAAGACAATGACAGTAGTGACTGAAATTTGGATGCATATTCAAAAGGAGTCAGAAAAGAAGCAAAGAAAATACAGGATGAAGCATTAATGAGAAGTATGAATAGGCATGGAAGTATTTAATGAGAGATAAAAATGATGGTAATTGAAGAAAAAAGTAAAGGAAGGGAAATAAGAAACTCAGAATAAAAATACTGTTAGTGAAAAAAGTAAAAGGGTAATAATTCTCTAAATGCCTTGGGAGCTCTCTACAGGCACTTCCTGCATGCAGTGCTTGTGCAGTTAGTGCCACAACAACCAAGGTTGCAATGCTTGCATATTTTACCAAGTACAGTAATTTGGACAGCCAGCTGTGCAATTATTGCATATTGTTGAATGGCCAACTGTGTTGCAGTAACAGACAAAAATGCTACTATTTGCAAAAACATACTCCAGATAAAAGTATTAACATGTCAGAGAACTGGAAACAGGAATCAGTTTTATTTCTATAGCTGAAGATAATTGATGGTGGTGGGTTTGGGTTTTTGTTTGGTTGGCTTTTTTAAACAATGATGAAAAGTATCACTTCTTGAAACTCTGATTATTTTGTTATTATTTTTTTCTAAGATAACATACCCGACTGTCTTGATGTCTGATGAGTGTGTGGGTTTCTGCAGGTAGAATCTGACAGTGAATAAGGCCAGCAGATGAAAATTTCTGATTCTCATGTCATTGTTCTGTCACATCTGACCATCTTTGGAAAGCACAAGGAGATATTTTACAGTTATCAGTATATTTGACAACTTCCAAGCTTATTTCCACAAACCTTTGTTATAATTTTGTTTCAGAGATAACTTTTTGCTTCTGAAATACATTTTTTCTCGTTTCACTTCAGATCCTGTGTTCTATAATTCACTTTTTGGTTGTTACGTTAAATTTTTTTGCATTATCTGAATATTTAGGAAATGATCCACCAGACATTCAGGTTGCTACTGACCTTTGTACCAGTTAATTTTGAAAAAAATATGATACTACATAAAATGCAGACTATAAAGTAGTCAGTGTATGTTACATGAAACACAATGATTAAGAAGACAAGTGAATCACAAGGAAACTCTTTACTGCGCTTTGCAAAAAGCTCAAATTAAATCCTTCTAGGTCATTCTAAAATCCTGAAAACTCAAAGAATCTTACACTGATCACAACACCAACCCTTCCACTGCTAAATGTGCTAAAACACGTCAGAGAAAAGAGAAGAAAAAAAAAAAGCGAAGGTACTGAATAGAACTGCATAGCAGAGTTCCTGTGCTCCAGCAATGTACTAAGGTCATACATCTTGCAAACCCTTCTGTCTCCTGTGGATTTAGCTGATAACAGAAGGAACTTTCTTTGGGTTTACCTGCCAGATATATGATACATACTTCAGTGAGAGGAATTTTTTTACCCCATTCTACGATAGTGTCTTCAAAAGGAATTATTATTTCTTATTCATCCATCTTGTAGAGAATAGTCAGAAGTAGTAAAATGTAAATCTCTTCATAACTTAATATAATTTATAACTGAATCCAACAATTTTCATTTGTCATCACAGTGACGAAGCTCTTTTGTCAGCTGAACAAATGTACTAAACACTTTTCACTTAAAAGAACAACAACAAAAAAGAGATCATTTCCCCTGAATAATACATGTCAAGTCAGAAGGATTCTTTTTTTGTTCAGTAATGTCCTTGTTTTTTTGGGGGTTTTTTTACACCAGTTATTAACTTCATGCCTATATGGAGGAAGAATAACTAATGTGTTACTACACCTCTTCAAATTCCAGGAATGCACGATTCCTGTTATGCTTTCATTCTATCCTTCTATCAAAATGCAGAGAGTTTATGAACTCAGAATAAAAGAATACTTGCTAAAATATTCTTAGTAAAATGCAAACCTGGGGTTCCACCAAACTTCAACTTAGAACTTCACTCCCTTTAATTTTTTCTGGAATAGACATACTTTGCAACAGAAGAACTATTTTCTTGGTAGACTATGCTTCTTTCATTTTCCTAATGATTTAACAGTCGTTAGAGGTTTTGTTATTCTTGTTGCATTTTTGAGAAAAGGGGAAAGGAAAACTTTTTTCAAGAATGAAAAGACATTTTTCCATTTGATTATTAGAGAAAAAATATGCATAGACATTCGCTGTTATCATAAGGAAGTTAAATGTACTTTTCCCTCCTTACAAAATAAGATAAATGACAAAAATAATGTGACAATATAAAAACAATAAAGATATTCAAGAACCATCTTTGAGTTCCTAGCTAGAAATTATTCTATTCTTCTACCTTAAATCACCTGCAGCCTATTCTAATTCTGGGAGATGCAACATAGAGTACTGTTCGCTGTCATGGCTTTCTTCCTATTGAAATAAAGTAAGAATGAAAATTACATCATACAAACCAAGATGCCTAAAATATGTGAAGATATTTCAGTCTTGGAAATTATAACTACTTGTGCTTGAGCAAAGGAACAACACTGTACATTTTGCAAACACTCTTTAGAGTTCTGGAAGAAAGACAAGGAGCTTATCTGCCCAGAGCTGTTATAAAAAAATTGCAACTTAGGTTAAGAGGTCCTTCAAGAAGGAGTGCCTAACATCATTTCTTAGTGAAAAATTCACTAAGCTAAGAAGAAGCAGGTATTAAAATAACTGATATTTTCAAACATGCTCTCTGAGGGTCAAAAGTAAATCTTGTATACTGCTACCTTCAAGAAAAAGTCAAGCCCTAAAAACACATTTCCAGAATCTTACACAGGTTGCCTTCCTTACCTGTTGCAGGTTAATAATCCCTGCTCTCTTCTGGAAAAATAAGAAATAAAGGTGCCTGTGTATTCATCAAAATCTCACTGAAAGAACAAAGCAAATACTAACAATGTTGATGAATAACTAGCATTGGGGGCTCCAAATGAAACTGTAGCCTCTTTATTCCCAGCCTGGGTAACCAGATCTTCTATATGCTTATAGCCAGGAAGAAAAGAAAAAAAAAAAGCCTAAAAAGATGGCAATTGTACTTGACACCTACAGAAAATAGATTAAAAGACATTGAACAAGAAATTAAGGCAAATCTCTGGACAAATACTGTTATATATTATTTTCTTACGTTCCACAAATAAAATACAGTTTCTATAATTTGTATAATGATTTCTGTCAGATTCAGGAAAACAAAACCATAGCTGTGCTAGCTGTACTTGCAATTTGACCACAAACCTGTTTCTACACTCATCTGCAGACACGCATAAATCCCTATATATGCATATTTGAAAGAACAGAGGAAAGCTGCAATCACCCAAGGAGACTTTTGTTTTCTTATTTGTTTTTTGCAGCATGAGGCTAATCTTTTTTCTGTGCAATACCAGAAGAGAAAGACTTGTGTTGCAGAAAGGATTCCCCTCCTCTTCTTGATCCCCTTCAAGAAAAAAAAATCTTATGAAGCACTGGATATTGCATATAGCTAAAGGCAGGTCATGATGTACGGTTCTGCTGGGAGATTTAGGATGCCTAGATCATTACTGAAAATTCTTGATAATTTAAAATTTTAGTCTGGAAAACTTCTTCATCTGTCTAAAAAAAAAAAAAAAAAGAGTTTAAAATCTCTCTTGGCCAAACATGATACATTTTACCTCCCACAGTCAGCTTAAAATGTAATCACCCATTTAATTTTCTTTCTCTTTCCTGTTCCCATTAAATTGCTACTTTAGGTTAAGCAGTGCTACTGTTTGCTCTACCATTTAGTCTGGCCAGTGGGGGACTTTGTAGTGGCTTGGTCATGGCTGGATGCCAACTGCCCACCAGAGCTGCTCTGTCACTCTCCTCTGCAGCTGGACAGGGGAGAGAAAATACAATGAAGGATTCCTGGGTTGAGATAAGGACAGTAAGATATCACTTACCAATTAGCATCACAGGCTCAACTTGAGAATATTAACTGAATTTATTACTAACAAAATCAGAGCAGGATAGAAGTAAAATAAATCTTAAAAAACACCTTACCCTGATCCCTCCCTCCTTCTCAAGCTTTATTTCCTCCCCACCAGTGGCACAGGGACATGGAGAATGGGGGTTAGAGTCAGTTCAGCACACATTGCTCCTGCCACTGCTCAGAGACAAGAGTCTTTCCCTGCTCCAGTGTGGGGTCCTTCCCATGAGAGACAATGTGTGTCACTTTTCCATGGGGTGCAGTGCAGTCCTTCAGGCACATTTTGCTCCAGCATAGGTCTCCCACAGGGTCACAAGTCTTAGTAGGAAACCTTACTCCAGTGTGGGCTTCTCTCTCCATGGCTCTGCAGGTCCCTGCTCCAGTACAGGTTCACAGCCCTCTCTCAAGTACCTACCTGCTCTGGCGTGGGTCTCCTCCACGGGCTGCAGGTGGATCTCTGCACACCGTGGTCCTCTATGGGCTGCAGGCACACAGCTGCTTCACCATGGTCAGCACCAGGGGCTGCAGGGGAATTTCAGTTCTGGTGCCTGAAGCACCTCCTCCCTCTCCTTCTCCACTGACCTTGGTGTCTGCAGAGTTGTTCCTCTCACATATTCTCACTCCGTTCTTCTCTAGCGGCAATTACCTTTGCACAATAAATTTTCACCTTCTAAAGGAAGTTATCATAGAGGAATTACCATAATTTCTGAGTGGCTTGGCCTTGGCTAGTGACAGGTCCATCCTGAAGCTGGCTGGCTCCTCAGAGAAGCCACCTCTGTAGACTCCCTGCTACCAAAGCCTGGCCAATACAGTTGGCAAAACAAACAAAACAAACCCAATACAGTTCTGTAGTGTGAGTGTCAGAGAAGGAGAAGGTATTCTGTTTTGGATTTAGAGGGTTTGTTTGTTTCACTGAGGTTTTTTGCAGAGTAATTTTAGGAAACTGGACACAGCGATGCAGGAGGCCCCTTCCAGTTCTACAGTTACATGTCAGAGATATTTAAAAATCCTAAGGCAGTGTTAACTGCCTTAGTACCAGTAAAGTGATTGTGTTTGCCTTGACAAACTCTCCTTCTATTAGTGAGGAAATTTAGCATTACTG
Organism: Campylorhamphus procurvoides; assembly: GCA_013396655.1. NCBI lineage: Eukaryota > Metazoa > Chordata > Aves > Passeriformes > Dendrocolaptidae > Campylorhamphus > Campylorhamphus procurvoides. The sequence continues at coordinate 347,915 of WBMV01009007.1, read as the reverse complement.
TAATGCTGACTTCACCTCTCAATATACATTGTTGCTGATTTTTCCACTACTATCATCACACTTCATGCCATGTATTTCTATATATTCTAAAACTCTGACTCCTGGCTAAAGCCACAATGAAACTAATGCCAAAAATAAATTCCACTGCTAAGTAGAAAGACTACCCATAGATAAAATAACAAACACTGAGTGTCAAAGGCAAACAAATGCACACTCTCAAATGTTATATGGTCACTTTGAATGGACAGTAAAAGACAAATTCTATTTGTAATCAAATAAGTCAACACTACATTGAAATATCTAATGCTTACATGTTCTTTTTACCACCTGTTCAAAATAAAAGCATACAACTTGGATACAATTTTAAACATATTTTCATTGGACTAAAGTGAAGAAAAGAAAAGGGACAAAATTAAATATAACAGGCAGACCACTCATCAAGTACACTAAGCTGATCAATTCCTCACAAAAAATTAATGGGAAATGGCCAAGTCATTTAACTTTGCAGAACAGCTGCTTAGCATTCACAAACTCAGTACCACTAATGCTATGAACATCTTATATAAGTTCAGAATACTTTCATTTATATCAAAAGAATGTCATTTGCAAAAACATTTCAGAAAAGAAATCTGCCAAAACACCTTTGAGAAGACCCATACCCAGCTCTGATAAATATGCCTTGATTTCAGTTTTAATCTAATTGTAAATATGAGAAATATACCTTCTAACTAGAAGTTCATTGTCAGTGCAACTTCAGGAAATCAGTGTAATGTTTGGGGTATACTCCACTGTTAATATCACCATCTCTGCAGTCCCAGATTCATGAGAACAACTTAATCCACAAAGGGAAAACTATACTTCCAAAATCAGTTTTCTACCACATCTTTTTTGGTAGTGTGTCCATCCCCCCACCACCCTTTCCTTTTGCTGTTATTGAACAAGGTTCCAAAAACACCTTAGCAGCATAATAAAAGCTTGCGCTTTCAGCAGAGCTATAGGCTAAAATACCTCCCAGCTCAGTCAGTGTAAGGAGTGAGGAACTGGTTTTTGTAGGTGCTGATAGTTCTCATGTACAGTTAAAGAGTCTTTTGGGTTCCAGATGGTATCTGGAAAGCAGATATGGAGTTATTCTCCTTACAATTCTGTCACTTTGATCAAGACCAGCAGAAGAAGTGGGCAGAACTGTGTAAAATTAACCATTCACATGTAGCAGGAACAGGGAGGAAATATTACAGCAGATGATCCTGATTTGTCTTGCGCGAATTTAGAATGCAGAGTGCAGCACAGGATGATGATAATTAGTGGTAAGAAGCGTGTTTAGCTGAAAATCTGAGCCTGGGAAACTTGCCTGATCTCACACTTGTGACTGCAAATTTGTGACGATTTTTAGTCTTGCCACTAGAATCTATGTTTTCCAGTAAAAACACAAGAGAGTATCTATATTTTCCTCCAAAGTAACTCAATTCTCTCTCTTGAAAACAAATGGATGTTTGCATAGTTCCTAAAAGCATCTATTTTTTCCTAACATCTTCATCTGAGCCCATTTCTTATGGCAGAGTTATCATACTTTTAAGAACCTTTTTTTTTTTTAATTTTAATGATTTCAAAACTTACTGTGTTTTATTTCTGTTGAGAGATCCACTTTTCACTCCATGAAGCTTACCTTTCTTCTGTGCTGAAAAACCTGCGAAACCAGAGGAAAGGTAATAAAACAAAGGCTGCCATAGGAACTGACTATCATTTGTGTAGGAATCTTTCTCTAATACTTGAAGCTGTCTGTCTGCTGGGAAAACATGACTGATTTCATGACTCTGAAATATACATCTTCATATATCAAGTTTACAAACATTCTCTTGTTGTTTCCTTAGAAACTCTTTTACTTCCTTTATAACCTAGTAGCCCAAGACTTCTCAATTTCTTCTTTCAAGCTTGTAAAATGCCTGTACTCTTCCTATAGCTCTGTACATGATGTCTTTTTTTCCCTCGGTACTAGTAAAGCAAGCACTAGATCTGTGAAAAAGTTGCCAATTTGATTTCATAACTACTAATTTTTTCATTTTCTGTTGATACATACTAACATTTTTGTCTTTTTGAGCAAGAGTGTATATAAAATAGAAGCTTATTATTCTTATTACAACATCAAAGATGGGTTACTGCAATACATATGAATCATTGAAACGATTCCTTTCAATATGGGTCATTTTACATTTTTCCAAAGCTCTGCACCTGAACTTATACTCAGGTTTTTCTAGCTTTGGTTAACCTAAGGGATTCTGTCATCTGCAGAATTTTTTTTCCTTTTCTCCTTAGCTCTGCCACTAAATGTGTATGTTTAGTTTCAAAGATTTCTTTTTCATGACTGCAGGTCCTAAAGAGTTCTACGGTGTTTATTTTTATAAACAAAGTCAAGACTGTACACATGTGGATTATTTCTTTACTCCACAGCACTAAGCAGAAAAAACATGGGCTGTATTCATATAGACTGTACACTGCATGGAAAAACTAGACTTCAAACTGAAATAACAATTCTTTCTAAATATCCTAAAGTAGCAGAAAGATGCTGTAGACAAACTGCTTTCTGCAACCAGAAAATGTACCTGGTTTTCAGTAAAATTTTTCCCACAAAATGTCTTTTAATTGTTAGCAAATTATTAAAAAAAAAAAAGAAGAAAAAAGAAAAAAAATTAGAAAACCACATGGTATTACAGGCTATCCTGAAAAAAAAGAAGTGAACATGATGTTGAATTCTTGTGCTAGTCTCAAGGAAGTGCATTCAGCAGTCAGTCAATATAACTAAAATGTACATTTATAAAACAACAACTACAAAACGTCTTCCATGCCCATGACAGGAGGTGATTCAACTATCTGGCTGGCAGTAAAGGTTGTTTACCAGGTTCTGGATTCCTAATTGGGTGCCTAGCTTGCTAAGTAGCAGCTGGTCTTTAATTAGTTGAAAAATTATTATCACTAAAAGTTGCCATAAAAAGAAAGGGAGCAATATCATTAAAGTGTTAGAATCCATATGGTAGGATATGTATCTTCACTTGTCAATAGCTGTTTTTCCTCTTTTCCACTCAGCATTAATAAGGAAAATTGTTCATTTGCCCAAAAGTTCTCCTTTTTTAATTTGTATTGAAAGTAATATTAAATTGGAAGTGTGCTGAAAGACTGTACATAGTGTAATGTTTCTTTTTCATTGTGAAGTTATCTAAGATGCTGTTTTCCACAGAGGTGAATTAGGATTGATGAGTCACCCTTGCCAGAACACCTGATCATGGTAGGACATCATTATCTCACCTTCATTCATTATTTATAAAGTAAAACTAGATGAAAACCTCTTTGTATATAAGACTTAGCAAAACATGAATTTTACGCCTGTGATGTATTAAATATGACCATAGAATGAATGCACATCATAACCTGTAACTGGAAATTTGCACTATAATTACCTGAATTACTTCACTTCAGGAATATTTGCCCAGTGCATGTGGAATGATGAGATTACATATGAAGCAATACCATGTTAGAATAAAGGACAACTCTAGGGATATTTTTTATAAATTATTTGAAATATCTCTCCTATCAATTTTAATATTATAGTGTATTATACTGCTTTTATACTTACTGTGCTTACTCATTTTGTCAAGGGCAAAGTAGGGAGGAGTAGGGAGTAGGATAATATTATTTAGGTTTGTAACAGCTGAACCCTCTCCAGTTCAAAACCTGACAGAATCGTCTCAAACATTAACCATCCATTTTGAAGCAGAGAAATTCAGTAGCTGGTAAAAGAATTTACTTATAACAGTGATGCAGTGTTAAAAAAAATACAACAAACAAAATACCCAAGCAAAACAACAAAACCAACAACAACAAAAAACCAGACAAAGAAAATATTCATTCTGTTTAGTGTCCAGATTAGCCGCGGAAAATGAATAAATGCTACATTGTTTATATTAGCAGTGACTGACCTTCACTTATTTTTAATTAATGTTATTGCTCATATTACATCAGAGAAATTGAGGAAATAAAATTGTCTGCTTTAAAGGAATAAATTGCCCATACTAGAAAGTCTTAGCTGAAGGTAAAACCAGAACATTCAGCATAAAAGAAAGGAACTGCTTGAAAGCCTAAATTTCCAAGTGACTCAGTTATCCTGAACTCTATCTCTGTAGCACAAAGTTGAGAAAAAAAAATTTAAAATAGCCCTTCACCATAAAATCAATTGATTCCTGTCAGTAACTACATACAGTGGAAAGAGTCTTTCATAACTTTTCATAAGCCTTCTTTTAAGGTTATGAATTTGCAGACAAAGAAAATATGCATCAGATAAGTAGCACACAGTAACCTGCATCAGCTTCAGTCCTTCACTTTAATGCCTTCCAAAGGCTAAGTCATTATTTTTTCCCCACTGAAATGATGTTTTCTGTCTAGATTGTTCCACATTCAGACCTCAGTTGCATTAGGTCACTGTAAGGCACTACATGAGATATCTGAAATACATTATCACCAGTTCTCCAAATTACATTGGTGGAATGATGTAGAATAGGTTTATCTAGCAACTCCATTTCCTTTTCTCTTGACCTGATTTTAACTCTATGTTAGTGTAATTTTCTGTAATTTAAGATACAAAAGATTTTTTGATAAACATTATAGTATTTTACATCTATATGTCTATAACAAAGATGTGATTTTAACTATTTGTTTCATTAAAATTTAAATATTAAATTATAATTCAGAGACTATTGAAACAATTCTGTGTTCAACTACTAACTGATTAACGGTTCCTCTATAAAACTTTAAGACAGGACTTAACACTCATGAAGAAGTGAGACAAAATTTTTTTACTGTTTCACAGTCACTGCTTTTTACACCCAAGGGAATTTGGGCGGGGGGAAGGTGGTGGTGGTGTTTGAGTTAATATATTTAGTTCTCCTGTTCTTAAAAACAAAATAATGCATTAATTACCATCAACATTTTTTTCTCTCTTGCTGTCAGAAAGCTCTACAGCACTAAACACGTGAGTTATATTCTTGATTCGTTACATGGTGAAGAAATTCAAGACATTATGAAAAAACAGTGAAGACATATCCCTGCATTGCTCTTCTAAAAATATCACTGTTTATCTTGTTCCCCATAATGTTCCCACCAATGTTTTGTTAACCAAGATGTATGACCATTTCCCAGTCTGAGTAGAATAGAGAGGTCCTAATTTACTCTTACACTAGAAATTGGTCACTGGGAATGGAGGAACCTCTCTCCCTGTAATTCTAGGCAGCATGGAAGGGTGGAGCCTAGAGAAAGGGGAAAATAGAGACATTACAGAAAATCAAGTTGGCATTCCACGAGAACAAAATCCACTTGGCTTTGACAGCAAACCTGCTACCAGCTTAACCATAAGGTAATGGCAGCAGCTTTGAGACATATTTAATATGCACATACATACCATCTAACAGTAGCAGAAGAGGCTTCAGCATGAGAGATACTTGATGAACTGCAAAGAGAAGTGCAAAAATATTTTCACTCCCAAATGTGCATGTACAAGCACCAGTGTGTGCCACCAGTCTGCTAGACAACCATTATCTTCAATTTTACTATACACATGTAATAGCAGACTGCCATTTATTTACATTTACAGACAGCTTTGCTATAGTCAGGACTCCATAACTTTTCTTTCAATTAAGCTGAATCCATATTTATTTGAGTTTTTCTCTATTTTAAAAATCATTTTTACTCGAATTTGTGTGGAAATATGTATCAAAGTAAGGCATCCTACTGCCAGATCGCTGCTTGGACCTAGATTCAACCTTCATGTAATTTTCTGTGGCAGGTGATAAATGAGGACAGAAAAAAACTGCTCCAGAATTGTGATGAGCAAGCCTGTCCTAACTTCAATGAGAAAAAATGAAGATTCTATTTGATTTCCATGAAACAGACTGTATATTACAAGCAGCAGCTGGAAAGGAGCTTATTAAAAACCTAACTTTTAAAAGATGACACTCTTATGGTATCTATTTTCTGTGAGGGCTAAGCCTCCCTGACCTGTCTCACTGGAAGTCCTTTAAACTCACTAAAGCTTACAAAGAGAGTAGGATTAAATACTAAATAATCACAGCAAAATAAAAAGAAAATATTTTAGAAAATATTTTTTTCTTCAATCATAGTTATCAAGTACAATAATATTAAGCCAGCATTCTACACTATAGGGCAAAGACTCATAGAAAAGATAAAATCAAGAAATTTATGATTCTCTAATGTACAAAAAATATCTGGTTAGTGACCTGATAGCTCATTTTATGGAAACTCAGCCCATACTTACAAGAGAAAAGATTGTTTCCTCACGTAGATTGTTTCCAACCCATCAATACAGTTTCAATAAGCTAGAAAACTTTTCTTAAAATCTAATACTCTGTACTTCATAATTTCATTAGATGTTACAAGTCTTGCCTTGAAAAGTACCTATGAAGACCACTCATAAGACATTTAGGTATTAAAAACACAATCAGTTTAGAGAGGCAGAACAGTCTAATACATATCAGCTGAAAATTCTGGAATCTATTATTCACTAGACTGTTTGGCATGGGAAAACAAACAAAAAGAATCTACTTGATCTTTTTGCTCTGTAGAATTATTTCATTGTTTCTGGGTTATACACTTCCATGAGGTGAGCTGCCTGGTACATTTCTCCCTCACAGCTCCAAGTAAATGCAAAATTCTGGGATCTAGAGACCACAAGGGGTAAACATAAGCAACCTATAATAGCTTGCTTACATTATTCAGCATGTGGTATATGAGCACAAAATATTTACATGGATCATTTTACATGCACATTAATTATGGAAAATTAGAGACACCCAGAGAGTGCCATTAAGTGTTGATTAGACAATAAGAAAAAGAATGCTGGCAGTGCTAGGAATAAGAAACCTAGAGTTTACTAGGTTCATTAATAGGCAGTTCATTAATCTTTTGCTTCTCAACAGTTCAATTATAACATGCCTAATGTACTGGACATTAGCATTTGAATCAAGCTGTAGATCAGAGTAAAATGACCTTACTCTTTTCATGAAGACACAGATGCTACTTCCTAGGGAACTTTTACTACTGTCAAACCAGTGGATCACCTTATTCTGAAAGGTTGATCACTTTATTCTGAAATCTCTTTTAACAGACACAGCACCTTCACCTGTAAACGTGTAGGGTAATGCCCAATAAATTGATGAACTCCAGCTAGGAAAATAAAGTGTACACAAATATCAGGGAACACAAGAACAAGCATTTGGCCTTAAAAAGGAACATAAAAAGTGGCAACATAACTCTTTTTTCAATAGTGTAAAATGTACAGCGTGCTGAATGTATTAGGTGTGTTAGATAGCCTGCATGGTAAAGCTTTCTCCTGGTCCAGTTAATTGTCAACTAACTTAATTGATTGAAAAGGAAATTAACAATTACTTTTAAATATAGATCTAATTTGTTTCAAGAATTCTATGTCAAAAAGTTCTGATTCTGTGAAAGAAGAATTTTTTTGGTATACATAGCAGTTCAGAAGTTGTTATTAAAAGCAGATAGTGACGTGGATTTGAACCTCTTAATAAACTAAAGCTATTGCCTGAAAATGGAATATATATATAGGAATGTTCATGAGACATATTTTTTCTCAGAGTAAAGCCTATATAATTTTGCTTCCATTCAGAATTTTTCCTTCTGTTGGCCTACTAGACATTTCATCTCAATAATAAAAATAACATAGGAGAAAGTAGGTAATTTTTGCATATAAACTGGCCTTCTGTTTAATATCAGATCATAAATACAGCTGCATAGGTAGTATCCTTTTACTGTGCAATTTCTTTTCACAGTTCAATAATTGTAAGGATATCACTTGAATGATATTAAAAAAAAAGAAAAAAGTTTCTCATTTTATGATAGGGTCCTGTATAGCCATAAGGGTAGGATACACTTTTATGTGTTTTTCTCACTAATGATCCATCAGGAAATAGAAAGGTGAACATCAAGAGCTAAGAAGCTGACGACATTTACACAAATGGACAGCATACAGCATACCGTACTTGTGGAGGAAAGACCCATTTTTAATTTTTATTACATATTTATCAGCTCTGAAGAGCTGACAACAGGCAAGACTAAAGAAGATTCTCATCGTAAATATTACATAATAACAAGGGAGAATCAGAGCAACAGAAAAAAATTTGACCACTCTATTTAATAAATAATAAAAATATATATTTAAAGGTGGTGAGGAAGGAGGTGTTGGAAAGGATAAAATAAGGTAAATACAACAACAATAGTTCATATCTATCCATTGCTTTGCTTAGTGTAATCAGGAAAAACCCTGAGTGCTGTACCTATCTATCATAATGGCTGCTTAAAAATCCCCAAATAAAACTTCAAAGTAAATCTTGAATGAAATAACATTATTTGTAAAATATCTTTGAATTACTTTTTTTTATTTGTAATGAAAGCATTACTATGAAAACCAAAGTGATGTAAGAGCATTACCTAAAGAGGATACCAGTGGGTAACAAACATGGAATACTACTGACTGCATACTTAACACTTTTTGTTTTGTTACACACTTTCAAACATACCAGGTTATGTCCACCAGAGATCCAGTGCTTAGCTGCATTACTTGCTTGATTAGCTGAAAAAAACAAATCACGTGAAACCTTCAGTATTGTGATAAGGGAGGTTCTATTTAATGCCAAAATCCAAAGAGTATTCATCTTAGCACTGTTATGGTTAACTTAAATCTGACAAAAGCCATTTTCCATTTGTCATGGCTGCTCATTTCAGAATATATCAAGGAAAGAAATCAGGTTAGTTCCACAAAAAATTTAATTTGCTATAGATTTCATTAGTCTTCACCAAAGAGTCCAGAGTGAGCATAAACTCATTAGTGATAAAAGATCACTAATTATTGAGATACACTTTTGATATCTTTCAGGAGAGCAAGTCTCAGGTACAGGTCAGAGCATATGCTCAAAGGTGGAAAATCACTGTGATCTTTACAGAACCAGTGTCCACAAGCTGGAAGAGAATTAGAGAAAATCCTAAACTACTCCCTTGAACTGCATTGAGATCTTTCTATAACAACTGAAATAAATAAAAAAAAAATAAAAATTGGTGAAACCATGGAGACAACATTCTCCTTTGAAGACCTCAGCAAGTCACAGGTACAATTCCTTGCCAATGACTTCTGACCTCAAATCAAATAATTTGAAACACTTTCTGGATCACCCTGACCCACCTGATGGAAAAAGAGCTATCCTAAGGCAAATAGCATTCACCTATTGCAAAATTAATTTGAATTCCCGTATATGTGTACTCCCTCTGTTTTGCTGAATGCTTCTCAGAAATAATTTAAGAAAGGAAGCTTCTGCAAACACAATAAGGAGAAGGGTTATTTTATTTTAGGTTGGTTGGAGTTTGCGTTGTAATAGAATTTTCAAAACTAGTTTCTGACTGTACATCTGGAATTCCATATGGTCTTTTCTTGAAACTCAAGTAGTCTTGGGAAAGACAAGAGGGCTGCAAGAGATTCAACTGGAGACAAATTATCTAACTGCAGAAATGTCAGATTCTCTATAACTAATTTCTCATCACTGGCCATAACAAATCAAGGTTGTATTATTCAAGTAAGCAACATATTCAGTGCTATTGAATCTCAATCACAATATTTTGCCTAATGCTGTCAGATTGTTTTTACAAATTCTAAAATTGTAACTAACCTAAATGTTTTATTAATTCAGTCATAGATGGAAAACTTTTGAATTTTTTTCCATAACCAACATTAAAAAAGATCATCACAGGATATGCATTCATCCCAGAACTACTATTCAGAGTGAACTAAACAAATTAATGCTGCTATGATGCAACTATTTTTTAGGAAATCAAGCCTTTATAAAAAGTCTTTTAAAAAAAATTTACATTTAGTTCCTTCTCTGTATCAAGACATGTTTTGGAAAATAAACTTTCTAAATGAAACTCAATTACTCATACTGAAAATTCATAGACAGTTCAAGCTAGTGAGAACTCTAAAAGCTGGGAGGAAAAACAGTGAAGCTGAAATTGTTATTTAATGAGTTTTAAAAAAGAAACTTTCTTAAACTAATAATCAGATTTATTGTTATTTTACAGATACTTCATATTTGTTTTTCTGCATACTTGTTCTTAGAAAAATTCTATGTCCGCATTTTCAAACCTCATTCACCTGGCTAAGCTGTGCTATATAAGATCAAAAAGTGACAGAAAGGGAACTAAACCAACAATCTCCAGGTTATGGATTAATTTTATTGTTGTTTTCCTGAGCAGTTTAATGAAGACTCCAATACACAGTCTCTTACACGAAAGTTCTACCATCTCTCATGAAACCTGGTTTCCCCTGGAAGGAAAACCTGTAAGGATCCTCATTTGAAAAATGTTCTACCTGTAACAGCCTCGGAAGACCTTAGAATTGTTATATGCAGTTTATGATATTTATCATCCATTGAGCTTTAACAGTTCCAACATGTAAGATAAATGACTAAACAGGGGAGAAAAAAGACACCCTGAAAACATAAGTGCTGAACACCAATCACAAGTGTAAGTTACTAAGACACAATAAACTAAGGGCTACTGGCTACAGTCTATTTGAAGAAATTATATTTCAATTATCATTTAAACAGATATATAAAGCAAAACTAGTCAAATACAAAAACATTATTAGCTTTTAAACAAAACATATTGGAAATGTAGATGGGAAGAAAATGATGTAATAAAACTTATACATAGAGCAAACTTCAATTTATTCAGACCTATTAGGTCTTAAGCAGTCTGCAGCAGTGGACAAACTAGTGCTGATTAAATTTTGAAAGAAAAGGCTTTACTATTTATGTCACCAAAGGTATAATTTGCAAGAAATTGCTTCTTTATTACAAGACATGACACATATTACAGGATAATTAAGGCACTGGCCTAAAATGATTCAGAAAGGCAAAGAAGGTATATTTTCTTTAGCTTGCCTTCTGATTTGCTGAGGACTATAAATACAAATATGTAGAAAACCTTCAGAAGCATTTATAGAAATGGGTCAGAGAACTTTGGAATATTAATTTGTCAACATCTCTATCTCTCTTGGTCACATAAGCAAAATCCCTTTCTTTATGGTAACACTGAGAAGATCTCTATCAGGCTTTAAGAAAAAGGAGAAGGAAACCCTGACATAATGGGCTTGACCATAATGTACATACCAGCTGCAAACTAAGGTAAACACTCAGAGATGTCATGGGATCTAAACAGGAAGAATGGTTAAAGTCTGAGAGATATATTAGAAACACTGGAAAGCAGTGCCACAGAAAGGGCCCTGGGGGTCCTGGTCAATGACGAGTTGAATATGAGTCAGCAGTGCGCTGGCAGCTGGAAGGGTCAACCCTGTCCTGGGGGGCATCAGGCAAAGCATCGCCAGCTGGTTGAAGAAGGGGATTGTCCCGCTCTGCTTTGCACTGGGGCAGCCTCACCTTGAATATTGTGTGCAGTTTTGGGCACTGCGCTATAAAATATTAAACTGTTGGAGAGTGCACAAAAGAGGGCTACAATGGTGGTGAAGAGCCTTAAGGAGAAGGCGTATGAGGAGCAACTGAGGGCATTTGGTGTGTTCAGCCTGGAGGAGACTGAGGGGAGACCTCACTGCACTTGCAACTTCCTTGTGGGGGGAAGAGGAGGGGCAGACACTGATCTGTTCTCTGTGGTGACCAGTGACAGGATCCGAGGGAATGGCCTGAAGTTGTGTCAGGGCAGGTTTAGGTTGGATATTAGAAAAAGGTTCTTCACCCAGACCCAGAGTTGGGCACTGGAACAGGCTCTCCAGGAAAGTGGTCACAGCACCAAGCCTGATGACAGAGTTCAAGTAGCATTTGGATGATACTCTCAGGCACATGGTGTGACATCTTGGGGATGGTCCTGTGCAGGGCTAAGGGTTGGACTCAATGATCTTTGTGGGTCCCTTCCACCTTGGTATGTTCTGTGTTTCTGTGAAATGCAGAGATAAAACACATGAAGGTAATGAGAAGAGTGGGAGTGTGTACAGAAGATAACCTAAAGATTAGGATGTTTCAGACTCTTAAGACAGAGAATAGGGTCTAGAGCAAAAAGCCAGAAGTGTTCAAGCAAGGTGAGGTAGGCTAAGCAAGTATTAAAGCACTCCAAAAATCTGAACTGCAGTGATAGAGTACAGGTACATAGGAAGATAAAATGGTCTACTGCAGCTGTGGCATTAGCATCCACATTTTCCTCCTTCTTCAGTATCAGATTGTCACGAATTTCTAGTAAAAGATGAGTGGCAAACCATAACAGGAATATTCACAAAGAAATTTCAGCAAATACAGTAACTAGCCAGCTAAGCTACAGCAGTGGTAAGAACCAAAAGAGCATGACTGTTTTTCCCCTTAACTGAGCAGCAGATGGATCCCATTTGCAGTGAAATTCTAAGTAAAGCAGTACAATCTCCAAATCTAGTGTGAGCCATTGAAAAAACTTTGCAAGGCTTTCTGCCTTTTTTACAGAGAACAATCTAGTCTCAAAAAACACTGAGTTTGACACATACTTGTTTTGGCAGCACAGAGAATCTCTCTAGCAGTTCAGAAGCAGAAATTTTGAATATTTCCTGTCTATTTTGCTGCAATAGGCTCGGTTTTGAAAACTAGTATGTATTTTTGCAAACAATTTAACTTGGAATACGTTCCATGCATCCAACAAGGCAGTCTGTTTCTACCCCACAAGTAGAGTTCAGGTTTCCCAGTGTAACTTATTGAAACAACAAATTTGCCTTAAGTAGCCCAAATAAAAGTATTTTTTAGAACACTGGGGGTTTTTTCCATTTTTTTTAATTCAATTTCCATTTGGACTTAAGCACAATTGAAGATGTTCTAGTATAGATGCAAGCAAAGTCTGCTAACTGATCCTTCCCCACTAAAACAGACTGCACTGGAAAATAAATAGTATTTAAAAACCAGAAAGGTCATACAACAGGATAGGCTCATAACAAACTGTCTCAGCTAGTTAGAGATGCACTCCTTACCTTCTAACTCCTGCAGGGACCACCACTATTCCAGCAGACCATGTGAATTTCTTCCCAGACTCCATAATCTGGAACTTGAGCTGTGCAGTTTGTGGTAACCTGGTAGTACTCACAGGACCACAAACTGTGCCAGCACTGCATCAGGAGAGAGAAGAATCACAGCAGTGAGACAGAATTCCTGTAACTTTTACTCTCTGATAAACCTGTATCTCCAGAGAAGTCTAAAACTACCCCAATACATGACAGTGGAACGCACCTCGGGGGTGCCTCTGGCAGACAGAGCTGGAGGCATCCTAACAGCTTGCCTTAGGCAGAACAGCCCAGAGCTCTTCACAAGGAAGAAACAATATGTCCAAGCCTTCCCCATTAACTGAAGACATTTTTGGGGATATCCTTTCCCCACTAGACAGATTCTTGAAAAACATTTGTAAAACTTTTTAAATGCAACAATCGTATCTCAAGTCACAGAGTAAAGGGAAGGTCTGCATGAACACCTCTGTAGATCTCAGCTGGTGAAACTGACCCCACACTAAAAGAGTCTCTGCTAAGGTACAAAACCTATTAGTAAAACTGCTCTTTTGAACCGTCAGTCCAAAACAGTACCTCAGAAAGAGATCTGTTTCCAAGAAAAATTCTAAAATAGTAGTCAATGTCCAGCTCAACTAAAGGAAAAAGAAAACAAAGAATCCAGCTCACTCTTTTTTTTCTTTTTCTTCTGAGTGGGGGGATTTCACTTGCTTCTCTCCCCCATCCTAAGTATGAAAAAACACAAACAGAAAACAGGCATTATATTAAAACAATATAAATAATGCTTACATGTCAGCTTTATACCTGTCATGGTTGCAGAAGTCTAACAAGGTAATGCTGAACCTGAGATTTACTAAGATTTTAGTCTTAGTCTTCTCACTGTTATAAGCCCATACATAAAATACCTGGGTTTCATTTAACTCCATTTTGCAGACCCGAAAGGAAGCACTCACCAGGTTATTCAATTTCTTTCATATGGGAAGACAAACAGAAGTATTTTTTTTCACCATTTTTATTAATTTTTTTTTCTGAAAAAATCCATCACTTAGTTTTGAGAAACAGCATTTATTGAAATAACTGCAATTCTTTGAAAATTACACTTCCTTTACCAGTTCACAACATGGCACAGGAACAATAAGAGATCAGCAGCCATTACGATATTGCAACAAACTACATTTATTCTGCAGGTCTTAAATCAGTCTGAAATGTGTAGTGCAACAATAATGCATCAGATGATTGGTTTACGACTTTGACATCTATTTGAAATCATTCATTGTAAACTAAATTTCCATTTCCCCAAATAAATTTTCCTTGGGTTAACACTGTTACCATTCAGGGTGCCTCTGTGAATGTGCACATGTGTAAGCACATATACACACATACAGTGCATTTGTGTATGTATACATGCAACTCCAAATTTAAACATATTTTATTAAAGTTCTACTTGATTTTTAGGACTTGTTAACAGCGATTATATGGACATTTTATTTGTGATATGCTTTTGAAATAGAACAAGTGTTTCTGTAGCCCTTAGATCCAATAAAAATACACAAAACATTTTCTTCATGGAAAAATTCACTTCAATGCACAAAACCCTTCCATTGCTCCATTTATTCCATTAGTGTAGCGGCTTAAATGATGCATAAGGCTTTCAGCAGTGAGGTGAATGTCACTTTTAAGGACCCAATAAAAAGATAAACAATACAGCAACCATAACTCAATACTGAAAAATATTTACAAGTAAAAGTACAACTGTAAACAGTTCATTCAGGTCTAGCTTCAGACAGAAAATATATTCATTTCTCCTGATAGTATTAGGCCCCAATTTAAATAAGCACTTAAGAATCTGTTTATTAACTTTAAGCACCAGATTTAATCAATACAATTTAAGTTCAGGCTGGTATGCTTTCTTGGGCCTCAATGATTAGAAGAGGTTCAATTACAAATTAAAGGTAACAAAACAATCAATAGTGCACTGGGAAAATTAAAATCTACAAACTCGTTTCAGATTTAACAACTGGTCAAATAAGGTAAGTGCAAAGTCTGAAAGACTAAACTTGCTTTGTCAGTGCTACATTCCAGAACAATAAATAAAACTATAAAATACTTGAGTTTGATATAATTTTCTCTGTGCTTTCTAGCAGAGTTGCCAGATATATTATTTGAGTCACTTGCCTAATTTCTTCAATCAAACAAATTATTTTTTCAATTAAGCTGCTCAGTGCAATCAAGAATAGACGTAAATGATGTGAGAAATATTACAGCACCTGTGACTACCAAAAATAGAAGAGGGAGTGAGTTAGCATACTGCTTCTGTGTGGAAAGAAATTCAGCAGCAACATAAAACATCCTCACAACATTAATAAAAATAAAAATGTCATTGATGCTGATAAACTGAATTTTTTCCTCTGAAATTTTAAGTCATTACGAGACTATTTAAAACAATTTCCAATAAACATGAAATCATTTTAAACCCTCTCTTCTATGCTAAGAGATCTGGCCAACTCTAATCAAACACTGAAGACATCAGTAAGTTCTTAAAAGACTGGCAAAAATCTGTGGCAGCAAGGCTAGTCAGACCACAAAAGGGACAGCAGCAAAATCAAGCAGATGCTGTTGTTAATGCCTCCCCTGAAGCAAACATGCCATGTGAGCTCATTAGTGCTCTGATGTGTTGGTCCTGCTGCTTAACCAGACAGCATCTGCAACACCTGGAAACAGCCTCAGCACAGCAGTGCCTTTAGCCCATCCAGCTGCTATGGGACAAAGTAAAAATGGATATGCCATGAGGTAGGAAGGAGGCAATCCCAGGGGATAAGTGAAGATAAATTCATAAAACAACTGAAGGAAACAAAATCATTTCATTGCTTGAATAGGTTTTGTTTTGAAGAGAGATGCTAATTTTTACATATAAGTAACTCTGGGCTTAAAAGCCAAAGTAGATGCAGTGTGCTACAACCATATATCTTCAGGAACTGCTGCCTACACAGACAGAACACAGCAAATGAGGATGGTATCTCAACCTTGAGACCTATCCTCACTCAGAAGAGCCATGCTACAGTTTTAGCACAAGTATTTACTAGTCCCTGTAAATGGCATACTCTTCACCTTTGTCCTCATGGTAAAAAGAGGGGTTAATCTCCTTCCTCATTTAGTATCTGTCACTTCTTAATTGACTGAGCTAGTACCCTTCTAATAGATTTGTGTGGAGACCAATTTTTGTGAAGGAAATTAATTTACCCTGTGAATACTAAATATTCAGAAGATGCCAGCAACTGTCAGCACCAAGCAAGCACTATTCAAACAGCAATAAAAAAGTTTGCCTTTGTCACCCTGAGCTAACCAATGAATTTTTATAAAATTACTTCAGCCCACTAAGCAAAAAGAGATGATGCTACAATTCTATTTCATGTACCTATTAAAATTAGCTGTCGCTTTGAAGACTTCTTTTTGTCATCTCTATATTCTCTCTCATTGCTTAGATGTCATAATCAGATGTACAACACAGAGACATAGGTTTGAGATATAAGAATTGTATACATTGTCTCATCTACTAAATTCCTCTCCCTTTTGATTCTTTCACATGCTGCTCTGTCAGAGGACAAATCTATGGAAGCAAATACCAATTTTATTCTTGAATACAAAAAAACCCCTCAAAACCACAAACCAAAACAAAAACAAACAAACAAAACAAAAATCAATTTCAAAGCAAATATTACTTTTTTTTATAGTGTTAGACAATTAAAAATATTGCAGGCAAATAGCATGAATTTCAGCATGTATCTTGTCTTCCTTCTAAAAATATATCTTCAGTACTTACAAGGTGTACAGAGTATTAACAGAGCAAACGTTTTTGACAGTGCTTAGAATTATTATATCAAACAAAATCTGATACAAAAAGAAATAATAAACAAAATCCTGGTGTCCTTGCACTGCACAGGAGAGCTTCCAGACTTCAGGAGTTTTACATAATCAGTTCTCTCAGTTCAGTCTTAAATTATAACATGGCATACACATATACAAAATCAACAGCTGCATATAAACAAATAAAATTTCCTCTGCACTGTACAAATTACACATATCAAAACAAACTACTTTTGCACAGAAAATACACATAAATGCATATATACATATACATACACATATATGTCTATGTATTAAACTTCGGACTCGGGCAATCAGCTAGAGGTTTCATCATGACATGCTCTGTTCTTCTGCAGCACTGTATTTAGTTCCTGAATCACTTTTGATGGCAATTTGTTATCCAATTCCAAAGTAGTTTTGTTTGTTTTGTTTTTATTTTTCTTCAGTGCCTTATGTGGTCTTTGGTGTAGGTCAGTCATCTCTGAATCTACATTCCCAGAAATCAAGCTTCGATGTGTTTTTGCATGATTTCGCACTTTCTCCTCCTTTCTTTCCAAACATTGTGCCACCACCGATGCTTTTTCTTTCAAGTTTTTTCTTTCTTCCATAAATTCATTTTCATGACGTTCACCAAATCTTGATTTTCCAGTTTGTACTACTATATTCTTAGCAAACAAACAAAGAGAAATAAGATAATTCACACAACATTCAAAAATATTTAGAGTGCAATTTTTGCCCATTGGGTTCACATAGGCTTTAAAGAAAAAAAAAAAAGAAAAACAAATTTACTCAAGAGCTGAAACAGCAGTCAGTTTTAAATTACGACAGCTAGCTAAAAGGAGGTTGTAGCCAGGTTGGTCTCTTCTCCCAGGTAACCAGCAATAGGACAAGAGGGCACGGGCTTAAGCTCTGCCGGGGTGGTTTAGGTCAGATATTAGGAAGAAATTTTTTACAGAGAGAGTTATCAGGCATTGGAATGGTCTGCCTAGAGAGATTGTGGATTCACAGTCCCTGGAGGTTTTTAAGATGTGACTGGATGTGGCATTTAGTGCCATGATCTAGTAATCACAGTGGTGCTCAATCAAGGGTTGGACTTGATGATCTCAGACATCATTTCCAACCCAGCTGATTCTATGATTCTATAATTTGTGCTGTTATCATTTAGATAGCATTTTTAGTGAGCAATTTCTCATTTATTGGTACTTCTGAAAATCATATAAATCTTTCAATGAAATACACCATGACAATGAAGACACTTATTTTCCTATAATCACAATTAGATTTTTTATTCTACCACAATAGACTAAATTTTAATGTTTTACAAAGATCCATATACTCCTAAAAACTCAGAATTATTAGATCAAATGAATACAACTGTGCATATTGTAATTTTGATAATGTAATAACTATTGACTTTAATGAATGTATGAGATAATTTTAAATTATCACATAAATGTTTTCAGCAGGTGTTAAGTACTAAGTGATAAATTATAGACTGACTGTTTTTTGGAATTCCATATTGGTGGGCTGTTTTCAAGTTCTTAAGTTCTAAAAAATTAAAGGTAAATCAGATGCTGCATCCAAATTTGCATTATTGCATTCTGGCTGCTCACTTGGTATGGCAGTAAGCAGAACATTCCTTTTGTGGGAAAGCCTAAGAGTTCTCAAAGAAAATTATGTCTTGGAATTTTTCTTTTGTGTGTGGCATCTTTCTTGACTACCAGAAGATATTCAAAGCTGAGGTAGACTTTGGTTATTTTAGTGTTTCCTGAGTGAAACTTGTTCAATTTGGTTGAATTTTTTATGCACTTATTCATCCACATCACATGAGCAAATTGTTTCATGGAATCTTGATATCTTGTATATGTTAAAACAAGGACAACAAAAATATTCAAACACTAGAGAGAAGCTAAATTATATGCATAGAATTATTGAATATTTTGGGTTGGAGTGGACCTTAAAGATCATCTAGTTCCAGCCTCCCTGACAAGAACAGGAACACCTTTCACTAGGACCAGGTTGCTCAGAACCCTGTCCAATCTGGTCTTGACCACTCCCAGGGATGGGACATTCACAACTTCTCTGAGCAATCTGTTCCGGTGTCTCACTACCTTGACAGTAAATCATTTCTTCCTAACACCTAATCTAAATCTCCCCTCTTTCATTTTTAAGCCATTCCACCTTGTACTATCATTACATGTCCTTGTAAAAAGTACCTCTCCAGCTTTCTTGTAGGAGTTTCTTGTATAACCTATTGTAATTCAGTATGGTATTTGATCATGGCTTGAAAGTCTTTCTTCATTCCTCAGTCTTCTTACATTTTGAAATAAAATCAAATACATACTGCAGATACACAACAATGTATTTCTATTTCAATTAAATGATTCTATTAAAAAAAATCAAATTTTAAATGCCCTATATGCAACAACTGGTGCAGAAACGTTGTTTGAGTCCCTTTGTTATTAGGAGGATTCTTAGTTACAGAGTTTCAAACTTGGTATTACATCTTGTTAATTTCAAAAATACTTTCTGAGAAAAGGTTAAAATGAAGGAAGAAAATAAACAAAATAGGAAAGCTATACTTGCATTCACACTGTATTATACTCCTGTGATTAAGGCAGAGCAGAAATGCCAGAAGAAAGTGTAACACAAGAAAGATGGAGTTGTCCTTTTCATAAAGCACTACTCCCATCTTTGTTTTTGGTTTGCTATGGGACCGAGTCAACTTCACCACTCTGCATCTGGACTGCTGTCTCTGTTAATGGTGATAAGAGATACCACACTAATTACCTCTCTTCAAAATCATCTAAAATATGTGAGAAATAACACTGCTACGGTCAAAGGACCAAGCTGTTTTTTCAGCAGTTATCCACTGCTGCAGTCAGGTTAGTTAGCACTATTATTCCCAAGCACAACAGTGCCTCCACTGCTTCATCTCAGCTGGAAGTAAGGCAAGTCCTACCCACAGACATCAGTCTCTCTATGTGGATACCAGAAAGCAACCCCAGGATAATATGATAAGGTCCAAATAGTGCACTGTAATGTAGTAACACAGCTCTGCCTCTGCAAAGAGTTCTAACTAAAGCTACTTATTCTCTGAGACTAATAATAGTATATACCAACTTAAATGCATCACAGTTAGTTCCACATGAGCTTTTCCGTTATATTTACAGAGCGGGTAACTAACACAGTGCAGTTATTTTAGAAAGAAGAAAAGATATGGCAGAATACGTATGCAGGACAGTTTTCAAGGATTTTATTAAAATAAGATCTTATTAAAATAAAACTGAAATAAAGTGCACTGTAATAAAGTGCATTATATTTTCAGGTAAAAGTCTTAATTCTAAAGAACAACTTTTGCTCAAAAAAAAGCACAAATAAAAATCCACTACTGATTTACTGAACAGCCGAAGAGGTGACACAAGTTTAGATTAAAATAGCTTTTTTACCTTAAATTTCGCTAAATGTTCCTTTAATGACAAAACATTGAAAGAGACATGGATAATAAGAGCATCTACGTTTTGTATTTATCCAGCTCTAGGGAGTTCATTAGTACTGGATTACTCAAAATTACAGCATTGTAGTTAGAAGTTCCTCACAAAGTTTAAACCCCACTTACTTCTGTATTTCCTCTGAGTTTACAAGTGTTCTCCTGATGAATAGGAATTAGTGGTAAGCCTCTTATTCTTGGACTTTTAGTTATGGATTGTTTTCTTGCTTTTCCAGCAGGTGGCCATATATCTGCATGCTGAAAAACAAAATGATTCCTTATTTTTGGTGTGGAATTTCATAAATACACAACACTCTTTGGTATGCAAAACTCTCTTGGAAAAAGCTATCTACCTCAAAACATCACACCCTCCTCTTGTGGGATAAAGAGGAAAACACTATGATGCTTAAAATTATCTTAATATTTTGTAAGTACTACACAATGTTGAGTGAACAGAACCAAAATGTCTCTACAGGCATCAAACACCTTACCTTCACAATACTATTCCAATTATCTTCTAAAAAACAGAAAATAGCCATCAAACTCAACATGTACATTGACTTGATTCACAATTTCAAAATTCCACAGAAGCATAGTTTCAGGACTTCTGAAAAGTTTCTGAAATAAGGTAAAATGACCCCAATTTGCAAGTAAGTGTTTCAAAATGTGCAAGACCAAGTGCCAGGTCCTACGCTTTGGCCACAGCAAGCCCATGCAATGCCACAGGCTGAGGGCAGAGTGAGAGTGTCTGGAAAGTGGCCCAGTGGAAAAGAACCTGAGAGTGTCAGTCTACAGCCATCTCCACATGAGTTAGCAGTGTCCCCAGGTGGCCAAGAAGGCCAAAGGCATCCTGGCCTGTATCAGAAATAGCGTGGCCAGCAGGAGCAGGGAAGTGATTCTTCTTCTGTACTCAGCACTGGTGAGGCCACACCTCAAGTGTTGTGTCCAGGTCTGGGCCTCTCATTGCAAGGAAGACATTGCACTGTTGGAGCATGTCCAGAGAATGGAAATCAAACTGGCGAAAGGTCAGGAACACAGGTCTTATGAAAAACAGCTGAAGGAGCTAGGCTTGTTTAGCTTGGAGAAGAAAAGACTCAGGAGTGACTTTATCACTCTCTACAACTACCTGAAAGGAGGTTGTAGCCAGGTGGGGATCAGCCTCTTCTAGGCCTCTTCAGGCAACAGGATGAGAGGACACAGTCTTAAGCTGCACCAGTGGAGGCTTAAGCTGAACATTAGGAGGAATTTCTTCACAGAAAGGGTGATTAGACAATGGAATGGGCTGTTCAGGGAGGTGGTGGGTCACTGCCCCTGGAGGCGTTTAAGGAAAGACTGGACATGGCACTTAGTGCCATGGTCTAACTGACGTGGTGGTCACTGGTCACAGGTTGGACTTGATCTGAGGGGTCTTTTCCAACCTAATTGATTCTGTAAAAATTTATATTAACAGTTTGGGAGAAAATAATTGCTTAACCTACTATAACAATACATGTTATCTAAAAGAAAATAGCTTGATATTCTGAACACTTCAAAAACACAACCTACAGATACACAGTTCTGGCTTAAATTGCTTCAGCTCTACTGAAAGAGATCAGTTTTGGGAACATGTGAAGTTTCATACCGAGTGAAAAACAAGACTAGGAATAGAAGGGAAATAAAAAAAAAAAACATAAATCACTACCTGAATATTTCAAATTTGAGTAGATATGCTTGAAGCTCACAGTCTTCTTGTGATATTAATGGTAACCAGAAAGGTAGGTCTGAGGACAAGGTATGACAAGAGTATTTTACTGAAAAATCTTCCACATGAGAATCTATGAATCAGAGAGAATGTTCAAGGGTACAGCTACATCAGCACAGCTCCAAAGGAAACTGGTAAGCCAGAACTGTGAATCCATGAAGTCTCTTCAAGACTATACTTGAAAACATAGTTATGGAGCTATGATCATGCTTGCAGGTGGTTTGCAAGTGAAAACGGCATTACCATTAAAAAGCCACCAGAATCAGTGATTACTGACTTACAATCACAGTCTAGAAATCTGAAGCCCCAATTCCAAATTCAGAAAAGGTATTTTATAGATTCCCATTTTTATGGAGTAAAAAACTCACACATGGTGCTGACCAGGGTGATGCAAAAGTCTGTTATCAGAGTTCTCCCCAGTGAGCATTAAGAATATTTTCTTCCAATGAAGCAAGAAGGTATTATCTGAAAGAGTCACTCTTGCCAGATAAAATCAGTTTATTGTGGATCAAGATACAAGAAACAAATTCAATCCAGAAAGTGACCAAGAAACTTTAATCAGTCTCTGAAGAACACTGTCTCCCTTAATTCCCAGGAAGCTTAAGGAAACTATCCGGGTCAGGTAAGCAGCCCAATTTCCATTTTGTGCCTGCAACATTTCTTAAAATAAATTGCTGGGAAAGTACATCAGAGATACTAGCAACATCTTATGCCACATAAAAAATGTTTTGACCCATCTGTTCAACAGCACTTCATGGTACTATAATGTGCCTCTAGTTGATGAAAGCCAACAGAACTGGAAGCATCCATCCTCATATCGTAAATTAAGTCCAACTGTATGCTTTGTATGCTCTTCAGTGATTTTGCACAGAACTATTAGAGAATTCAAGAATCGAGTTTCATCCATGCTTTTCAGCATGACTGCGCACAGAACTGAAAGAAACATTGGTCCTCCTTCAAACACTAAGTATTTATCAGCTTGAAATAGATTAATAACCTCTGGGTTAACTTGATCATCTGTATCAAAAGTATTCTTGTCACTAGATTACAGTGGAGTAGGTACTTACACTTTGCTATTTATATCCTCTGCACTATTTATACTGCAGAAAAAACACTATCAGAAAACGGGGGGAAAAGATAACAATAGTACTACTATCTTACTGATATTAATTTCCGATAAAGTCTCACTCTGCTCAAGCACTGAAGAACACAGTAACATTGGTTTATGTCCCTCCTAATTGCACAGGATCATTAAATGGTAATGTCTTAACACTTCAAAACCTACTTTACTGTATTTTTCAATTGTAATCTAAGTTATTCCACTCACAAAGAAAATGTTGCCTGCAATCTCTCTAACATTAACTGTGTTCAAATACAATGATAACATATAAGGTAAAAAAGTGTGTGATTTTCTCTAAAGATGGTCTCAACTTGAAAATTCTGAATAGAAATAGTTTGAGTTGACCTTTACAGTTTTCTAGTTTAGAAATAGGATAATGTGATAATAATTGTCTGCTGCTGTCTGATACAAAACTTTTTAGAGAACTTCTAGCAAGCTTTATCAACTTGAACCATTGCATTCTCAAAAAGATTTTCTCTGTAACTTAAAGAAGTGCAATAAGAATACAAAAAAACCCTCTGCATCATTAGATGCTGATAAAAAAATCAACAAATCACAAAAAAGACCAAACCAAACCAAACAACACCTCTCAATGTAGCTCATTAGTACTGCTAATTCATTGCACTGTTCATTCATTGGAATAAAGTTTTTAAAAAAATAGTACAAATTCA
The DNA here is from genome assembly GCA_013396655.1 of Campylorhamphus procurvoides. NCBI lineage: Eukaryota > Metazoa > Chordata > Aves > Passeriformes > Dendrocolaptidae > Campylorhamphus > Campylorhamphus procurvoides. Next base: position 323,939 of record WBMV01009007.1, on the reverse strand, counting down.
TAGCATTTTTTTTAATGCACATGAAATGATGAATTTATGTTTTGTTAGAAAAAATTATCCTGCACACTGAGCAGTGACTGTCAGTTTTTTATCTGTACTGCCAAAGGAACATGCTACATCCCACAGCACCTGAGCAGAATCTTAACAGACTGCCCTTCTTGTCATTTTACATCAAAAGGATTTCAACAGTTACCAAGCTTGCATGAGTTATTTCTAAGTATCCTATATCAATAACCTCTGAGCCTATTTGTTGTGACACTGCTCATATTATGCCCATGAGATGTATGCCTGGACTGGTGGTTGTTTCCATGGAAACTACAATAGTTATGGGAAGTTAAGGGAACTGAATAAGACAAGAATTTGGAAGTCTTACTTTCAAGGCATGTCTTACACATAGATAGTACTACTAACTATGAAAGTCAGATTCTGTTTCAGAAAGCCTGTAAAAAGTACATACTTACACAGCCCAGCCCACTTTATGCAACACATAAAGCTCACAGGTAATCCTAAACCTAGCAGTGTTTATTCACAGTGATATTCCGTAAAGCTCCTTGAACATCATAGGAAAGACAAGAAAAATCTGATGCAGATACAAAATCCTGTTAAAACCTTAAATTATGTTCCAGTCTCCTGTCCGGTTGAATTCTTCCCATCTCTCTTATTCCACTCATCCAATATACATACTAAGCTCCATTTCCAAGAATGTGTTATATGGCACTCAAACATACACCCTCCTTACAATCTAGTAGCAAGCATAAGAGTACTTTAGGGTAATGCCTACCCAACACAATGAATAATACTCCTAACTAAGCTGCCTTGGATACCAGAGGAATAGAGCCATATTGGCACAGCTCTTCAACAGGGCTACTTCACACCATGATGCTTTTAAACAGGATGTCCTTCTTTCATGACTACTTTAGCAGCCCCCAAACTAGTGAGGAAAGAAATAGCACTCAAGTATTGTGGCACACAGATACATTCTTTAGGTCAGTGGCCAGAATTTCACCCACATAAAGTTTCCTCAAAGGAAATGAGTTTTCCTGCTTTAACCAGCTTCTCTACAACACAGCGGGGTGGGGTGGAGAAATGATGCCAGAATCTAATATTCTTCTCACTCTCAAAGCATTCATAGTCTTCACAGACTAAGACCCATCTTTTGGCAGCTTTTTTACATTAAGTATTCTAGAAACACTGGCACTGACTGTTGTATCTAGCACATACATATTGTTTAATAGCATTTTCATAACAGCAGCATAAGTTACATTTCTTTGATCAGATTAATACCTGTGCAATAAAAATGCTGATCATCCACTCCATCTGCACATCTTGTCCATCACAACATATATACCTAGAACACAATACATAATTAACAAGGAAAACAACAAAAACTCCTGCTGCAGTTAAACATTACAGAATAGGCTTCTAAACAACTTCAAACAGTTCTTACCTTCATTCATGCTGTCTATATTTATTATTAGCACTCCCAGAAAAAATAGGGACACACAAATAATTCAAATTATCACTTTACCCTACTTTCAAGATAATGTCCATGATTCATTTCAAAAATGTGCACAGTATTAAAATCCATCATTCTAACCTTATGGCTATTGTTTACTTTCTGGCTACAGAAGGAAGCCAGACACCTAATCCCAAAAAGTGAACAAAATATATGAATTAAGAGAGTTTCTATACTTAAAAAAGCCATAGCAAAAAGTCAACATGCAAGGAAAATAATGCCCATTAGTTTCGAAACACTCTTATTTTGCAACTGAACATTTCAACAAATATTAGACAGTAAAGATAAACCAATCATGTGTTTCATGTTTACCTACCACTGGTGCTTTTCAGAAAATACTGCAAGTCCCCAGCTGAAAGAAAGAAAATTTTCAAAAATTAGTTCCATAAACTCAAGACAGGGACATATTCCTCAAACTGCAGAGATTAATTACCTTTATATAGTGCTATTAAGTTGAAAAAAGTAAAATTAAAATGAAAAGTTTAAATGGGTAGTGCATATCTAGAATGAATTGTGGATTTGAGGATGGATTTTCCTCATTTTCTCACAATTAATTCAAAAGTAATGACTATTCTGTTCTGGACAAAGGTTTATAGCCAAGCCCTGCAGATGGTGGCTAACTACTTGCCTCATTTTGGCTGTGGCTGTACTTTCTGAAAGGTGCTGGAAATAAAACTGCCCCAGTAGAGAGTCCACCATAATGCGGAAATCACAGAGGGAAGAGAGGTATGCTTGCACCATAAACAAAAGGAATCAAATGAGTTTATAGGAATTTAATAATTACGGGGAAAACAAAAAGGGAGTGGGTGCACAACAAAGCCTCTGAGGTGAAACAAACACGTATAGTTCTTGAGATCCAGAAGACTTGGCAAGCTCTATTTTTGAAAGTAGAACTAAAATAAAACTGAAGGAAAAAAATCCACCTGCAAAGACTCATTTACATAATCATTTTACTCCTATTTTGGACTAATCTACTAATTCTGTGCTTAACTTATTAACAAAAAAAAAACAACAAAAAACAAAACAAGATAAAAACCTCTGAAACACAAAACTCCCCATGAACTTTTTTCTTTAAAACAGGTAAGCTTTGAAAGTGACAGACATTTCTGGGGTGTTTTGATTTGCCAACTGTAAAGGAAAAGTTAAAGTAGATCTGTTTAAAGGCTACAGCCAACCTGGACTCCCCCTGGGATAAAATCCTATGTGCATTGTCTCAGTGTCTCAAAGCTTTGACCGAACAAGAACTGGAAACATCTGTGAAAAACAGGTGTCATTTTTCAGTGCTCTTTTCCAGAGACATAGTCACTGATGTTTGTAAAGGGCACTGTAGTCTTCAGCTAGAAGAAACACCAAAATAACAAAGATCCTGAAAATGGAAAATACTCTACTGAACAAAAGGAACTTGCACTAAAAACCATGAATAGCTGGTTTTCTCCTTTCTCTTTTTACTTGGTGCAAGGAAGGTGTGTCCACCAATGAAATGCAGGAAACATAGCACAAAACTAAGTGAGCTAGGAGCTAACATATCCACAAGAGATAATAAATACACCTCAGATTACAAAAAGCCAATCAATAAAGTAATTTCCTAGCACAGAAGAGTTAACATGTAACTTGAAAACAGAGATAGGAACAGAACAAATAATATTATAGAGGATAATTTAATTCAGCATACTGCTATTGGCTTCTTGACTTTTCCCTGTTCCACAATGGTTTATGCTCCCCTTTCTTGATGATACAAGTACCTTGCTACACTGTTTAACTTCTATTCTATTCTTACTTTGTTGGTGGCTTCATTTTCTTTTTCACTCCAAGATAAACCTTCAGGGAATTGACAGGTAACACTTTTTCAGGTTTGCTAGCCTGCAAATAGAAATAAGATTCTAATTATTGTATCAGAAATGTGCAAAAGAAAATGCCACATTACTGACTTCACAGTTTGGCTTCTTTCATGGACTGAACCCCTCTTTTCTAGTAAATCATTAGAGGTTTTTTTCTCTTTCTTTTCCATTAAAAAATTGTACCAATCACTATTACGGGAAGCAGATAGATTAGGAATTTAAGGTTTACATGAAATCACAAAACTGTAACACAATTAGAGTAATGAAGATGTGGTGCTATTTCAAAAAACTCTTCGGGAGAGACAGGGAAAATGCGAGGTGGGGTTGCCCTCTGTTAAAGGAGCTCTTCTATGGAATGGACAACTTGCTTCAGATTTTAGAACCATAGAATTGCTTGGGTTTGAAGGGACCTTAAAGATCATCTAGTTCCAACTGCCCTGCCACGGACAGAAATACTTTTCAGTAGAGTAGGTTGCTCAGAGCCCTATCCGACATGGCCTTGAACACTTACAGAGATGAGGAATCCACAATTTCTCTGGGCAACCTGTTCCAGTGTCTCACCACCTTCACAGTAAAGAATTTCTTTCTTTCTTTCTTTCTAGGTTTCTTTCTTTCTTTCTTTCTAGGTTTCTAATCTAAACCTAATCTCTTTCAGTTTGAAGCCATTCCTCCTTGTCCTGTCACTACATGCCCTCATAAAGTCTTTCTTGTGGGCTCCATTCACAAGGCCACAATTAGGTCATCCCTAAGCTGTCTCTTTTTCAGGCTGAAGAAACCCAATTCTTTCAGTCTTTCCTTGTAGGAGAGGTGTTCCATCCTCTAATCAACTTGGTGACCTTGCTTTGGATTCACTCTAACAGGTCCACGTCCTTCCTGTGCTGGGGACCCCAGAGCTGGATGCAGTACTCCAAATGGGGTCTCACTAGAGTGGAAGAGGGAGTCAGAATAGGCCACACTGCTTTTGATGCAGCACAGGATACAACTGGCTTTCTGAGCTGCAGGTGCACATTGCTGGGTCATGTCCAGCCTCTCATCCACCAGCACCCTCAAGTCCTTCTCAGCAAGGCTCATCCCGGCAGCTCATGATCTTCTCATGTCCCAGCCTATAAAACCATCAAGTAACTTAACAAAGCGTATTGATACCAGGGGTTGCCCCAGTGCATACCTCACACTTGATCTGCGTTCTCAGTTTTTCAAGACTTCACTGAATCAACCCCATGCTCTGATCTCAGTTACTATCCCTGCTGTACAGAGGCAAGTGGTCTAGAGATCTCCTGAGCTTCCTTCCTCTCTTGTTCCTTTTTGAACAAACTACCTTTCGCCAACATACAATAGATATGCACCCACACTGGGTATGAGAACTGAACATGCTTGGAAGATGAAGTGCTGAAAGCAGACAATAAAGATCTCATGCATGCTATTCTACTATAGAGCACAACTAACATCTAACACGACACAACTAACCCTTTACTAACCCTTTAGTAATTTTAGGTCAAGTGTTTTAGATTTCTAGGAAAAATTTAGGAAAAAAACCCATCAAGCAATTTAAGAAATCTTATACATAAAGATACTTCTAAGTGTTTACTGTTCCTGGATTTTCAATTTCTCCTTCTGCAGCTTTCAATCTCTAACACTCCAGTGTGGGGAAAAAGAGACAAATCTGAGATGGCATAAAGACTTAAGAAAACAAAACAAAAACCACAAGTTTTATGGTTGGTATTGTTAAGCAACTTCCTGCTCAAAAGAAGGGTACTGCCAAGGATGAAAAAACTTCCCTGCAAAACACACTATTTGGTTAAACAACCATATACTTCCCACAAAAACATACCTCAAGGAAGCCATTTGTCTGTCTGTCAGCTTGTCTCAACAATAGAACATTATTTCAGTCAATTAACACAATCTAGTAGTTTAACATAGAGTGTTCATGGAAACTTTTCACTTCTTTTGATAATTGCTCTTGAACAAAACAAACACTTAACAGAAGTTAAGTTATATCTACCTGCATATACAAACTTAATTCGCTGTTATTGAAAATTTATAAATTAATTAGTGCATGCAGTCTTATAAATACAATTTTCCATCTGCAATGTCAAGTTTCCTACTATCCATTTCTAAATATGAATAACATTAAACCAAGATTATCAACAGTAGATGAACATCTCTCAAAAGAAATAAAACATGCTGATATACACTATTTGATCAGAATGGTATTTCCGTTTGCTTTTTTTAAAAAAAAGAACATTGGTAAAGCCAAAGGTAAACTCCACTCAAGTTGGAGAATTCAACGTTTTATAAAGCAGAATGACTTAAAAAAGGAGATTATAAAACAGTACAATAATCTTATCATAAACTTTTTCCAGGATACTAATTAAAATTTTATGGGCATATTAATTTACCCTCACATATGTGCCAGTTTGAATTTTAGCACTAAATTATGAGACAAAATTTTTTACATTCTGGGGTTGTTCTAATTAAGATCATATGCACAGAATTACAAGAAGACACAGTGCATTAGATCACCTTAGCAAGAGATAAGTCTTTAAAAAAGTACTTTATGAAGGTCAGTAAGTATACATCTATATTTGCTGAATGGAAAAAACACCAGTCAGCAAAAATAAAAGCAATTGAAACTTTCTTTTTTAAACCAGAATTATCAAAAATAAAATGAAAACAATGAATATTATCTACTTTATGCTTTAACACCAGAACCAAAACCACTGTTTTAAGAAAACTCCCATAAAATATTTAAAACTGAACCCACTATGCTATTAAGTATGACAAAGATTTCTTCTGCAGAATTCTGAGGTATATCTAATTATCAATACTAGTTTTTAGAGGACTGAGAATGCATCTGAAAATTATTTTTGGGAAGCAAGGAAAGATTTTGTTAGTGTATTGAGACTTTTTGTTTCCTATAATTTCTTCTATCATCAGACTAAGTAAAAGAACCCTGTTGCTTGTAATTTTTAAAGGCTTTATGTAAATATCAAGAAAAAAATTGGCATGCAACTCACTGAAGTTCCACTTCTACTGCTGCTCTCTCTTCAGTAGGTTTTCAAAAAACTTAGTAACAGCACAAGCTATAAGCATTCCTAAACATTGTTTTATTTTTAGTTTTTAAAGCTTACAGTAACACATAACTACAACAGCAAAATTACAAATTGATTTTACTAATGCACTTGTGAAAGAGGAAGACAAAAATCTTATAGTTCAACCCCAGATACTAGAAGTTGCCACATAGTATGAGAAATGTTGATCATATGGAAAAGAATGCTTTAGTGAGTACTATAGAGTTCGGTGGAGAGTTTGTCTGCTGTACCTTCATATCTTTATAAACAAGTAAATTTCCTTCCTTTAACACAAAATAACGGTCTTGAAATTTGTTTCCAGACAGCCGTTTTGATGGTTCTTCTTTGTACTTCAGATTGCCTGCTTTCACACTACCTTTCTCATTTTTCTCTACCAAGAAAAAACAAAAAAGCATTTTGTTAGAAAAATGTTACAACAGTGGAAGCTGTACCATTGCATGGTACTGTTTGCAACCATTTCATTTGCAACCATTTCATTATTTATGTTTTTTGCTCTTCTCAAAGAACCTCTTGATGGTTATTCCACACATGTTTATTGAGAAAGAGTCACAAGATTTTAATAGTGAAAAACTCATTAGTGCCTTAAATGTACGGTTGTGCATGCACAAAAAGTACACAAGTGATACTGAATCTCAAACATCCAACTATGCAGTACACTTTAAAGTGTATTTAAAAACCATAGTTAGATAATTAAAATTTGTGACTCTGATTTTACTCTTGCTTTATATCTTAGGAAAACCAGGAGTTATGAAAAACATTTAAATATATAATGGAAATTAAAAATATAATAAACTTCTATGATTTCATCAAATAAAATCAACTACATTCTCATTAGTATACTTGCCATGAAAGGAAAAATCTCAAAAGAAGATTTCCAAGTATTCCCATTAGAATTTAAGACCAAATCTAAAGTCAGAATCAATACATTTCAACAATTAAAATCAGAAGTTACTTAGATTTCCTCATTTTAAGTGCAACTATACATGCACAGTCAGAAAAAGCATCAGTGTATTCCCTCTTTGTCAAGAAGAATATTTATTTCATGTTCAGAATAGAATATGAATCCTTTTCCACAAAATCACAAGGTTTTTTGCTGCCTTTTTTTTTCATAAACCATATCAAATGAGAGTAGCAGGGTACTTAATGAGAGCAGCAGGATACTTTCATGTCTGTACCAAATTGGAAGATTTTAAATTTCTGCACACAGCACTCAACATGACAAAAACTCATTCTGAACTCCACAGAAATCCTACCATAGTAAATCTATTAAACACTTGATACTTACGAAGATCTTAGAAAACCCTGAAGAAGCAAAAATAACAGTTCTTCAAATTGATGATATTCTATAATAGCTAGATGCCAATAATTCATAAATTAAATCTAAAATAATGAGGATGCGTCCTAATCAGAATGTATTTTTTAGATACAAACTTTATAAAACATGGTAAACTTGCTAGAACTTTGCAACTGCTGGAAACTAGATGCACTTAATCCATCCAGGATTGATCCACCTATGGTTTAGAAGCTTGTATTTCAAAGAATACTTCTGAATAATAGTCCCTATTCTCAGAAATCAATACTTCCCACTCAAATGATACAACCCTTCATTGGTAAAATTTCAAGGACCTATGTACACACTCTTTATAGTGAATCTATTGTCTCACATTTTTCTAACAAATAAAACTTTAATACAAGAAATTTTTAGGTAAGGGGAAGAAAACGGCCTTGAAATAGAATTAAGCTTTACTGAGTATCTCTTATACCAAAATACAATGTACACCTTGCCCTTCTGAACAGCACTTGAAAGAGTGTTCCTGCAAAAATATATTGTCAAGAAAGAGAAACTAAAGATGTGGAAGACAGTGGAAAACTCACAACAAATTCACTGAAACATATAAATACAAATAACTAACACTTTTTCCCTGGAAAAGGAAAATTGATTTCTAGACAAGAGAAAATATTCATCCAGACCTGTTTGATATTGCACAAGAGAAATTAGTTTAAAATGGACAAGATGTGAACATGTATAAAAATTATGAAAAAAAGAGAATGCACTATGTATAAAGAACATGGGGAAGGTTGCATGGACAGGAAGACAATGATAAGTTGCCAAGACAAAATGAAGCTAATAAACTTGTTGCTTTAGGCTCACTATTGAACTAACATGATTTCAAATACCATTCAAGTCTCTGGAAGAAAAAGGAGAAAAATGCTGATGACACAAAGCTCTGGGTAACTTTAACAGAAAAGAAAGGTCAGGAGCATCATAATTTAGTCTGTAAGATTATAACATAAATAAGTAACAAAGGGAAATTAACGGAATTAATTATAAACATAATATGATCACAGCCTGATAAATTTTTCTTCAAAAGAAGAGGACATCCATCCATCCATCCATCCATCTGTATGCACTGTATGCACTGTTAAAAAACATCAGACAGTAGTGGATGGACATCTAGCCTCAGCCCTATTACTCAGTGAAGACAATTATCCACATATAGAATGTAAAAGACAGAAAAGATTACGGTCTCCCCTTCTTCCTTCAAGCCAGCAGTTACTTCTTGTACAGTTTGATACAGAAAGCCCCAGCATAACTCTAAGTGCCTCCTACTCTAAACACTGGGAACATCCCTTCCCCAGTGATCTCATCCTGTATATCTTCTCAGTCTGACACTACTCAGTTATGGAAGTATAATATTTAGCTCAAAAAAGCCCTTATATTTTTCATCCTGAAATAGCTTCTCTCGTTTTAGCAGTGTGTACATATGTAAAATTTGAAATAGAAAAAATAAACACATTGATTCCTGGAAATAAATAATGTGGATGAATGGTGCACACTTTCTCTGCATCTTCGCCTACACTAAATATATATATTATATATATTTATATACACACACACTGTTTAGCTGAAGCTAGTGAACTTTGTCGAAAGTATTGCTAATTTTTCAGAGTAACTTTACAAGCTAAATGTATATTCAAAAACTACACAGAATTGAGTTTATTTGTAACATTACTATAACAAGATCAAGTCAGAAAAAAGTAATGTCCCAGAAATTAAGCAATGTCACCATGTAAAAATTCCTTAAAATGGCAATTCCACTCTCAAGAAAATATTTTGTAACACATAAGACTATTCTGCCATGTGGAGTTTGCAGACACTAACATTAAAAGTCTGCAGTATGGCAAAGATTTTCATTTTCAAACCACTAAGAAAACCAAAGTAACTTATTTAATAAGGTTTTAATTATTTTAAAACAAACAGAAAAAGCATCAAAAATGTAAACAGTCAAAAGACACTGTGTCTAGACTAAGATCAAACTGAATTGATGCAAACAATTACAGTGATGGTTTGGGATAAAAAATGGTAGTAAAATTTAGGAGACAGGAAGGAGTGCAAATGGCAGATCTTTCCTTTAAGTAGTACTACATTTTGTAAACTGACACTAGCCTAATCCTTATGTGTTTCTCAGAGCAGTGACTCACACAGTCCTTATGACCCCTTTTCTAATTATACATCAACACATACCAAGTGAGGTGATGGGAGTTCATATATCAAGCTTTTAATGTACTGGGACATTTCTCTCCATTCATGATCTGCTATTACACATTTAGAGACAGTGAAAGTGGAACATAAAAGTCATGAACAATACACTTATGAAATATGCTTTCACAGGAATAAAGCATGATGAGAGAAGGTGATTACTTTCAGAGGAATAAGCATAATAGCATGACTTTTACTTCTTGAAATCAGAACAAGAGATACATAAATGGAAAGATTAATACATCTGTGTATGGGTAAGAGAGGAAAAAATTACATATTTCAACAGGCCATTAGATAAAATAAGATGGGCGTTAAACCAAGGCATCATGTGTCACCATCACGCATTTTAGTGATAGCATACAGGATTTCACCTGCTTGAAAACAGGATAGTAATTTTTGGACATCTAAAACTTCCACTTCCCTCAAAGCAGATGCTGCATATTTCACAGGAGACACAGATCCAGGTATTATGTGGGAAAAAAAATAAGACTGGGGAAGCTTGTAAATCATATTTTTCCACTATATATTAGACTATATTTTAGATATCGTCTATAGATTAGAAGATATATATTAGACTGTATATTTCCTTTCAAGTGTCAGATCCTTTCCGAAGGCCACATACTCTCCAAGTCATTAAGTTGCTTGAGTATGTCATACAAATGAGTATGTCACCTGGGATGGGGCAACCCCAGATGTACAGACAGACTGGGGAATGAGATGCTGGAAAGCAGTGCCATAGAAAGTGCCGTGGGGGTCCTGGTTGATGGCAAGCTGAATGTGAGTCAGCAGTGCCCTGGCAGCCAGCAGGACCAACCCTGTCCTGGGGGGCATCAGGGAAAGCGTTGCCAGCCGGTAGAGGGAGGGGATTGTCCCACGCTGCTCTGCGGCAGCCTCACCTTGAATATTGTGTGCAGTTTTGGGCACCACAATATGAGAAAGACATGAAGCTATTAGAAAGTGTCCAAAGGAGAGCAGTGTAGTTGGGCAGGGGCCCTGAGGTGAAGCCACGTAAAGAGAACCTGAAGTCACTTGGTCTGTTCAGTCTGGAGAAGAGGAAACTGAGGGGAGACCTCACTGCAGCCCTCAACTTCCTCATGAGGGGAGGAGGAGGGGCACTCTTCTCTGTGGTGACCAGGGACAGGACCCGAGGGAACGGCCTGAAGTTTTGTGAGGAGAGGTTTAGGTTGGATATTAAAGAAAGGTTCTTCACACAGAGAGTGGTTCGGCACTGGATCAGGTTCCCAGGAAGCACCAAGTCTGACAGAGTTCAAGTAGCATTGGGATGATACTGAGGCACATGGTGTGACTTATGGGCATGGTCCTGTGTACAGCTAAGCTAGACTTTGGAGGTATCAAATTAGATAATAGAAATTGGTAGTAATATAACAATTTTATAACTATATATATAAATCATACATTTTAGTTATAATGCAATTGTTATATACAATATATATGTATATATGGTCCACAAAGAGTTTGTATAGCATAGTATTCATGCTGATGGACTGTGCTATAGGTAAAAGAGCAGTCTCAAGCTTCACAACAGAAATTGTGAAACTGTGAACTGATTGGAGAATTTCTGTACATTTTTACGTTCCACTGGAGAGCTTATAGTTCCTAGAAACAAAACCATCCACAATTTATATGTTTTAGGAGGAAGTCAGCACAATCCTCAGTAAATACATAACTTTTATGAAGTAGTAGTAATTTAGATGTTCTGGGAGACTTTGCTCCAATGAAACAGCTATAAAACAATTGCCAGGTCTCCATGTGAAAAAGATAATTTTAAAAAAGATGTCACGTACCCCTGTAGAGGTTCATGATGTCTGCTGTTAGAAATCTCTTTATTATTAGATATGCAGTGCCAGGCTCTGGTAGTGAACTCCAATGAAGAACTTGTTCTAGTACATTCTCTGTATAATGCAGAGGACGTTCTGAAAAATGCCAGAGAAAAAACCCATAAAATTTTAAAATTAAAATAAAAGACAAAACCCATCAAGATTAGAGGCCCTTACAGGTCACTGGTCCACAACAGCGTCTCATTGACTTTGAGCTACAGAAGAACAATGCTTTCAAATAAGACAAGTAAGGACTTCACTGACTTTCTGCAGGATCTGCACAAGTAATGAATATAAAATTAAACATGCAGTAGCCAATATATAATCCAAATGGTCTAAATATCCAAATGTTCAGTGCCTCTTGTATTTATTTCTATTTTTTAATGTAAAGACACTAAACCACTGCCTTCAAACTAAATACAAAACCTAGGAAGTATCACAGGGCATAGCTAGCTATGATCATACAGAACTGAGCCGTGCAGCTATACTGTGCATCACTTGCCCAGCCTCAATAACAAAATGAAACACAATAGCTACCAATTCTCTGCAATCAAAGAACCAGAGAATTTGGAGCAATCACAGTGAAACAAAACCCTCCAACTGCTATGGATTATATTGCCTGTTATTTTTGAATGCAGACTGAAACAGACTCCTGGTTTTGTTACATTCCTTTAACTAGAAGGGAGAAGCATATAGTCTTACTAGGTCTTCTCCCTGTTGCTGTAGTCAGGGAATTTACAAACTTGCAACTCAGTATTTCAACCTTGTACAAAAAGTAGAGCAAGATTAAAATACCAATAGATGAAGGGATGACTACACTGTATGTGTGCACTTCAAAACTTCAGATGTTCAAACATACATTGTTGATAGGTATCATCCATCCTAAAAGACAAACTATGAGATTCTAGAACAGAACTGAAAAACTTAAGTGCTAAGAAAGTCCAGCCAGTAGCCCATATCAATTCCAGTTCATATACCAAAAGAAAGTATAGAAAATCTTGCAATAGTCCCTAAATCTGCATTACCAGATCCAGCAGAAATCTGAGTGTGGCATATACTGCCATACTGCCTGGGGCAACACTGATGTGGATGGGGGAAGACAACACTTCACCCCTCTGTTAATCTTTCCTGCACACAATCACACCCCTGAAGGCCTTCACCTGCTCAGCAGCAAGCACCTACTGTAAATTAACACAACAGCCTTAACAATGGCTTTATGGGCTGCAACAGAGAGCCATTGACCCAAATGTCATTTTAACTCCACAGAGAAAATTTTCCAAAAGATGTGAGTTCCCATTTGCATACCAATTTATGTGGGTCAGGCCTTGAGAAAGTCAGACCTGTGTGACACTCATGTCGCATCACACAGTCTAGCCCAGTGTCCCTTGAGTACTGAAAGGAAAAGTATGCTGCCATAATCTCATTTTTCATTTCTGCTACAGTACTTGAATATGAAATGTCAACAGCTGCTTTGGGACTGTCCAGCACTACACTCTAGCAGAACATATTTTCTGAACACCTGAACACTAGCGCTTCAGAAAGCAACAGCCACAAATAACACACTTAAGTGACAGAAAAAAACTATTGCTATTTTAGGATGCAAAAAATACCCTACCCTACCTGTAAACTTGTGATACCACCTATATAAAGATTTTATTATTCTCACATGACACCAAAGCAGCCTAACAAAAATATCATTCCGTAGACAGCAGCTCAACTCGCACTTCCTAACACCATTTCTTCTCGCTCTTTTGTTTTAAATGATCAAACTTTTAAAATTTCTTTTGGAGTTTTGCGAAACTGTAAACTCTGATGTGATAAAGCTAAAACAACTTGATGCCTTCCTTTGTACAAGAGAGAATATCCACTTTAAGGAGAAGAACTTTACAAATCAAATGCAGAAGACTGGCAAATCACCACACCTTCTGAGAACACTGGTACTCCCAGAGTAAACACCTACTGTTTTATTTATAGTTATATTTAAGACCATCTGTCATCATGGATTACACAGTACATAAATCATCATGCTGAAAACCATGGTAGCACATGTTTTACTGGTAACACACCTCATTGACAAATTATCCATCAATCACCTATTATTAAAAAAAATATGCACCCTATTTTGTAGTAGCATATGGTACTGAATGTTCTGCATTAGGCTAGAAAAAAATCATCAATTATTGTAACTTTTCTATATGCAAATAAATCAGTTAATTTTTAATATTGCAGTTTTAGCGTTTTGAACAGCAAGCAGTCAACACATACATCCAATTATCCTTTCTTTCACTTAGGTCATCATATGCTGGTAAATATCCAATACTAGTAATTTTCACCTTAAACAACATTAACTATCTGTAGAAAATTACTTTCTAGAAAATATGGTTCTAATTTTCTTGCCTTCTCAGGCTTTGTCTTCAGGGCAGTATATCTTAAAAAGTAAAAGAAGTCTTACAAAATTTCAGGATTCAGTGTAATAAATGGAATACCATCGTGCATTGGACAGGAACCAAACCATGGCAAGAACAAAAGCAGCAATGTATTTTTTGTCAGAAAGACATTGTGATTAATCACGTACGTTAGAAACAAATATGCAAACTTTGTTTCTGTCATTACATGTCAAAATTTCAACTCAATTGTAAATGCCTCAGATTACATAATGTTCAGTGTTGTTTCTTAAATGACACTAGTAGAATCAACACGCAGCACTAAAGACTCAAACAATCCTTTGGTTCTCTAGTGCCACGTTTGGACCAAAGACTGCATAGAATTATTTTTCTCTGCGTTCCAGCCCTTTGAAAACCTGCTGGATTCAGCCATAGCACCACAGGGGTTTTCCCAAGTAAATGTCTCTTACTATATGCATTATTTTTGTTTTTAAACAATAATTCACCTGTTCTGATGTACTGATTCCTCCTGAAAGGGATCCATGAAGAACACATTTCATTAACACAGTCTACTGGCTGACAGTTGATGAATTAGGACTTAATTTAGTTTGGTTTTGATTGGTTGTTCTGGGTTTAAAACATTCTGTGCCATTTCTAATTTCTGTGGGAAACTCTTGTTATAATAGGAAACACTTTAATACTTTGCCAGTATTTATTGTCTAGGTAGGGCCTGTAGTGTCTCACTCTAAGCTTAATTTTGCCGGTCTTCCATAGTCATTAGCTTAGACAACATTTCTATCCCACACTAAAATATTAGTTGTTGCACCTCAAGAAGCTGTTGTGGGGTCTATTTTTTTACTTACTTTTATGTTCTTTTGGCCATATCTAGTTTAGTTTTCATTTGCCTGTAAGCGCTATATAGCAAGTTTAAGGAAATAAAATTCCCTCTTCAATTTTTTTTCCATTACTCAGTCAAAATAAATGGAATTTCTAGTGTACTTGTAGGAATTATCAGGACTCTTCTAAAGAGAACAGATGTTAGCATTCTTTGTCAGTTGTCACCCACATCTATGAATCTGGAAATGAACTCTATATCTACAACTCTATACAGCATCACCAACAGATTTCAAGATGTGAAGGGCTTGGGATCATTTATTTTAAGTTAAAAGAGAGAATACACCTCCATTGTAGTTATTGATACTTTCAAAGTCAAGACTGAGTATACAAGTAATATTAGTAAACCTGAAGAGATTATTGTAAGCACATCTGAAAATCAAGTACAACAAAACTATTCTAAGAATAACGGAACATTTAGCAATCTTACTTTTTTCCATTTTCTTATACTCTAACTTGAAAATAGGTATCTTCACTACAGAAATAAACTAGTCCACAGCCCACTTCTGTACCATGAGAATAGAAAGAACAGCAACTTACTATAAAGTGCAAATAAACATTGCATATTTCTTTTCCCATGTATTCCAAACATCAGATGACATTAGTGAGTATTCATCAAAATATAATGGTTTAATTTTAAAAATTGCTATTACTTTACATTATTTTAAATACCTTTAACAATAAAATGTTCCAGTATTTTATACATGGTCCGGCATGTATAAAGCACTCCCAATGATAAAACCACTTTACAGTTCATTAATATTGTGAACATGTGACAATATTTGCATTTGTAGGCAGCAGAACAATATTTCAAAGAAATTTTTCAAGATTCTGCTAGGTACACCATAATGCCACGTGCTATAAACACAGGATTACATACTTTATGCCTCCTTTTTCATCTACACATATAAAATTATTGACTAAATAATGTAAAAAAGATCCTTTTTCCTAAGGATTACATATGTGTTCTCACTTCATTTTTTGAGAAGCATTATTTCTTATGAAATCAAGTGCTGACATTCTAATGAAAATAAGTTTCTTCTTTAAGACTTATTGATAAGACCTACTTTTCTATAGCTGATGATTAATGAACTGTGAAGCACTGTAATATAAAGAACATCTTTTCAACTCTCAATTTATAAGCAATTTACAGCAATTCATCACACTACTTCTGCGAAAGTGTAGAAAGTGTAGAAAGAAATCACGCAGATACCACAGCAACCAAATGCTGTTCATAGGCATTATTTGTTTTGTTTTCATAAAGTGTTTAACTAAGCTTTTGATGATATTAAGTATTGAAAAATTAAAATAAAAAAACATGCATAAATTTTAATGTCACTAACCTAGTTCTCCATTTTCAAGTACTTCAAAAGTAGCCCAGATATCATCTTTGTTAGGAATAATGTTTTTGATTCCTAAAGCATCATTAGTTAATTCCTCTGCTTCCATCAAAGGTGATACCTGCAATACAAAATGAGTCAGTTTATTACTGATTTCTCATTTCTTTTTTCAAAGTCTCCCCCCCTGCAATTTCCTTCAAACAAACAAACACACACCCACAAACAAACAAGAACCAGCAGTAGATACATTTATTGAAATAACTATAAATTATTCGCCAGACTACAGCATGCTTTCTTTATGTTGTTCCATGAGACTGAAGCTGGTAACTTGAAATTCTTTTTCTCTATCCTTGAAAATTTTGGAAAAAAATAAAGTCTTGGTATGGTTTCTCAAGTGTGGGATGGAAATATTACAGAAGCACCATTTTTTTTCTTATCTTAATGATGTATATTGCTATTTTTAATCCTACTTTAAGAAGCAGTCTTATGTGCATATGTGTATCTATGTTATCTATGTACACCACATATCCCATACATGTACAAACACAAGTGTTTGAGAGTCATATGCTGAACAAAAGAGAAACAAAATCAGAGAGGTGTAACAAAAACATTCTAGAGCACTACTACATGCAGATGAGGGTATTTTAAAATACACTATCTAATAGAAGGCTGAAAAATCTCAATTATAGTTAGTAAGAAGCTTTGGTATTTTAACATTCAAGGAATGAAAAAAGCCACAAGCAAAAAGAAAAATTAGGAAGAACATCATTTAAATGGCCTGTACTATTAAATAAAACAAACATCCATTGTGTACTTGTTAATGCTCTCATGTGGTGTGCCCACAGAGTTGCGAGAATTTACACCACAGTACACTACAGTAAAATAAAAGGATATCTACCTCTTAAAATTCTATCATAATATTTTCCTTAAAAATGCAAAAATGCATAATAATCAGTCTTTACATAATTTAGGCAATGCAGCAAGTTCTAAAAGAATATTTAAAAGAATAGTGATAAACCTAAATTCATACTTTCATTGTGTAATTATACAAAAAATACATATTAAAATAAATTGGTACCTTTCATGAGAAAGTTAAAATCACTGTATCATTTTTATCCACTCACCCTGATTATAATGCTACAGTCTGGCTCCTTTCTTTCCACGTAAACTTCAATAAGCAAATCTCCAGCCTGGGAAACCTAAGACAAAACAATTATAGAGAAAATTAGACTAAATAAACCTTTAAATAGTGAAAGTACAATTATTATCTAGTAGATGTGCTAGAAACAAATGAAATAAAACTTTTTTCCCACCCACCTACCCACAGTAATAGTCCAATAGTTGACTATAATGGGAAAACCTGCACTATATTCACTTTTATTTGACTAGTGTAAGGGAAAAAAAACCTCTTCACAGTTTCAGGAGAAAAGTCCAAACCTTGACTAAATGCAATAGAACTACATCAAACAAAATGAGAATACAAATATACATTAAAAAAAAAAGAATAGGAAAACTGGGGGAGAAAAGAAGTAGAAATTTTAAATTTTTATTTAAGACTTCAAAGTCTAAGACATGAGTACACCTTAATACCTTAAACTGCCAGAACCATAACTCTGATTTAGAGGTTAGTCAAGCTCATTTCAGAACCAAAACAAATGAGTAGAATTTAAAATCATGAAAAATTATTGCAACCCCAAAGTGACTTAGTTAAAAATGAGAGGAAAAACTACAAATAACAGAATATTTCAGCCATATACCCATGTGTACATATCCAGAAAAATCAAAATTCATTACTACAAATTCATAATTGCATGACTCATGATTGCAATGAAAACTTGTCATTAAGTAATTAAAGAAGAAATCAAAACAAATGTTCATGATATAAACTTCTGTTAAATATAGCTCTTCAAATTTGTTGGGGAGATATCTAAACTTTATGTACAATACTAATGTGGAATAATTAGATAAAACAAATGTATGGCATAATATATAATCGTTTCATATACTCAATACCAACAAATGTTATTTAGATACGTCTAACAAGACAAAACTTAGAATCTGGAAAGTCAGTAAAGTCAACATTTTTGATCAAGGGGAAAAGTATGATTCATGAGAAGGAATGTAGTATTTTCCATTGTAACTAGGTTTGTTCATCTGTGGAAACAAAATTATTTTCATGAGAAATTATTTTACTTTTCTACAGTTAAAAATGTCTCACCTTTTGCCTGCTCTAAATACGTTGCAGTATAGTCATAAGCATCTTCAAAAGATTGCAATTCATCCCAAGTCTAGTACCAAAATTATTTTCTAAAACTAAATGCATGGTGATGATCAGAACATAGAAAAATTAAGGCAGAAACCTGGACCTATCAGGAGATGTATGCTTTAATTAATAAGCCAATATAAAGAATTATTAATTAAATGAACACTAAGAATAACAATTTCTGTCTTAATTTTAAGAAAAGTATTGATAGTGATGCTAGATATTTATATATTACCACAAACAGAGGAAGAGATTAAGAGAAGTATAGAGAAATATATATATATATAAACAGCCAAGCTTTGGGATACACTTTGACTAATTTACAGAAGCTAAAGCTACATTTTTATAGAAAAATAAATGTTAGTACTGAATTTTAAAGAACATTAACATTCTGAATAACAGTAACTTTTAAGTTAGTTTAGCCTCTGAGAATAGAAAACTAATGGAAACATTTGTAAGAAAAAACATTACAAAGCTACTTTGAAGAAAGCTGCTTAATTACAGTGGCATGGACTCAAAAAAACTCATTTAGTTGTAAAATTTACTTTTGAGATTATATTAAAGAAAAATGTTGGAAATAAGAATGAAGCTGACACACGATTTCCACTGGGCTCACATAAACAACCATATTGAGAGAAAATGTGATGAAAATTACAGTAACAGCTGGCATCAGTATATGGTGGACAGAGAATGAAGAGTGGCTAATGAAGTGACATCTGGAACAGAACTTCGGTGACATTTCAGACGTGAACTTTCAGTCCTTCAGTAGAAATTAATTTCAGTTATTCTTCTCTGAAGACTCTCCATTACCACAGATAGTCATACTGTGGCAACTTATATATTCCAATGTATTAAATATACAAATCACTGATTTTCCCACAAATATGTGCTCATTTTGATGCAATGATATCAGACAGCTGTCAAATGTAATGAATTCTTACAATTCTTAATTGTAGCTACTTGAAGCCTAAGATGCCCATGATGCTTACATGATTACAATGATGCTGTTGCGTCTCTTGGTTGCATCATGTCCGTTTTAACATTAACTGGAAACCCACAGAAAACTGCTGTGGAGAACTGATGAGACTGGTTGAGCAAGAACAAGTGCCAAACCACTTTATCTTGCACCTGGCTTGAGCACAACTTAACACTGCATGGTGTCTGGGGTGAAGCAAAGGCCTCACAGACCAGTGTTGTCTCCGTAAAGCACAGAGGAGCACCCACACCTCCGTACAGAGATGTTAGCCTCCCTCCACTTTATCCATGCATAACTGGATAAACTCAGTCCTTTGAGGAGGAAATGATGTGTTGCTATAATGTGCTGCAGGCAAAGGTCACATGGCCTTTACAGCTGTCTCAGCTGTGTGGAGGATGAAATGATGCTGGATTGTCATGGTTCTGTTCTGTCTCTGATTCAACCATGGGTCCTACAAGAGCCTGACCAAAGGTAACTAAAACTTTCATTATTTGTCATCTACATAGTAAAAAATACACCCAACAATATGAGAATAAGGAAGTGGCTACCCCACCATCTATGATGGCAGCAACAGGTAACCAATTATATTTAACTACAGTCCTGCCTCCACTTCTCCTAAAAGTAGAAATATAATATCTGTAATCTTCCATTTTGGAAGAAAAGAATATGAACCCTCTTCAAGGACAAGTCAACAGGTTTCCTCCTCTCCTCTCCAAAGCAGGGATGTAACTCTTTGGTAAGGTTTGCACCTCCAGCTACATTGGAGCATACTTGTTCCAAAGTCCATCACTTGTTTAGAAAGCTAAAAAGGCCATTCCATCTGGAGCAAGTGCTCCCAAACAACGTACAGTCTCCTCAGGTCATATCTGCTATCTGGTGACTCTTTTCCCAGGGAATGCCATACAGTAGAGATACCAATAATTTGATAAGATTCAAAAACATTTTCTAACTCAAATTCAGCATTTTATGATTTTTTCAAATACAGTATTAATTGAGAGTAATTAATCAAATACAGTAGCTCAATTACTGTTTTTCTCATAATGGATTGTAAATATTATGAATTCATACTTTCCAAGCAGAAATACAGAATCACTTCAGATACACAATTATGAAATATCGCAGTGAAAAAATTTGTTCTAGGAATTTTGCATTACTTATTTATAGGGAGAAGAAGCTCAACCACAGCTTTAAATTGAGTTTATCCTGTTTGGGAAACAGGAAAGTCAATAATTCTGTATACTGTTTTCCATTTTATGCCATTCAAGTCTATATTAAAGAAAAAAAGATGTAAAACAATGTAAAGTGCAAACCCATTTTGACCACACAATACAAATAATACAGTATAAAATATGTGATTAGGTCTTAATAGTAACATATTTCTAGAAGAGAATGAAAAGGTGGTAATTTACTACAATTTCTTTTCATCAATAATCAATTTTTCCGTTTTCTCTTCACGTTGGGATTTTTTAGCATACAGATCAGATATACTTTTTTCTTTATATAATAGTTCATATAGAAATCCAAAGTGACTGACCACATCAGGTCTTGAGCAAAGCAAAAAGACACTAAAAAGACACTTTCGCAATGGCAATCCTCAGAATAATCACTTATGTACATGGGCACAAATAAATTGGCCTTTTATATTAAAATATTCTTGGTACCTAGAGTTTCTTTTCTTATTTAGGACTGGTGCCATCTTTGCAAAGCCAAGGAGTTCCATCCACTGAACTATTAAACTCATCCAGAATACAGTTGCAATAAGCCCACTGAAAAACTCAAGGATTTGAATTCATCTTTCTAAGACAGTGCCATAACAGGCTCTGTTCCAGGTGGGAGGATTGTTAAAGGGTGGAATCAGATGGAAAGGAAATAATACATTCCACTGCAGCTAACAAAGCTGTACCACACTAACCACAGACACTCAAGCAAAGGAAAAGTGTGTTCTGGCCAGTCCTTACCTTGTTCAAGGAACTATTTAGCCTCCTCATTCCTAATCTGCTTATTAAAATGGAAGAAAATGCTTAAAATTCTTCTTCAGAAAGTATCTCAAGATAATGCTTTGGGTCTGTGAATCAGCATCTGACACACACATGCTCAGGCATGCAAGAAAAGAAGAATTTAAAAGGCTACTTCTTTAGCATCCCAGCTATTGACTAAGTCAGAAGGCTTCCTGTGCACCATGCTGACTGTTAAGACTCCAGGATTCCATTTCCTATGAATTTCACAAGCAAATTAAGTGTTTAATCTGACAGAAAAGTACATTTGGGATCCCGAAGCCCTGCAGTAAGTTCTTAAAATAGAAATACTGCTTCTTACATGACACAGTGTCTGACTTCATGTGACCAGAAGCCTAATGGTATGGTCACACTCCGGTCACATTACTGCCCTGAGCAACTGGGTCAGGGTCTCTCTCAAGGTCAGAGAGAGAGAAAGCCAGGTACTTTGGCACCTCAGGTCAGGTTAGCTCTTGTGCATCTAAGACCTTTGGACATTCACAACTCTTCATGATATGCAAACACAAGACCTCTTGCCAGGGAAAATGAAAAGCAAAAAGCATTCATGCTGAGGTGGAAATCGTAGCTGTAATAACTTACTCAAGAAATTATCTGAGAAAGCACCTGATGAATATAGCAAGAACCTACAGATAAACCCAGGCAGTAACATGCTTCAGAAAAATTCAGTATCAGTGACAAGTCATATCTAGGACACTCAGTAAGCACATATATCCAGCTCACAGTCCATTCATCATATCTAAGAATTTAGTACTTATTTACCCATTCTTTGCAGAACTTTCTTAGTATGGCTTGAAAAAAAATTATTTTGAAATGTGCACATTTAAATACAATTCCTTAATGCATTTCTTTTTAGCACTTTCCCTCCCTTTAAACTGAAGGATGAAGTGCCACTTTCTCCAATTTTGTAAGTTCTACTTGTACAAGTGTTTTCTCTGATACTAAAAGTAGCCATTTCTAGCAATGTGTTGAGAATGAATGAGAAGAAATTTGACGGTTGTCTACCACCTAATAAAATAAGCCCTTTTAGTGCTGCCTTCCAAATTCTAAGTACTAAAAAGCACTGCAACTTATCAGTGCTTTTGAGGAAAGAGCTCACTACTGAACTCATCAAACGAAGCACAGAAGTGATGGAAGCAAGAGCAGGTGACCTAAGAAAAGAACAGACCTACTATCCATGAGATGAGGTTAGTAAAACCAAGGCCAGCCTGAAGACTGCAGGGAATGCAAAGAACAACAGGAAAGGATTCTGCAAGTACATAAACAGCAAAAGGGAGACTAGGGAAAACATAGGCCCACTGCTGAATAGGGCAAAGCACCAGCTGAAAAATCACATAGAAGAGGCCAAAGGGCTCAATGACATCTCTTCCTTGGTCTTTACTCATAAAACTGATCTTCAGGAATCTCAAGCACCTCAAACCAGTGGGAAGGTATGAGGCAAGGAAGATTACCTTCAGTGGAGGAGAAACAGGTTAAGGAGCACTTAAAGAAATTAGGTGTGCTTAAGTCCATGGCATCTGAAAAGGAGGACTCTCAAATGCTGAGGAATCTCACTAATGTCACTGTAAAGTCCCTCTCAATTGTCTTTGAAGTGTCATGATAAACAGGAGAGGTTCCCAAAGACTGAAGGAGCACAAGTATTAATCCAGTGTTCAAGAAGGGCAGGAAGGAAGATTTGGGAAGGTACAGGCTGGTCAACTTCATCTCAGTCCCTGGGAAGGTGATGAAGAAAATCCTCTTGGAATGTGTTTCCAAATACTTGAATGAGAACAAGGTCACTGGGATTAGTCAACATGGACTTATGAAGGGAAAATCCTGTTTGACCAAACTGATAGTCCTCTACAGTGAATGAAAGAACAGTAAGATGTTGTTTACCTCAGTTTTAGTAAAGTCTTTGACAGTGGCTTCTATAACATCACCATCAACAAGCTGACAAAGTACATGTTAGATAAGTAGACACTAATGTGGATTGAAAACTGGCTAAGCAGACAGAAGACCATTGATCTTCATCAACAAGCTGGAAAACGGGACAGAATTCATCCTCAAGAAGTTTACAGATAGTACTAAACTGTGGGAGGAAAGGCTGATACATTCAGAAGGCTCTTAGCAGGCTGGAGAGCTGGACAGTCAGGAATCTCATGATGTTATATTCGGGAAAATACAGTCTTGCACCTGGGAAGGGGTAATTCCTGGTATAAGTACACACTGGGGGAAAACGCAGCTGGAGAGCAGATTTGCTGAGAATGACCTTGATATCCTAATATACAGCAAGGCCAGCAACACAGTCTCACTGAAATGAATGCCAATGGCCTCCAGGTCTACATTAGGCAAAGCACTCCCAGCAGGTTGAGAGAGTGATTCTTTTATTCAGCACTAGTAAGGCCATACCTGGAGTACTGTGTCCAGTGCTGGGCTCCTCAGTACAAGAGAGATATGGAACTAGAGAATCCAGTGAAGAATCACAACGATAAAAGACTGTAGCATGTTTCATGTAAGAAGAGCCTGCAAGAGCCAAGACCGTTCAGTCTAGAGGAGAGATGGCTTGCAGGGAATCTTACCAATATGTACAATATCTGGTGAGAGAGAATGAAGAAAGCTGACATAACTCTTCTCAGTGACATGACAAGTGGCAATGAGCACAAATTAAAAGCACATAAAATTCAATCCAAACAAAAGGAAACAATTATACTGCAAGGATGGGCAACCAGATGAGGTTGCCCAGGCAGGCTCCATCCTCGGAGATATTAAAAATCTAATAGGACACAGTCCTACTCAACCTGCTTTAAGAGGCCATGCTTGAACAGAAGTTTAATTACACTAATTATCTCAACTGGCTCCTTACAATCTAGATAATTTGAATGCAGCTGCATCACGGAAAGTTTAGATTGGACATAAGGAAAAGATTCTTTACTTAGAGGGTAATTGGTCATTGAAACAAGCTCCTCAGCCAACTGATCACAGCACCAAGCCTGTCAGAGTTCAAGAAGCACCTGGAGAATGTTGTATGGTTTAGTTTTATGTAGTCATGCGAGGTTCAGGGAGTTGGAAGTGGGTGATATTTATGGGTCCCTTTCAACATAAGGCATTCTATTCTATAATTCTATGATAATTAGGTAGCAGATTAAGGTTAAAGTGATATTCTTACTTTTTGTAAAGAATGTAAAGTTTAGCCTTGTGTGCTATGAGAATCAAGCCAGAGTCTATTAACTCAGTAGGTGTAAACATAATTCAGAAAGCTGATTATTAATGCTAGAGACTTTGCTGAGAGCAAAACTTGTAACACTTAAAATTCCAGCTTAATCTTTCTATAACTTGTCCTCCCAACAACCAAGAGAGTCCAAGAGAAACTTGTCCAAAGAGGCCAAATTATTCCAATTTAATTATAAATTTTAAAATACGACAGACTAGCTTTTTAGGTGCTGGAAGCTTTTTAATAAAAGCCTTACCAATTTTAGAAAGCCTATACTTAAATAAAAAAGTCCCAAACAAACCAAAAGCAAGTTTTACTTTCTTCAATAGGCAGCCTTCTAATTATAATACACCTCTAAAAGGTTATTGCACAGCGGTTAAGAGTGGAAGACACAGAACAAACCTACTTTGTTTTTTCTCCATATTCCTCACAAGCTTCAATTTTAGAAAAACCCATCTAGCCAGCAGGTGCTACTATATTATTCAATTCAGCTACAGCCTTTCATTTTCCTATTTTTTGTCCCACTATCTCTCTCCCTCCTCATGAAACTATTCCCATATCTCCCTATTTTTTCCATAAGGTATTACAAGCATTTAACCATTACAGATGCCCAGACTTGCTTGAAAAATGCTAATAGTGTAATAAACATCTTTTTTAAAAAACATCTTTTTTATTTTGTTCCAAAACCAAAAAAAACCATGAAGTCTATGCATTTTCACTATTTCAGCCTTCAAAATTTTATTCTCTAATGTCAGTGAGATCCTTTTCATGGACCCTGGAGTCAATAAAGTCCATTAAAGATACTTCAATCCCTGCCTTGCAGAATGCTCTTAGGAGCATTGTTTACACTTTGGCTAAAAGGTACATCCAAAAAGTTTCTGTGCTAATACATGAAGCATGAGGAACAGATAAGATGAGCTCCAAGCTTTGGCCTCTTCTCAGAGATTTGACATCAATTGCATAAGTGAAACCTGGCTCTTTAGGAGGGATAGGCAGGGCAGAAGAGATGGGAGTGGAGGGGTAGGCAGGTGGCATTGTATGTAATGGAAGGGTTAGAATGTATGAAGCCCACTGCTGGCAATGGCACAGTTGAGAGTCTCTGGATAAGAATCAAGGGGCAAAAAAATAATGCCGGTGTCATCATGGGAGTTCACTACAGACCTGGCCAGAATGATGATGCTGACAAACTATTCCTTGAGGAAGTAATGAGCACTTCCAAGTCAACTGCCCTTATGGGGGCCTTCAGCTCACCATAAATTATCTTGGGAGCATCACACAGCTGGTACAACACAGGCCAGAAGATTCCTAAAAAACCTAAATGACAACTTCATGGAACGGGTCCAAAGGGAGCCAACTCCTGAAGATGCCCTCCTTGATCTGCTGCTCGTCAACAGAGTGGATCTCATGAATGAAGTGGCCATCTTGGCCACAGTGACCATGAAGTGATCAAGTTTAAAATCTCTGTTGACAGAAGAAATGTGCCAGCAAAACCTCAACTCTGGACATGAGGAAAGCAGACTTCAGGCTCTTCAGGAAATTAGTAAGGAAGGTTACCTGGAAAATGTTTTTGCAGGTGTTGAGGTCTATCAGTGCTGGTCACTTTTTAAACATCACCTCCTAAGGGCACAGGAGCAGGCAATTCCCAAATGTCACAAGTTCTCACGGGAACCAACCTGAGAACTAACCGCCACCACCCTGAGGGAGCCCAGCTGGCCGGGCGCGACATCGCCACCTGCTGTCTGTAGATATAATTGCATTCCCCTTTTTTGGGGGTAGCCAAAAAAAGGACCTTTTTGACTGTTTTGCCTTGTCATTTGGCGGGTGGAGGGGTTTTATTACAAACTGTTGTTGTTTGGTTCTTTTCTGGGTGTATATATATATATATTGTGGTTAAGAACTGTTATCCTTTTCTTTATGTATATATATTTTTCCTAATTAAAGTTCTGTTTCCTAAATTTAAAGGAGAGGGATTATTTCTTGCCTAGCATAATATCTTAGCTCTCTCTTGAACTAAGACACCTTCTATGACAGGGTAACCCACCTAGCTGATCTAGGAAAGCCAAAAATGCAACCATTTTGGACTTCAGCAAAGCTTTTGATACTGTTGCTATTTATTCGCAGATGTTTCCATTCTGCAAGACAGATATTAGAAATAAACTTGAAATTATTTCCCAGTAACTTGGTCACTCCCCATCAGACAGAGGAGGAAATAGACTCTCTGTCTTCCATACGCACATTGACACAGGTCATTATGATATGAGGGCTTCACATTCCTATGACCCAGACAAAAACGGAATATGAAATAAAACAAAAAAAAGACTCCAGATAGCAATTCACAGAACATGCAGCTTCAACATGTATTGGCAAGACTTGTCTTCTTAATTATGGCTTACAAGGTACCATGAAACTGTTGCCAGAAGCAGGAAGGCAGCCAACAAAGTGTTACAGATTTTCTTTGCTAGCTTTCTATCTTTTCCTAAATACCTATAAGATCCAAAATCATTGAAAGCTTCTCCTCCACTACTTTAGATTTCTGAAAAAGCTTTTAAGCTTCATATATCTCATTTTACCTCTCTTAGTTAACCCACTTTAGTAGTGTTATGAAGCATAGTGATTTTTGCTATAATTAGGATTGGACAGAAATACCATTCAGACAGTGAAACATGCTATCACTTTGCTGTTTCTTACATCTCCGAAATTATTCAAAAGTTGTTACAGGTAAAACTGGAATTTAAGATGACAGTAAGTGGCATAAGACCTCCCATTTTCTTATATTGTGTTCTAAAGTTCACTGTTTGACTGTTACTATGCATCTCAAGCTTCCTCAAATAATATTTGTGCTTTGGGGTTCTAGAAATGGTCTCAAACCAGGATGCTGCTAAAGATTCAGATGCTTTAAACTCAAAGGGATGCTGAAACTCTAATGAAGAGGGACCATATATACCCAAAGCTCATGAAATAATAAAAGCTAATATACACTTGAAGGTATTTAACATGCATGTTCAAAATTAAAAAAGAGAGGTCATCACTCTTGCACTTGCAAATGTTGACTATTTCCTCCTAATACAAATTATGAAGCTCACTAAAAGCATGCAACAACCTGTAAGTTAGTGCAATGCTTGCACAAAACGTAATTCTACAGAACTGTTTTACTTTATCAACTTATGTCTCCTCTTTCATTTCATTTTATTTCCTTCATCTCTGTACTTAACAACACTGATCAGTACACAAACCTACAAATTTACTTTTAGAAATCTAGGTATAAAAAAACTTGTAAACAGCAAAATAGTATTTGTCTCAAACTATGCTCACACCAACTGATATTTGTAACTTACTTGAGTGTCTTTCCACTTGGTAATAAAGCTGTTCTCTATATCCATTTGTTTGACCTGGTCTTCATTTATCTGTTTAAAATGAATAATTCTTGATCAATAAATAATGAATATTGTAACAATTACCAATACTGTCAATCATGTTCTTATAGAAGCAGCTATGCAAAATATTCTATCAGTCAGAAACTGATGAGTCTTCATTGATGAGACTCGTTATTATAAACTTTATGAAATAAGTACTAAAACTGAGGGAATCCATGAAAAACTGCCAAACAAGGTTATAGTGACACAGTAAACTCTAAATCAAAATGGCTAATACCATTTGCTTCTAGTAATATCTTTTTTATATCGTTGGATTTAACATTCTTTCTAGACCAAAGAAACAAAACACATTGCAATCACAGCTCAGAGGCTAGGAACCCAAAATCCTCCCATGCTTCAATTCTGATCAGGTCCATAAAATATTAATAGAAGTATTATTTTTAATAGTCATAATCATAAAAATTTCTTAAATTTAGTAATCTGTTGAAGGCAAGAAGAATGAGCACCATTTGGATGCTCACAGCATCCCATTAATACAGTCTTTCCTACACAGGTTAAACTAGCTAGGAAATAAAATTTAAAGCAGGCCAAGAACAAGATCCGCCGAATTAGAGTTCAAAAACCCTGTAAATGCTCAGATCATTTAACTAATAGCAATATAATTTTAAAGAAGATTTCTATATTTTAGCATCTCTAATAGCTGAGCAATTAAGACACTTTTATATAAAGATACCTACATGAAAAAGTTGCACATAATTTTTAATTAGATCTTCAATTACATTGACTTCTTCACTAGTTTGGCCTTTAGTTTGAAATAAGCACGAGGAAAACACCATGGCTAAATTGTGAGGGTTCATATGATTAATTTCAGAACACTTCTGCACCCTGTTGAAGGAAAAACAAACATATTTAAAAGGTTTCATTGTTCCTTTAATTGTCTGAGGCTGCTTACAGCATACAGAATTCAATTCAGAAAGAATAAATACATTAAAGGCAATGAAAACATGTACTATTATTTATTTTATATGTCTTTATATTCTTTATACTTCATTACAGAAATGAAAACTTTCTAACTGCATTTCTGGTGATATCTAATTGATTTCACGTAAAAAAGAATAAAATCAGAATAGGGATGCCTTAGGGTTTTCATGAATTTGTAGATTTTTATACTTCAAGGTAGTTTCTCACATACAGAGTAGCTTGCAACCTCTAACCCTGTGCTAGCTTTCTTAAGGGTCAGATAATAGCTGATAATACCATGCCTGCGAAACATGTACCAGAGCTAAGACAATTAGATACCATGTTAATCAAAACAAGAAAGCAAAGCCCAGCAACCTTGGAGAAGCTCCAATAAGGGAAAGTGGCACGAAGTAAGGGGTCTTAAGACCTCCAACTCAATTCTAGGAGAGGCGTGCCATGAGGCGGAACCAAGGGAAGTTCTGGGTATGGACATATCTTAGACTGGATACAACCTTTAGATATGATAATTGAGTAGTATTATAAAATTAGTATGCTGCCACATAGACAGGGCTTTTTCTGCTTTCTCCAACTCCTACACTTTGTTGACATTTTTCTCTCTCTCACACACACTCTCTTCTGCCTGGTGTGGTGCCCTGTGCTCCCCCCCCAAAAGGGGAGCGGGAAGAGCTCAGAAGAGCTCTGCTTGCAAAGTGGGGTTTTCCCTCTCACTCTCCTGAGGAGGAGGAGATGATGTTTCCCCTTCCTTGTTCTCCCGGACCAGACCTCAAGAACCTCAAGTCCTGCTTGAAGGAAGATGAGACCGGTAATGGGAACTGGATACCAGCAGGAGCTGCTGGGGTAGCTGAGCTGCAGAGAAGCAGCTGCAAAAGGGAGTTTCTCCCTTGTTTATAGTAGGCTGGGAGGTGAGCTGACTTGGGTCCAGATGCTGCAACAGTCAGTGTTCCCAGCCTGTGGGTGAAAAGGTTTTTCACCTGGGAGGGGCAGGTTGTTGTCCCTTGTTTGCTTCGGTAAGACATGGCAGGGTGGCTCAGGGATTGGCTGGATACAGGCGGGAATGAAATGAAAGGGATGTCTTTCAGATTTATTTACTCTGCATGTTTTGAGGCGGTGGTGCTTGGAAAAGAGCTCACATGGTATTCCTGAGGCCATGAGTTCATCTTTGCACTGGCCTTTTCTATTTGTTACTTGTCAACACGTGTTGTACTCTTTCATACTTTTTATATTTTATGTACTCTTTTATACTCCTTCATATTCTGTACCCCAAAACCCTGTAAGTAAAAGGCTTTTTTCTCTACTTTACCCACATAAAGTTGTCTTGGAAAGTTCTTTTTTCCCTTTCCTTAAGGCAACAATAGAATAGTTGAGTTGGAAGGGACCTATGACAATCACCTAGACAAACTGCTTGATCACTTAAGTGCTGACCAGAAGTTAAAACATGTTGCTAGGGGCACTGTCCGAATGTCTCTTAAACACTGAGAGGCTTGGGGCATTGATCATCCTTCTAAGAAGCCTGTCACAGCATTTGGCAACCCTCTCGGTAAAGAAATACTTCCCCAGTGACAAGTCTGAACCTCTCTGGATGCAGATTCAAACCATTTCCATGCACACTAACACTGGATATGAGGAAGAGATCAGCACCTCCTCCTTCACTTCCCCTCCTCAGGAAGAAGTACAGAGCAATGAGGTCACCCCTCAGCCTCCTTTTTTCCAAACTAGACAAGTCCAAAGTTCTCAGATGCTCCCCATACACTATTCCCTCCGGCTCTTTCACCAGCTTTGTTGCGTCCCCCTGGATACATTCAAAGAAATGAACCTCCCCAAGTTGCAGACCCCAGAACTGCACAAAGGATTCCAAGTGAGGCCACATCAGTGTTACATACAGTTTCACTATATTATGCAACCTACATATATCCTATAAGCTTCTGATCTAAAACCAAACAAAATGTGGAAATAAATTATATCCTTAGTTCCTATACTTATGGTAAAGTGTTCATATCAGTTCTGTTATTTATATAATGTGTTCTCTTTTAAAGGCAAACACTTTAAAGTACAGCAGAATTTTGGCTGTTATGCACGTGAATTCAAACTACTTTCAGAACAGATGCAACAGCATCTTAACGCTCCAAACTGGATATGCTTAGGAACATCCTTAAACACAAAACATACTATAATCTTTTTCCCAATAAATTCAACCTATTAATTTCATAACAACATAAATAGTTTTTAAAGCCATCTGCTATGTAACATAATTTTCGAACATAATATCCAGCAAAGAGAATTTTCTACACATTCTCTACCCACAACAATTTACCAGAAATATAATTTGACTTGTTCAATAAATGATAAAATACAATATAGATCAGTACTATTAACCATGACACCATAGAACCATCCAATCATATAATTCTTACATATTTTTTTGGCCCTTATTTAATCTAGGAATAAGACACGACCTTTGGTACTTAAACAAATTTGTATTTTAGATATTCTCTACCACTACCTCAGTTGCAAAATTAAGCGCTGATAAAAACCAGAAAAGGTGAGCAATTCTGAAAGTTATTATGTGCAAGAAAGATTGTGGAGGACATTTTCACTGAAAAAAAATCTTTTAATTTCAAGAACCATTTGCAACAGTCTTCTGGAAGACTAGCTGACTGAAGTAAAATGAGATTGTATAACAAAGCTACGTCAAAAATGACCCTACTTGGACATACACACTGGCAGCCCTCTCTCCCTGTACGGCTGCTCTAATCCATTGATTTTTATAAATACCTACTGCTAAAATTACAACCAAAGAAAAAAACACATTATCAATTAAAGGAGTTCAAATGTAATTATCTGTCGTACCTCGATAAGCTTTTGTGATTACTAGTTAATGAAAGAAGTCACATTTCATATATGGTAGTTATACTGAGAACACATTACAAGAATTTCTCTACTACAATGTATCATTTGCAATGACCTGTAAAGATGTTCAATTAAAGCTGCCAAAGTTGCTCTATTGACTGGTGGAAGCGTACGAATAAAAGTTCCATACTTCCTCACACGTTCCTTTTCATTCTGTGTATCTGCCGGAAAACAATAATCACCGAGTATTAATAATAATGTACACTGAAACCCAACAGCAGTTCTCATTAACTGCATCAACCTCACATAATACTTTAAAATTATTTACCCAACCAACCTCTTCTTCACAAGGCAATGCTGACAATCTACTATTAAAAAAGTCTACTGTTGTAGGGAAACAGCAATAAAGAGGGACAGTCCTACATTCAAGCACCATTTGCTACAGACTAAAGACTAAACCCCAGAACAGCAATTGCTTTTCCTCTCAAAGCATATTTAATCTGTAGTATGTGCATGCACATGTGTGAGTGGATCTGCATATACACAAGTACTTCTAAGAGTTCCCAGAAATGAGAAAGGAAAAGACCTCTTCATATTTTAATTTTTTTCTGGAAAAGTGTCTCAAAGCCCAAAGTAGTTTAAAGATCCAAATATAATAGGACTGAAGAGGAGAGCAAAGGGGAACAGCTGGTGAATAAATTGTGCAAAGTTACATATAGCTGAACAATGGTATTGCTGATGACAGGAATTCCAGCCTTGGGAATGACAGTATCTGAGACAGCTCGCTACTTTAAGTCTGCCTGGCTGTGCTGCATAGATACTGCAGAGCATACTCCACCTCAAGGCATAAGCAAAATTAATCACTTCTATCTCATCTCTTCCAGCTTATTGCTAGCGCTCTCAACTAACTACTGCACTATGTTCTGATTTCTTTGATAATTGGAAAAAAAATAAACAAGCAAACAACAAAACAACAGCTTAAAGGTCTTCTAATCTATCTTCTAAAATGTTTTAGTCTTCCCACAAGTACTTTCAGTATCATTTAACTGTAACAGGACAGGATTTTCTGCTGTAGAGCTGAAGCAGAATTTTAGCCCCATGTGCGTATCAGGCAGTGGAATCACTGTAACACCATTAAAAAAGCTAACTTTAAACTGTCACAGATTTTTCTGATTTGTGATAAGATGAATCTTGTGGTAAGTGAATAAATTCTTAATAGTCTTTCTTCTAGTTTGTTCAAATTGAGGTTATAGGTCAAAATGTGTAACATTGATAATACTTGAATTTCCTGGATTTCTAGTGATTCATATTAAAGCAATATCCATATGTTTGAATTTGAACAAAATCAGAGAGCAATATGCTTTTAATATCTTCTTTTAAAGACAAAACTTACCACATAGTAAATATGCCTATATGTTTCCTATGAATTAATGTAGAAATTGATGTTCTATCTTAGCTTTTCCTATGCATCTCTTATCACTATGCTTCAACTGCAATTTTATAGCACAGTTTGGCAGGAAAACCATTTCTTGCAGTTTGTAAATACTACAATATAGAAACAAATAGAAATATAGTTATTTTGAACGAACACTATAAAAATCATCACAATTTATGCAATGAGTAAACAAGTAATGTATCAGTAATCTCACGGTTCTGCTTTTAACCATACAGAGACACATATCTGTATCACACCCATCATCACAATATCCAGTAACAGGAAGTTACTTAAATTGTCTTAAGGGTCAGATAATAGCTGATAATACCATGCCTGTATAAATTTTCTTTCAAATTAAGTGTTGCATACCAGAGCAGTAATTATTGAGTCAGAACTACCTTGTGGGGGTGCGCGTCTCTGTGTGTCAGGGGAGGGAACCAGCCCTCCAGCACAGTGTCCACATGGTCACCCAGGACGGCTGCAGAGGTTTGCAGCCACATGGCATGAAGGCAGCAGGGGTTGGGGGCGGGGGGGTCTGTCACTCAGTAAAGTCAGCCTGGTAACCTGCCCACAGTGCACACCCTGGAGCCTCTGGTTGTCTGTGGCACCTTCATTTTGGCCAGGGGGACAGTGAGTGGTCAGTGAACCAAAGGTCCTGCCTAGGGGGAGTGGCCACAGTGACCAGAACAGATAAGGAGGCTTCACAAGGTCACCACTGTGAGTCATGGTTTGTTCTCTTCGAAGCTGTCAGCTTTTACTCTCTTTATTTCATCTCTTGATCTGTCTTCCTTTACTCTTTTCTTCCTCTTGTAGGTAACTTAAACACTTCTTTTCTGTAAGTTGTGGGTACCTCACTCTAAATGACATGGAGTTTGTGTCTGCTGAGTGTAACAAAGGTTCTCTATCGCAATGTTTGCTCATCCTCGTAACCTGTTGTAATGCTTTTGTGAAGTTGCATGTCATCTTTGTAAAGCCCTTTTTGCCAAAATGCCTATATTTTCACCAAATTCAAAGAAATCTCTTAGATAAAAACGTGTAGTTATTCTTTGGATGTTAACTCAGGTTACCAAAACAACAATGGCTTTACAAGGGTTTGTGTGAGCCTAAAATTAAGATGCACAGAGTAAACTTAGGACTGGGGTGTAACATTAAATTAACATTTCTAAAGAAAAAAACCCCAAGTAACAGTTGTTACCAAGTTTATAGTCTTAATATACATATGTTTGTTTGAATGTTCATAAAAATTGTATGAAAAATTTAGGCAGCAGACTGTCGTTTGACTATTGTGCAGATCATAGCATCAATATTTTGCCATTTTTTAATTACATACCCTCAAAAGACAGAGTACATGCTTTTTTCCTACTCTAACATATGTATATTTCTTGAATTCTACCGTAAATGCTTCTATAAAATGCAAATCATCACTTTTTACTTTGGCTGATCCAACTCTGACGCATATTCATCCACCGTTTATAACTTTACTGTCAGGGAAACACTGCCATTTGTTATTATTATTCTGTTTCCCTTAAAGGCAATAAAATTATCTCTGATTGACATATGTCTATTGCAGCCAAGTTCTAAATATTTTTTTTCCTCACTACAATTGTTGGGCCGATTATCAAATAACATATGTTGACATAGGGAAAGTAATTAACAACCCCCTCAAACTTGATACTGAGATGTACGTACAATCTTTTTTGTACTGGATGTTATTGAATATATTACCTAATGCAGAGATCCAGAAGGGGTAAAGTTCTTTAGTGAGAAGTGCATCATCTATTTGAGAAAGAAAACTTTTCAGTACATCAGTCACATCTTCAAGCTGATGTTTTCCTGCCCTTAGTTTAACACTTCTTGCATCTTTTTTGAAGCTTTCCAGCAGTTCAGCTACATTGGAAGAGTCACCACTCTTAAGGTAGATTTGCTTACTACCTAAACCTAAGGTAAAAAGATACAGGACAGTAAAAATAAGTGAATGTAAGATCAAGTATTTTTTTAAAAATTCAAAACATCATTATATGGCTGCCAAACGTTGTATTTCCTACTAAAATTTCTCTGACCTTTTGCACATACTTTCTTTGTTAGTAAAATCACTGTCGGGTCTGCTAACACCCAACTAAACATCTTTGCAAAAATACACATCATAATATTAAGCAAGCTTGAGATCACAATTTCAGGAGTACTTTACAGAAAATTCAAATCCCCAAATCTAAACCAGTACTTTCAAAAGGCACAGTAAAGAAAAGAAGTTTTGATGATCAGTATTATATTACACAGAAAACACAGCTGCTTTCATGAGCAAAACTCCCATTATATTAGTACCCTACTGATTAATTCAGCTTAGGACTGTATTATTGCATTCATCCAACCTGAAATGTTTTATTCTTAAAACCCTCAAGATTAGTATAAAGTACTCCTTTTTTCTGATTTTTCTCATGTTCTGGAAGACACCAGGCAGCCTCTATTCTTGTATTTGACAAGTAAAACCACCAGAGTCAACTTAGAAAAAAAAGAGTATGGTCTAAGCCAAAGTCAGGTCTACCTTCAATCACTGCATATGAGAGTAGTCAAAAGACTTGATTTTTAAACCTTGTATAAGTTTTGCATAGATGTGCAGTCCTATTTCTCTTTGTAGAGTTGTTTTCCGCACTCACATTTCTTGAAAGAGAATGGTACTTTATACAAAACTCTGCTTTTCTTATGCACGTGTCAAATTAAGTACTCTGTCAAAATCTATGAAATCATCTCTTCTGTTCTTACAATTCACCTTTCTTGTAATGCCCATAAGCACTTCCATTTGAGTTGTTCCTGTCAGGAACAGCCATGGAACTTGACAGCATCTGTCTTCTGTAGACTACAACTAAAGACAGAACCTTTACAATGATGACACAGAAAGATGTATGCATGCAAGTAATGCATACAAATAATTCCTTCAGTTTGCAAATGAGCATTTTAACACCCAGTAATGCTCATCTTTTAAAACATTTTTAATAAAGATCTAACTTATTTAAGACATTAGGGAATTGGATTTTAATTTAGAATACACAAACTGTTCTAAGTGGCAGACATAATTACACTGCTTTAACAACATGTCAGTGCATGAAATGGTGTAAACTATACTTGGAATAATTCCTAATGCTTACAAAATTGTTTAGCAAAACATTTTTCTTAGATTTAGGCAATAGCTGTAACCCCAATACAACTACTTAGCATAATGCAGTGTTGCCATATTCAGAGGCTATTTAGTTAAACTTCAATCACTCAAATATAAATTAGGTGCTCTTATACTGACAGAGGTTACAGACACATTTATCCCAAAGACAGATTTGTACAGGACTGATACGTATTTAGCATTTCACAAGAAAACTGATGAATTTGCAGTAGTAAAAGGATACAAACATCATCATCTGCATATGACCTAATGCTATGGAAAGTTATGCTGGCAAAATTTACTTAAACAAATGGCAACTTACTGTACATCCTTAGGCTGAAAAAAAAACGCTGAAAAGCCAGCAGCCTAAGCATGAATTCAACTTCACAGTTAATACCAGTTTCCCAGTAGATGTGCTGACCAGTTCAGGCCATAGCTTTGTCTGGTTCACAGAGCTTATTTTCAGAGCTGAGATGTCTGCATTGGACCCCAAGGCTTAGTTACATAAGGCAAACAAGACAGTATTTAATACGGGAAGGTGTTTATAAAAGGCATCTACCACGTTGTTTTTCCCCAAACTGCCTGTTCTCCCATGTGTGGTAGTGTACTTTTAACATTGCAACAGAGTGGCAAGGCTAATGAGGGGTATGATTTTACTTTACATAATATATAAATTCATTCAACAAGATCTGATGCTGGGGGGCGGGGGGGGCAGCGCTCAGGTATTACACAAATGATCTTAGGTTGAATAAAATCCACTATACTTACCATACTGTGTAACAAATGCTATACAGCTGTTCACTATAATAGGAACATCATTTTTGCTGAGCTGCTGATCTTGTAACGCATTACCATCTGTACCTGCTGCTTTTTCAATTGCAGTATACCAGACCATGAAATCCAGCTTTGTATGGCCACGAATGTATAGTGTTCTGAAAAGTATAAAAATATTTTGAAGCAACACAACAGATGTCCAGAAAAAAAATAAATATAAAAATAAAAAATACCTGGAGTAAGACATCAAGACACCTCTCATCACATAAAGCTGTGATGGTGGTCTATTGTTACTGCCTTTTTTTCCCAACAACATTCATACTAGCAGTGCCACAATGAATAAAAGAAGATCCACAAACACTGTCACAAGCCTTTGAAAGAACCAGCCAACATTTTAATCACTCTTCTTCAGTCTTGTTCCTACACTCTGCATTCATATGCCCAAGCCACAGTTAAGCAGGAAACAGTTTTAGAGCTGACTTTCAATATTGTAAAAGCTTTCCTTCTTTTCTATTCACACCATTACACATCACACACACCCACCCCACCTCCCTCAGCCCCCCCTCTTCTATGGAGTACCTGAGACATACTGAACTTCCCTCCTACACAAGTCTCAAAAGGATCACCCTCAGGACATCACAGAGTTAAGGACCATGTGTGTAAAAGCTAAGAGCTGAGGCAGAATAAGTTAATGCAACACTTTACCTGTTTATCTCAAAGCACATCTCTTTTCTGATTTTATTATTTAAATGTGCTACACTAATCTCTCCTCTGTTCCACCCTGACAGGTTAGCTTCTACAAGAAAATACTAAAATTGAAAACTTTGATGGTGTATGTCCATCCATATGCATGTACATAAAAAACAACAACTCAAAGTGTTAAAATGGCAAGAAAACTTTTCTACATACATGCTCTTTGTCTCCTACAAAAGAAATGTAATGGATCCGTTTCCTCTAATGACAACTTATTTGCTTATTAAAAAAGTTAAAATATTCTACTAACCTTCTATGAAAACACTTTCATCAAAATAAAAACAAAGATTCATTTTGATTATTAAATTTAAAAAAACCCTCAAGTATTTTATATAATGAGGGAATACTTAATTCCCTTTTTTTTCTTTAATTAGCATCTTTCAATTTTGTTTTCATAAACATTTCCATTCCTTTCTTGGTAAGAAGAGGGGATGCAGCCAATGTATTACATGCACAGACCCAGGATCTGAACGATTCTCAAGATCCCCCAGTCTGAGCCATTCAACGACAGAGCAGATGACACTAAAATATTTCATCTTACTGAAGCCCCCTTACTTCCTGACTTCAAAAGTCATGTTAACCACCACACATGCCTGAGTATTCGAAACACAGTCTCTCTCTTCCACTAAGACAAAAACAACAATTTGCATAAAACTGTCATATTTTCACAGCAAAATAAGTGTGCCAAACTCAATGCTTTCAAACTTTTTCTTAAGAGCTGTCAGACCAGGTAGTTCTCAATCAACAGCTTCCGAAGAACACCTCACCCTGACATCCTCTAGTATTGCTGTTGCCATATATATAAGGAAAGAAAAAAGTTTGCATAGAGTGAAAAAAAGTTTGACAGTGTATGACACTCTACTCCTTTAGTATTATTATTATTCACAGATCAGAAGAGGCTAGGACTATGATTTATAAAAGATTTATGGTGTTTCCCAACACAAGAGATGCACACATATATGCATATTACTGTGTTTTTATTTTCCCTGCAGAACAGCAGGATTCACATTACAATATTATGCAAAAGGATAAATGGAAGTCTCAACAGATTATTTTTTGTTATCTAAAGCATTATAATATATACAGGAAGCAGCATACTGTAAAGTGAAAATATTGTTGCTTCTAAACAAGAAAAGGGCAACTCTGCTGCATATCAATGAATTCGTACCATAGGAGAGAGAAAACACAGGATTGAACTTCAAAGGTCATATAAACTTATCAGTATTTTTCACAGAGATACAAAAATCTACATCATGTGCCTGTCTATCAACTGTTGTGATATATGAATTACCTAAACTATGTGGAAAAGATCACCTTGTATTTTATAGATCTTTCCATCTTCCTCTCAATGCAACATATTAGAAAAAACATACCAGAATTACCAAGACAATGTTCTCATTGTTTTATAAATTTTCTAAAATGCTAAAATTTGAGAAGGTGTTGAGTGAAATTCAAATTACAAAGAAAGATGTTACTTAATAATTAACAAAGAAAATGTGCCATTTGTTTAAGTATAGGACCAACAGTCATGAAAGAGAAGTTGCTGGTAAGAAACATAAGCATGAAAAATCTTGCTGCTATCATGGAACCTGGATTGTTGATAGAAGGCAACTAATTATTTTTCAAAACATTATCCTTGCCCAGTCAAAAATCTCCAGAGTGGTCACATAAGAAATCCAGATAAATCAGAGAAACAATTTCACTACCATACGATAGGAGTGAAAAAGGGAGAAAAGGTAATTAAACTAGCCCCACACACAGTTCAGAACTCAGTCATATTTCAGGTGGAAGTGGCTCAGGGAGCTCATCTCAAACCCCAATAATTTTTTTGCTGAGAAAGAACACAGCTAAGATAAATTTGAATCATAAAAACATACAACAATTTACAAATTAGAAGTTTAAAACATTCCTTCTTAGTTTAATCCTTTCAGACAAACTTATCAATATTATTTTTTTCTCCAAATGGGAAATGATTTGTTGATCTCCGTGAACCCTGAAGGAATGAAAAGGGAAGAGGAAATAGAAGCAGAAGAGCAGAACTTTCTTCAAAGCTCAGCAGAAGTCTTCAACAGAACTTCATGAAGCAATAGAGACACCTTTTCAAATCTGGCTTCTGTTTTTCATGTCAATTCCTCATCTCTTTCACATAATTTTCAGACAGCAACAAATACAAGCATCTCTCACTGAACTGTCACTATCAAACTATAAAGTTATATTAAATCCAAGGTTTAAGACTAAGCATAAACACTGGCTGAAATATAGTGATGTCCCATATAGCATCAAACTGAAGAATTTAATAAGCTTATAGAAATAATCATGTTTGAAAGAATTTGTACTGTAATGTTTACAAAGATCTATCACGCAGGCTTACTAATTTATTTTGCACAGACTCTGAACTGCAATGTATTCCTCCAATATAAGTTCAGTACCTTCTATATGTGCTACTTCTTCCAGTTCAAAAAAATGATAAAGAGCACACACTTCAGAACTAATGTTTAGCAATAGCAATTGCATGGTGAATAATGACAGAGTTTTTTGCTATGTTGTGTGAAGCACATACACAAGACGTTTTAAGTACTCAATCAAACAAGAAGGCCTGCCAATGTAGATTTCTGCCTTAGTGAATTGAGAGAATTAAATTGGCATAAATGACTGCAGCAGTCCATGATCAGCTAGTCTCAACATTAAGGAAGCTACTGTTACCTGTTCAACTATATTGTTGACTACCAGCACATCCTTCTGCACCAGCAGTCAAACAAAATACATGACCACACTTCATCCACAACACTGCAAAGACTTATCCTTAACCCATCTTGCAAAGTCCACTAACTTTACCGATGTCTATCTGCTTTGTTGCACAACTCTGCGATAAGAATGCAGTGGTA
The DNA here is from genome assembly GCA_013396655.1 of Campylorhamphus procurvoides. NCBI lineage: Eukaryota > Metazoa > Chordata > Aves > Passeriformes > Dendrocolaptidae > Campylorhamphus > Campylorhamphus procurvoides. Next base: position 282,858 of record WBMV01009007.1, on the reverse strand, counting down.
CTAAGTGATTTTGGGTAAGGTTTGTGGGGAGGAAGAGTGAGAAACAGGTATCACCACAACTCAGTGCCCTCTGGCAGTTTTCAAGTGATTCTAATAATCTACCTGCCTGAAAACAGAGGTACTAAGAAGGTACACATCACTATGAAATTATATTGGAAAATCAAATTGCAATTAAAGCATGGAAATTTCGATAATTACTGTTACATGTAACGAAGGTCAGCAGTATTTCTTCAAAGAATATTGAGAGTCTTATATCCAGCACATCATACTGGAAGCACAAGTCCTTTCATCTGAGTCTTATGTTTAGATTATTCCTGGATTCTACAATTTTGTGCCCATAGGTGCATTTTAGAGAAAACTTACTGCTATCAACAAAGGGTTAAGAAAGCATTGTAATTAATGAACCATCAGCATAAAGAAATTGTGCCAGTATGTAGGGAAGGTTTATTATCCATAATAAAAAAGAATTAACTATAAGAGAAGCATAACAAGGGGGGNAAAAAGGGGGGGGGGGGGGAAGGCACCATCTGGATTACAGTATGGTCTGAAAACATTTACTACACTCACTGACTCATTTAGGAGAGAACTTAAATTATTACAGAAAAAAAAAAGAAATATTTGAAACTGAATTATCTGCACAAGTGTGTTTCCTTAAAGTGTTAAAGCATTAGAGATTTTGCATTAAATTCTATACATAGAAGATATATTTCAAAACAACTGGGTACAGCTGTTTTCAGACAGCTTTCCTCTCTTCAGTGCACAAATCCCTCTGTTGACCTCTGCTGAACTACACAGGAGTAGGTGTTTCACCTATCTACTATGCAACTTCTGTTTGGATGGCAACAGGAAATCAAGTATCACCAGTCACTTGAAGCATTTTAAAAATACAGAGGAGAGATCAAGGGAAAAAAATCCAAACAATATGAAGCACACGAGAGGACAACTCTATGTGACCAAGAGAAGCATCGAACACAGAAATCTGGAAAATGGTTTGTTGCTTCTAGCAAGAAGTGAAGAAGCATTTCAACTGAAATGCTGAACACACAAAAAGGCAAATGATCATCTGATTATGGCATAAAACAGCGCTGTAAGAAGTCAAGATTTCCAACTGAGTTGGAGACAGTTTTAACAGCCTGGACAATAGAGATCAAAGTGCAATACAATTCCAATAGTTGCAATAAAAGAGAGTGTGTTCCTCTGCAATTTACTTTAGCAAAGATACCCAAACACAAGCATTACCATTTCTCAGATCTGAAAAAAAAATAATAATGTAATGTTAGAAGTTGTCTAGATTAATTGTGAAAATTTAGCAAGTACACTGGTTTTCAAAAAAAGACAACAATCTTCAAAAGTGAAGCAGTCTTATGGTTTTGGAAATGTTTTAGCATGGTTCAGCCTCTCATGATATGTTTTCCTTGGTAATGTATAGTATGATTACCACTTCTTATTTCTGAGCTGGTAGTCTTCATTAGCTGAACATGTTAGAGAATAAAGGAACAGCAGGGTGCCAGGTAGAAAACAGGGAAAATGACAAGGGGAAAAAAAAGAAGAGGTAAGACTGATTATGTTCATATCTAAGAGATTTCAGAAAAATCTTACATGCCCCTTGGTAGTATTCTCTCTGAAATCTTGTATTTTATACAAGCTGGAAAACATTATGTACATTACAGGCCAAAATCAACTGTAAATTCGTCTTCTGAGCAGATATGGATCAGATTAATGTTAAATATATATACCCCAAGTTTATGAAGTATTATTTTAAGAATCAGGATTTCATAGATTTATTAGATTGTAATTATTTCAGAAGATGAAGTTTTTATAGTTCTGAAAATCTGTACTTGCATACAAAATCACTCTTAAGTGACTTGTACCAACTTAAGTCATTCTTTTGCCTCCAGTATTTAACAAAAAGTGTGAAAGAGAAAGATATACGATACATACAACAGTATGACTTTTCATTATTAATCAACCCAATGACTGAGACTAGAAAAAGAGCCATAAGTATTTGTAAGTAATGGAAATTCAGTAGGAAAATTCTCAAGGAATTTTCATCATTTATTCTAATATAACTTAAAAAGATATAGGACATTGACCACATTTTTTTTTATGCAAAGAAAGATGGCTTTTTTGTTGTTGTTGTTTTGGTTTGGTTTTTTGTTTGGTTTTGGGTGTTCACTTTTTTACCCCCTAAATTTTCCCTAACTCTGGAAAAATCTTACTTATTTTATTTCATTCTTGCAGTACTATTTTTTTTTATTTTATACTTTGTCCTGCATTTAAGAGACTAACAAATTAACATGAAAGTTAACAGCTACATAGTCTCTTCCAACCAATCAAATTGACATTAGAGAAGCACTAATAAATAGGGTGAGTACTGATAAAAATAACAGATTAAACTGGAAAACCTAGTAACTGCAGTGTTTCCTTTAGTTGATCCTGATGATGTCTCAGAGGTATTAATTAATTTAACTAGAGTTTGGAGGGGTACAATGAGGATTGCTGGCTTTATTTCCATTTGCAGTAACTGAGTCTAAATACAAAGGTGATTTTATACTTAATAATTTTACACATACACATTAAATTGCTTATCACTCTAAGATACTATCTCACACAACTGCCTTGAACACCTGCATAATTTTGGAGTAATATCCTAAACAAGAATCATTATGCCAAAGCTCACATACCCATATGGCTTTTAATGGTTAAGATATTGTGAACACTATGCATTTAAATTCTTTATGGCAGACTTCAGTGAAGAAAGATATTCATGTCCACCATTAATCAGCCAGTGCCCCGGTGAAATTATTTTCAAATAGTTCAGAATTTCCCTTAAACTATTAAAGCAGTTCAAGGAAAACCTACCTTTACTTGACAGAAATATTATAATGAAATAAATAATAAATGCTGACTTGGAGCTAAAAGTTTTGCTCAGCACTAATATCTATGAAATTAAATGCAAGGTTTATATCCATCTGTTGGACTACACCTTGAATAGGATACCTCTGATTTGGTGTGTGTAGCTTACTTGGTGCTAAATCTTTCAATATGAATTTTTGAAAAAAAAACAACACAAACAAACAAAGCCCAAACCAAAACAAAAAACAACCAACCAAATAAACACACACAAAACCACAACCAAAGCAAAAAAAAAAAAAAAACAACGTGAAAAAGTGTTTCTTTCTAACCTACATTGCCTTACTGGATTTTGAAACTTTTAGAGTATCCTGGCAGAGTTAAAATGCAGAATACATAAGTTAAAATGCCCTTCTCTGAGAAGTTACTCCAACTCTAAATATATATCAAAGGTATCTGTGGGGATGTTTATGCTCACCAAAGAGAAAAACCATCTTCCATTATTAACCTATTATTGACTGCTCAAGAGACTGTAAACAGTCTACTACTTCTTATACAGACACTTGACTAATAATCTATCATTAAAATAAAAAAGCCTCAACCTATTACAAACCAAGAACTATTTCCCATAATCTTTACTTTCATCTTTGAATTTTTACCCATATATGAGGCAGAAATAACCTACCTCACTTCAAGTTTCAACCTGCCATATCCCTATAAATATGACACACTCATCTCTGCAGAGTATTACCTACTTGGAAGCAGATATGGATCATGTTTCATAAGTATGGGTTTTTCCTAGCTAGTGTGGTGTTAACTGAGATCAGACATTACAATAAGATTAACCAGGGGACTCATTCATATTCTCTCAAACCTGACCTACACAGATCGAGACATGGAATTCTGAGACATAGGAGTGATTATAAACTTGAGAAGTAGGTAGTAAATGCTCCAAAGAGGTACTCTGGTTTTTTACATGGGAAAAGAAGTTAGGTCCTTTTGAAGAAACCATTATTGGCAGACTAATCTGGGAATAATTTTCTCAGTGGGAAAACTGCTTTTAATTAAGTAGTGCTTGTTAGCATTTCCTCACACAGACATAAAACGTAATTAATACACAAAGATTTTCCCTCCTTTAAAAAGTCTGCAAATTTATTCTCTCATTAACAACTCCCAGTGAAAAAACTCCAAGACTTATCAGCAAGAATTCTAAAATATCAATATAAAAACAGATCAAAGCTTTATTCAGAGAGGAACCTTACCTTCCTTTTTCAACGAGCAGCAGGACATCTATTTTCTCTCCATTTTGCATCACACTACTGGTTGCTGAAAACAAAACACATACACATTCATATGGCCTACACAGACAAAAACAAATATGCATACACATATAGACACGCTTTTTCAAAGTTATCTTTAGTGGCAGAAGAAGCATGGAATTCTTAAACTTTACAAATAAAGAACACTGGTTGATAGTAGAGACAAAACTCCACAATATAGCACAATACATTTACAAGAAAAATTAATGCAGACCTATCAACATGTACTATTTAACATGAAAATATGTTACAGTGTTTTATTATACTAAACTTGTAAATACAAGTTTTATAAGACAATGATTCAGAAGTAAGCTGGATTTTAGTCTCTATTAATTTACTTGCACTCTAATGGCTGCACGTATTTACAATAACATAACACAAGGTCTATGTTTTACTGTGAAGATCACTGCCTCCCTTTTTTATGTTGCCTTATGCTATTCCTGCAAAAAAAATAGAACCCTGTAAAACATATACATTATGCATAATACAGAACATACATCTGAATAGTTTCCAGTAACAGTGCTTATAAAACTATACTGTGCATTATACCAAAAATGGTAAATTAAATATAACCTGCTTACTAATTCAAAATTCTGAAAAGTTAACTCCTCAAAGTTTATGTCTAAAAAATAATCCACATCTTATTTGAACTAATTCCCAGAGATAGTAAAGTTCTGAATATCAATGAAGCTCAATAAACACATTGCATGTTATGTGATGGTTCTGTCACACACTCTCCTGAGATCACCTACATTTACTGAGTCAAATATCAAGAAGCTAAGGGACTATATTTCACAAATGATTCATTATTTGTCAAGTTTCAACTATACAAATCAGTATTAACAGTGGGGCAGATTTACTTTAGGGACAATAATAATCAAAGAAAAGATAGGAGCAGGAATATATAGTATTTTTAAGAAATACAACTAATATTAAAAAAACGCAAGCAAAACCAATCTCAACTGAAAGTAAATGTCTTTAATTTTTATACATGGGATATATACAGATTTTGGATGCTAATATGATTGTGGTAGCAGCAATTATAGTTGCATCCTCAAAGTAAGTATCAGAAGTAGCTCTCTCACTGCCTAATCTTTTAATTCTGAATCAAGATCAAAAAGTATTCACAAGCTAAAAGTCAGCTAGAGGCATAAAAACATTCCTGATTAAAAACCACCTTCACAGTGTTATTGATGGCAAATATAGGGTGGCAGTAAATAAACAGTAGAAAGCCCAGTGGCATTTAGGCAAGCTCCTGCAAAAAAGTCCACAGTCTGACAGCACTATAAAGAGGATCATCGATAAAGAGCTAAATTATTTTCTCTATGTTACTTTAACATAAAACCTCAAATTATATTTACTTTCCTACATAATCTATTGCCTTTTTTAATATGAAAACACGTAGGGCAGATATGCTTAAAGAGGATTCAAAGCATAACTACAATGTCATAGAATTGGTCATAGAACACTATTTGTACAAATATTCTTATCTTTCCACATCATGATATTGAGCAAAGAATATTTATTATTAGAAAACAAGAAACGTCTCTTAGTATGCAAATTTTTTTCAGGAGAATTACAATTTTCCAGTACATTTAAGTATTTTAAACATAGACTTGTCAACTTTCTCAAGAACATATTCTGCAGTGACTATTTCTGCCTTGTCAAAAATATGAAGCAATAATCCCAAAAATTTATTTATTATTGTTCAATTCTGTACTCTTATAAAAAAGATACTCCTACAACTGGAATAAAAATTGTCTTCATTCAGTATGAAGTTGTGAAAAATTTCTCTAACATGTGCCACAAAGCAGGAAAAGAAAACCTCAAGACAAAACTTTACCAACTCAGTATTTAGATAAGAGTTGGAAGAACATCTGGCTCATGTGAAGGAATAGCTGCTGAGTTTCCCACTGTTTATTATTTTGAAATGTAATAGAAATATCCTTAATGGTGAATTAATCCCACAGAACATTTCCAGAATGTTAAACAGAATTCTTACTTAGTTCTTGCAACCTTCTTAGATATATGGAATCTTCTTCAGCATTCTCCATTTCAAGGCAAAAATAAAGGCTTGACTTCTCTATAGCAAACCAGCCTTTTCTCCACTGATCCAGGTTATGGCGACCTTTGTAGTACAGCTGGCCAATCAGGTCACAGTCTCTCTCTAATAAGGATTCAGCCATAGGGGGAACAAAATGCTACCAAAGAAAATGGGGTGAGTCAGATGAATGAAAAAAAAAACCCTCTGCCCCTATAGAACAAAACCAAGACATTGTAAATCTATAGGATTCAAGGATGAAGGTCACAGCAAAAAAATAAGGTTTTCAGATATATCATTCATAAACCTGTATCTACATTAAATTTAAAATACAAAATCAAGCTTAATATTTTTTTTATTAATACCCTACCAATATTTTTGCTTTTTAAACTACAATTGATTGAGTTAGCAATGTGACTACTAAACTCTCATATGGTAAAGAAAAATATGGTATTGCTTTTTGAATTCTGCTTCAGCAAATAAAAGAATGCAGCCATAAACAACTCAGCTGAAATAAATTCATACAGTGTATGTCTATGCTAGAGCACCTTTAATATATTCTTAAGGTTGGCATTAAAATGGTGTTTCAATTCCTTTTGCATTTTATTTTATTATCATGTTTCAAACATTAAATCACAGCAGTTATTTCTTCCTGCTGCACAAGAAACATTTACACACAGGATAGATTAGTAGTCATCAAGAATGGCTTCTCAGAGGATTTTAAGCTAACAATGACACTTTATTCTTTGTGCAAAGGCTCCTGGCCTAACTGGAAAAGATAATTATCAGTATTACCTTAGCTATTGCCCAAGTCCATTTTCTTTGTGAATATGCAGTTTCAGCTCCAAACTGAAAAACACGTTCTGACATTAAGTAGATTTCAAAGGTAAAGATGTCCCTAAAGCAAGCAAGAGAATAAAGGTAGCTGTATTTAGCTCTCATAACAGTAGACCCACAAGAGTTTTATTTTTGTATTTTTTTCATTATTTCATGCCTATGGAATGGAATCTGTCTGCATTTCTCCTCCAATCTTACAAATACAGCCCAGCTAATAAGGGTATTTTATAATACAAGAAGATCAAAGTACTTTTCAGGTCAATAATAAATGTTTAGAGACTGTGGCGTAATAGTTTTTTCAGTAATTCCAGAATGAATAAAAATGTTTACATATAGATATTGAAAATGCATAGGGAATTTTTTGCTTTTGTGAGTGTATTTTTGTGACAAAATCAAAATATTTTCTTTAATATACACAGACCAACTCATTGAATGGGAAGTTGTAAACAACTTGAAATGTTGGTTCAAAGGGCATTTTAGACGCCATTTGGTCTAATCTGCTCAAAAAGGGATTATCCCTAGCTATAGATCAGAAAACCAATGAGAAGCCTTGAAAACCATCAGGGATGGAGAGCACAATTTCTCTCAGTAACCTCTTCCTGTCCTCCACCACCCCTCTAATGAAGAGGCTTTTCCTGAGGTACAGCCCAAATCTGCTAGGGTGAAATGCCATCTGCTATCACCAAGATGAGTATCAGTATGCTTTGAAGTTACTGTAAAAGCCTTTTTAAGGGGGGTTCTTGGTTTTTCCCTTTTAAAATTATACCATTATTTAAACAGATAGACTGTTTTTCTATTTTTAATTGACAAATAAGGATGGTAAAAGAACAGAAAGCAAGCCAGTTCAAACTGGTGTGGGATTTGGAAAGTAAATATCATGTTGAACTTAAGGTCAGTCTTTAACTTACAAATTATGATTCACCAATTTATAGTACGATTTCATCTGTAACCTCTCTCTAGATTCCAAATAGATGGAGTATCCTTTCAGTGCTGGAGACTGAGATTTGTCTAACCGTGGAGAACTGAACATGAGTCATTTCTGTAGTTTACAATAACCACTTTGCAGATTACATAAACACTTCATTCTGACTGATAGAATAGGCATTTTTAAGGACTGGTTGTTTCACCAAATTTAAGGATATTTCTCATAAAACTACACAATCACAGGTAAAACACAACAGGAGGTTAGTTGTTCCCTAAGAATCAAGTATTCAGCCAACATGGTTTTAATTTAGCTATTATCCTAAAATGGAGCCACTTGGAGATGTAGCAAGCAATAGGTTAGATTTGAGGACAGAAGAAGTGACTTTTTTTTTCTAGATACCATAAAGCTACTGCAGAATAGTGAAGGCAACCTCTACTATATTTTATAGCAGTCTGAGGTATCATCATGTTTCAGGATTTCTTCCCTCTGTAGAACCAAAATCCTTTATTCCCACTATTTTTTCCAGAAGCTTACTGAATAGACTATGTCTTCTTTGCAGACAACTCTATTTTGCAACTAAAAGCATTATAGTATTATATTGCAGAAAGATAGTTTTACATACATACACAGACATTAAAAAAACGTAAAGTGTCATGGAGTTTGTTACACAAATCCAAAGTATAATTTAAATGAAATCCTGCCCTAAAGAAATCAAGTATCACTGGAATGCAACTCAGATTTAGGTCAATCTTCATGTGATATTTCCAATGTACAAATCAGATGTGAGAGAATTATAAAGGAAAAACAAACCAAATTAAAAAAAGTTATCTTCAAAATGTTCATCAGTTACACTGTTGTTCTCAGCTGCAGAAGAAAGAATGGGTTTCAATGACCAACATCTCTGTGGCCAAATCCAAAAGCAATGTGGAAAGCTCTAATCTGCTGCACTACTACAAAAATAAAAACAAAGCAAGGGTTTTTGCTTGAGGCAGAGGTCAATGCCAGAAAGAAAAATGAGTATTAATTGTTCAATTTATCATTGCATAATCTTTTAAGCACTGAGAATATGTATTACAGATTTAACAATGAACAGATGTATCTGATTTAAGCTACCCTTTTAAATTACCCTAATATTTTCATTCTATCACTATATTAAAAAAAACCCTAAATATTACATAGCACTTAATTTCTTATTTCTTGAAGTCAAAGGAAACAATTCAGCCTTTTTTTCTAAACTACCTATTCAAAATTCAAGAAAAAAATGAACAGCTCTGAAAACCCAGAATAAAATCTCTGAAATAAGTGAGTTTGTTTATTGAAATATGAATTTGGGAGCTTACCTTCTATTTAAAAAGAAGTCTGTCTTGTGTACTACAAGACAGATAACTTCATTGATGTCAATCATACCATTAGGAGTGGTAGCTTTATCATTTTCATAGTAGCTCAGAAAGCCACTTTCCAAAGTGCACCATCTTTTATTGCAGTCTGTAATTAAAAAAAATCATAGAAAAGTCAGGCTTTTAAATTTTTTTTGTTTGTTTTTTAAAGAAAAATCAATAAATACAGAGCAACTTCAATGTACTATCTGGCATATTTAATTACAACCGAATGTTTACTGTCTCTCATGACCTAAAACACAAATACAGGACACAATATAGCATATTAATGACTACTTACTACTGAAAATACTCAGGTATTCATTTTAGCTTATATCTAGTTCTTAGAACATAATCTGAGGTGCATCTGTTACCACTACTGCAGAGAAGCAGGTCCTAAGAGAAAATACAGTGCTGTAAGTCCTATATGGCTAGCAAAGCATTTGTAAGAATTTGGTAAAACAGATCTGGCAAAAAAAAATCCCACAAAAATCAAACAAAAAAACAGTTGTAGTTAGCAAATACTTACTATGTTATCTGATATTTCATGCAATTCCTTTTTCTGTTGTTTTCTATATGATTTATACATATCTTGGTACTGTTTTATTAATATTTATTTGTATCGTGCTATTTGCTATCTAGATGCTGCCTAAATACACATTTTAAGTACTAAAACATATGGTTTGAAAATGCATAGGTTTACAGGAGCTGAGCACCAAACTACAAGGTTGTGATTGTTCAGTTTTTTGTCCCCCAGCTTTCCCACTCCCACTCTTCAAAACCCATTCTGTAAAACAATGCTCACTGCTTCAATATTCATTAAACTGTTACAACTCTCAAGGACGATTTTGGAATATCAAGGCTTTTAAAAGGTCTCTGTAAAACCTTTTACACTAGAAACAGAAGCAAAAATCAAACCTGGGCCACTAAACCACTAACCTTTACATTTTGATCCACTACATCAGAATAGCACCAACATTTGGGCTCACTTCCTACTGCTATCAACAGCTGTTAATTAACAACTTTCCTCAAAAGTTATGTACCCCTGCTGAAACCACTGATGCTGCTATAATGGGAAGCACACAGAGAGCTGGTTTACTCTCTTCCGCACTGAGACACACATAATGAAAAACTGGAGTGTATTTCCAGGTGTTCCACCTGGTTGGTATAAAGCCTGCGATCAGTTCACAGCACTGAATGATTTCTTGAGTGTCCTTTTACCATGAGGGCCCAAAAAGAGATAACAGTTTTCTGTTCAGTTTTCAGCCCTTGGTACTGAAGGCAAGGCTGACAACTGCCTCAGAGATTCCTAAAACTGAAGAAGAAGGTAACTCTAATGGTTAGACAGCTTCACACGATTCTGGCTTGGAGCACTATCAACAAAGAGCACTAAAAAAAATTAAACAACTATCAAATGCCCCAAACTTAGACAAGACCTGTGCTCCCTCTGCCCTGGTGAGGACTCAGTTAGTTCACGGCAAGTTAGAACTGCTTCAGCAGGACAACTTTTTTCTAGAACTAAACAGCTAGGTCACTTTTTTCAGGTAATGTGACCTTATTTGAATATTTACAAGCAAAGGAAGGAAGGTAAATTGTATCTCCCACACACTAGTACTCTAACCCTCAAATTATTTCTTAAAGAGAGCAAGAAAAAAAATATTACCACTTATTCACCATAATCTGCATATTACTTCATGTTAATGAGATTTAGAAACAGTTCTTGATGGGGGGGAGGGGGGGAAGGAAAAAGAAAAATTATACATTTTATATTTTAAATAGCAAAAAGAAACTTTGTCATAATATTTCATAAACATGGCTGAGATTAAATTAGAGCCTTCAGGCAAGAGCAGTTTCTAAATCAAAATTGTAGGAGCTTTTGCTGTTGTTGAAAGGATGTTATTATTACATCTTCCTCCCTTGTCCCATTTGTCTCCTTGAACTGTAAATGGTCAGAGAAGCACATGGATACATCTTCCTATGTATCCATAAAGAACCCATACTAGAAACAGTCCTGACAAACACATGGGTTAATGCAACCTTAATGCAAAAACAAAGAAAACAAACACCCACTAAAAAAAAGCAAACAGTAGAACATCTAGCATGTTCAAGACAATATGACAATTTCAGAGGACAAAACCTGAGCTGAGAGAAATCTGGTTCCTTTCCATTTACTGTATGCTCCTTCAACTAGTAAGTGCAATGCTAAGCAACAAACCAAGCTTTCAAAACAGCTCCATTTCTGTCCATTAAAAACTTCAGATGGAAGACAGTCAAAATTCTGTTGTTTCTTGTCTGAAGGCTTTCTTCACAAATATTTTAAGACATCCTACTAACAATGCTCAGTCCCAGAGCATCTCCACCAAAATTACTGCAGAGGACATTCTGTGAGTGAAATCTTCAATCTACATAGGTATTTACAAACATACTGCACTTCTAACGTGCCATTGTGTCACAATAGACCAGTACTATTGCTTTGTATCTGCTCTCTGCTACTCTAAATGCTGACCTTTGGGGATTTTTAAAAGGTATTTTTACAACTATAGATACAGATACCCACAGCAGAGAAGACAAGGCCTGCACTTGGAGCAAGTAATAGAGAGGTTTGCAGTTATTACATTCTTTCCTAAATAAGTTCAGTGCAGTCTCAGAGCAATCCTCAACAGAACCCTGCCCAGCATCAATCCTCTGTCACAACAGGCATCTTTGCTAGCAACTGCAAAGTTGCTGGGAAATGCCTGTGATCAGGCATTAGTTCAGTTGATCACCCAATGCTTCTAAGAATTTGGAGCCGCGCTAATACACAGATTTTTAAAATCCACTTAATTTATTTGTTTAGATGGAAGAAAAATATAGGAACCCAAATCATGAGGAAAAAGGAAAAAGGAAAATTATTTGATAACACCTCTCTCTCAGGAAAAAAAAAAAACAACAAAACACACAACCCCCACAAAAAACATACCAGAAGATTGATATACAGAGAAGACCAAGTATATCTACTGTGATACACACACATTTTCAGCCCACAAAGCTCAATTTGCCATAGCGTTCTTAGAAGTGCTCCTTTCTACTTGGAAGATTTTGTAAATTTGTGAGCTTGAGAAATATCCTAAGTGTTAGCCATTTAAACTCTTACTAAAAAGTCAGTGACACTTCCAAATGATTTAATAGAATCATTTTAGATGAAAACTAATTTTTGACAGTTACCTAAATATAATTAAAGCAAGAAGTGTTTCTAGTTGTTTTTTATTTATCAATGACAGTTAACTGAATCAATTTTTCAGAAGTTCAGTCTTCTTCCTCTGTCACCTACTGAATAAAAAGATCAACACAATCAGTATTTTATCTGAGAGGTTTACTGAATCAAAAGACGGTATGTCATATCAAAGACTTCCTGTCTTTCAAAAGTAATACAAGAAGTTAAAAAGAATAAAATTAATCCAAATCATACATATTTATGTGTTATTCAAATACATAAATTAGAAGTGAAATACCTTCTTTTAATTTCTTCTCTGTAAGAAGCTTAGCAGCATTAGAAGAAACTTTGTATAAGTATTCACAAAGAAAGGTGGAATGTGAAGAATCTTCAGAGAAGCTACTTTCAAAACAAGTATCATAGTTTGGGAACTCTGTTAAAAGACAAAGGAGTAAATAACAGAGATGTTCACTTATATCAGTTACAACAATTTCTACACAGGTTTTTCTGTGTATCTGTAAATGTGCAGTTGCTCTGCAGTATCTTTACTACAGCACTGATAAAATCGATTGGACTAATTTTTATAATAAACAATATGACTCTTACATGTTCATAAAATAACACTGGTCCATATTTGTTACAACATTGCCATTGTCTACTGCTGCTTGTCAAAGTAATATAAAATAGGGTTTCCGATGTAGTAAGATTTCATTTTCATTCCTCATGTAATACACTTCAATAGAAGGGAATTGCTTTTCTTGAGGGCTTTTTTTGAGTTTGCCAGGAAAGCTAGCAGCAGACAGACAAAGACTCTGAGAATCATCATCAACCTGCACTGACCTCCCTTTCTCTGAAAATAAGAACAAATACCAGCACATGATGGTGTTGCTTGGCTGGAAGGCCAAAAGTAGAAAATACAGAGCCAAGACAAGCAAACTTCTCTCCCTGTAGCCTTAGGACTACTTGGGACTATAGGTAGCAAAGAAAACCACATCTGCATATTTGCACTGTGACTGACCTCAGCATCCTATGAACCAGTGCATGGCACTGGCCCGAGCAACACTCAGGCAGAACTTAAGGCACTGAGTTTGCTCTAGGAATTTAATTAATTCATTCCCTTGTTTCCCACTAAAACTTCTGTTGTTCACCCTATAAAGTGTTATTTTGCAGAGTGACACAAGCCAAAGGAAAGTGGTCCAGAGACCATGTCCACATAGGGGTTTTTTTTGCAGTGTAAATCTGCATGTGAACTGCCAGCCCCCAACTGCTTCAAATACTGTCCAGCCGTTTTAAAAGGTATGCTCAGTCACATCCATACTCTCCAATTTATGTATTTATTGTTAAGAATGAGTTTTCTGTTTTCAAGAGCCTCGTAACAGTCACACACTTCAACCAGAACTGTTGACTTTCATAGCCAAAGTTTATCATATGCTCCAAGCTGCAACAGAAGCTGTGATGTGGGAAAAAAAAGGTTTTTTTGGGATAGATCATAATGCAGGTTCAAGAGGTGAGTTTTATTTTGGGAGGAGAGTTTCTGAAAACACAGGTAGGCCTATGTGCAGTAGGGGTAGATATCAATTTAAATAATCTTTAAGAAAGAAAAAAAATACCAGATGAATACTTTAGATATATGTTAACTGTATATACCAATATATACTGATAATTTTAGTAGAAAAAGATTATTTTTTTCTTCTGTGCTATAAATAAGGGTAAGAGAGCTATGAATTATTGGGAGCTTTGGGAGTTGAGTCATAAACATGATGTCTGAGCAAAAATAGCAAATTTGTACACAATTAAAATTGTGCACTACTGAAATCTAATTAACACTATCTCACAACTGCCCCTCTGCTATAACACTACTGTTCAAAGCAATGGCAATTTTCCTTCTGAATTATTCCCATCCTTTTTGCTCAGTATAAAATTAGGACATCAAAAAAAAGAAATACATCCTACCTGAGAACTTATTATGGTACAGGAATTCCATCTGCAGCCTTTGTCCAGCTTTCTTGGCTAGTAAGTATGGAGTACTGTAAACAGGGTCTCCAGTGGCACACATAGCATCAGCCCCACTAAAGAGTAACATCAAAGTTTCTAGCACATCTTGCTTGACTACAGCAGCACACAGGGCCTTATCACAGAGAGGGAAAATAAGAAGTCTTTTTAAATTAGAAAGTTACTGGCAACATGTATGTGTAAGGTAGATGCAAATCTTTTCACTTTCAATACAGAAACCCTGCAATTTCAAAGGCCATAAGCATTTTAAAAATGTTAGAATTCATAAAGTAAGGTCTGAATCTAGGAAAAAAGCAGCAACAACAAGAAAAGAAAATACAAAAACATCACCAACCCAAACCCTATAAGATGTAGCTGTCACGAATTTCACTTGGGAGGCATAACATGAATTAATACAACTGGAGAGAGAGCTTTCAGATTATTTACATCAAACTACTAAAGAAAAGAATAACCTTATTATTTCAGACCTCAAAACTTCAGCCAAAGAGACAAGGTTAGATCCTTAAACTCTATTAACTAGGAATTAGATTGAAATTCCTAGGTAGCTTTTAAAAACCATGGTCACAGTCAATAAGGTAAGTATTCTTTGGGGTATCTTAATACTTGTCCACTTTCATTGAAATTTAAAGATCTCACCAGATCCTTTTATTTTTGTATACACAAAGACAGACAAACATGACCAGCTTTTTTTTTTTCTTTCACAAAGTTGGTCCCAAACCTCAAAACGAGAAATAGCTACAGAATTGCAGCAACCTGTTTCATTTAAAATTGTATTATTCAATATTTATTTAAATTATTTAGCTAATTAATTGTTTTTCTTAAATTATTAAAGCAGAAGTCATTCAACAAAAGAAGAGTACTACTATGACATTTAGCTGCTCTAATAAACATATAAGCCTCCAGGAGGCACAAGATGACAGGAAAGACAGTTCAGTAAAATTTCTGGAATGACTTGGCAATAAATGCCTTATTACATGGTAATGCCATGTCTCTGCAGAGAATTTGGTAACTTTTTTGGTAATTTTTCCAATGATTATTTGACAGACACCCTTCCCCACAAAATACAAACCTCAAAGATTTAAGGAAAATCAAGCCTGTAAAACACAGTTACGTTCAGTGGTCTGCAGTTACAGTATTAAATAAAATCTCTTGCACAGCTGCTATCAATGAATAGAAAGCAATCTAAACGTCTCATTTTGCAAAGACAAAGTTACCCATGATGTGCCAAAATGCTTCCCAACTCCAACAAAATGCAGAAAACATAAATTCAAGCTATACAGTGAGATGGTTCTACACATTGGCTAGAGGCGTTTAAATGACAATTATTCTTATATGCCCTTATTTTAATTAATTATGTAAATAGTTAACATTCAACTTATAGAATGTACAAAAAATAACACCTCCTTTTTCAACAAATAAGACCACTCTGGTTCGAACTACAACAACTTTGAAATGTTACTGCCTTACCACAATCTCTGCATACCCTTTGAGAAAATTTGACACGTAACTGAATGCATTAACATTGTATCATAATGCATTTAAATTCTTCTATATTCAGAAACTCTAAATGCTCATAACTCAAACCAAAAGACAGTAGAATTCACTCAAATGGACACCAGAATTTACATAGGTAATTATAATTAAAATTCTCTAGTTTATAACTGTAAAAACTTCTGTTATTTGTATAAAAGGAAAAACTAAGAACACACATTTTAAATCATTAATTTTAGCTTTTTCAGTTCCAGCAAGCTACAAGCTACTATGTAAGTGTGCACGAGCTCCTTTCACCATTGATAACAACAAATCATCTAATGTATCTCAATGTTAGATGTCAAACACACAAGATATAGAAAAACACTTGAAGAAGGAATCTAAAGAAGTGAAGTAGAAATCTGCATCTCTAGACTGTGTGCTTGAACAAAAATAAAGATCCATATTCACCGATGGCTCAGGAAAACATATTAGAGGTACCATGTAAGTACCATAACCTTTTACAAACAAAGTAACTGAAAACACAAGTTAGTTTTTCCAGCAGTCATGAAATTACTCCTGTAAAGGCTCAAAAAACCCCTCTTATTCAACTGCATCAGAGTGTCACTCAGGAATCTGAATTTATTTCTCACCACTTTAACAAGATGACCAAATTGCACACAGATACAATACAGAAGTACTCTGTGGGCTTAACCATGCTCATATTACCTTATTCAACTGTTCCTTGGTTTTGTAGAGAAAAGGTGCTTTTCTAAATTTTCCCTCTTTGTATTTTTGTGTAATGAATGCTATTCTTTCTTCTGCAGGGGCATCAATATGCAGTTCTTCATCTGGAGGAAGATTTCCTGCCCAAAAACTGTTTGCCCTCTTATTTCCAATCACAATAAAGAGCTGGATGAGATGCAAGAAAAAAAAAATTTAAAAAAAGAGCAAAATACTTTGAAGGATATGAAGCTGGCCTCTAAACAGTTTCCAGTTACTAAAAGTTGAAAAAGAAACTTATTAAAGCAAAGACAATTCCCTGCAGGAGAGAGAAGCCTCTCTCAGTCACTGCCTACAGTCATCTATAAATAAAGTCTGCAGTCATCATTTACCGTCAATAGCAGCTAAGCTTTACAAGGCTAATCAGTTACACTTCAGTACATATTAGAAAACATCAGCTAAAGTTCAGAGAAGAGTAGCATGTGTTTTAAAGAAAACACTGATGGCTCAATCCTCTTTATCAACAGCACACTTTACCACCACATTTTAATACTCCAAGCAGTGAAACTGGTAGTGAGAAGCTTCCTTTTTTCCTTTCCAATACTGCCCCATCATGACTGCTCTCCAAAGCATTTTCTTTTTTTCCCCAAAAAAATTAAATACTTTCAGAAATACTAAGACAAATCATACACACTTATCAAAACAAATGAATATTTTGAATGACATAAAGGTACATTATGCTCAGAAACATCAACTTTACTATAACAGCACCATGTTATTTAGCAGTTATATGTTCAGTTTTCTTCTGAGTGAAGCAGTAAATTAGTCCTTTACATACAGTAGGTTTCAAGATGTAACAAAGGGTTAGAATGTCACAACATACCTCAATAAGTTCATTGCTCCAAATACTGGCATCCATTTTTAGGCTCCGGACCTTTGAATCTCTTGGTCCTAAAGATCTGTGTTGTCCTGAAAATCCAAGAGTATTTTTACTTAACTAAGGCACTTAAACTGTGTTTCTCTTCCGCTGAGATAACAGAAAAATGTGATGAAGACAGATTTATTCTAATTGCTATTTTTAAAAAGAGTGGGATTTGACATTTGAATATAAAATGAAAGCACAAAAAGATACATCTTTAAAAAAAAAAAATAAAAAAGTGAATTTCATTTGATGGTAATGAATAAACAAAGTAGGCTGGCTGGCTGATGCAGAATACTTCTGAGAGGGTTTGTTTTGAAAGAAAGCCTAGAATTATAAACTATTTCCTTGAATCTACTTCTTTAGCACATATTTAAATATAAACCATGATAAAAGTAGGTTTTTGGTAGCGTCTGGAAAAGCTACCTCTGTTGGCAATAATATATGCCCAGATGTAACAAAATTAGTATTCAGAATTTATACACAGAAAATTGTTATCCTTTGGCATTTAGCCTCGCAAAACCCAGTTATTTCTCATGAAGTGCTACTGTGTCTTAATTTCATCTAATTGTGAAGGGTCATTCATCTGAGAGAACTCAGTCACCACAGACCTGCCATTTATGCATGGAAGTGCTTTAGCATAAGAATGACCTTGGTATTAAAGAAAAAAAAAAGTTCTATTCACTTTTTGTTTCTCAAAACTTGCACAAGGATAACACTTCAAATATGAAAAAAGCCAATTCAAGGACATACACAGATATGCAAATATGACATTTTGTAGAATCCACACAACCTGTCATTAATTACTCTACCTGCGCATTTCTTACATATGACAACACAGAGATTGATGGATGCCCAGTCAGGACTGGGAGCTTTACAGTCAGCACAGCTCCTGTTGGATTCATTGAACCAAATCTTCTCAGCTACTTCGTAATCAGATAGAGTTTCTGCTATCGATTGCTGGAGTGCTTCAATCCAGTCTTGTTTCTCTCTTTCCGACTCTGCTGTAAAGCTGAAACAATTGACTTTTCTGTGTTATTGATCTTTATTTTAAAGCCCAATTAAACATAGTCCATGGTCTCTCTTATTTATTACATTTACACCTGAAATCACAGTCAAAAAATCTTTCTCTACACAGATATAAATAGTAAAATGGAACTTATTATTTTGTATTTTTAGTCAATGAAATTCCACTGCTTTCATATTCAATTTTCAATAAAAACCACTACTAGTATAAGCTACATAGCTTTTGTAACATTCACAAAACATCCCTGAGTTAATTTCAATCTTTTTATGTTACCACATACCAAACTTTAAGACTGAACTTTAGCAAAAGCATAAAATGACCCAAGGAAATATGGAGACTTACTCAAAAGTAAAAACAGACTTGCTTTTCATTTAAATTTATTCTTTTTAAAAATTAAATAATAAACAAACATCAACATGGTGACATCTTAGAGAAAGTCAAAGAACTAGCTATCTGCCAACTAACCACAGATTCAAAATGCTGATCAAGATTAATTTACATGCTAGTTGACTAAGAATGAAAGTATTTGCTAACACGTAGAAAGCCCAGCAGAACAAAGTATTTTCCTCTTCTCCTTCATTACTGAGATTTTGTTTAAGAAACGCTACATTAAACAAAAGGCTTTTATTAGTACATACTTTCATTTTCTTAAAAATCATTACAAGTCACAGCATCAGCCAAAGTAAAACTTTCAACTGCTTTCAACCAAGGATTTCTACAAGGGGTAGCATTTGAAAGATTCCTTTCAAACAAAATTCTTAATACTAAATGTATGCAGCATTATTTCACTACTGCAGTTTAATATTCTTTAGGATGGAATTGTTAAAGTCAGGGAATTTCTTTCTTTTTCCTTTTGACCTTCCATAGAATGAACAAATAAGGCTACATAAAAATATGAATCTGTGGGCATAATATGCCTAGTCAGGGAGCTAACAGATGAAGCACACAGCTAAACAATAGAAAGAAAATCCTTCTGTTTTTCAAAAAATTGCTTAGTATTCTTGATAAAAATATTACCTCTTCATCCAAGCTAGCTAAGGCACTGCAGTATCAAGCAAGTATTTTTAATGCATTAATTAATTGCATATTTTGTAATGTAAATATCAAATTTCTCACCTAAAGCTTTTATAAGGAGTAATTATTTCGAAAGATGGCTTTGCAGCACGATCCACTTGTTTTACATTTGCCACATTCATAGGGATCAAAGTGATACCAAATCCTGTCTTAAAATCCTAGGGAAAATAAAGTTATGGGGTTTATCATTCAAGAATCAAACATGTATAGAACAATTATTTTGGCATGGTCCAATAAACCAAAGTCAGCAATACACACCAGAACATACAAGCTACCTCTAAATCAGTAATGGATAAACAAACTTACACTAAATTTTGTCCAAAGATTACATTTCTAATTGCTAGAATTACCTTACTTGATTGTTAGTAGGAGATAAAATGCCCACTCTAACTATTAATTTTTAAAAAAAGAGACAAAAATGGCTTAAAAGATTGTATGAAAATGTGAATGCAAAGTTATAGCTTAAATCATGCTTTAGTGTCTAAATCCTCTTCAATGACATCAGTTTTTCTTGCCTTTAAATGCTTTTAACAAAAGAAAATACATATAAAATTCTTTCTTAAACCTTTGGTTGTTCATGCTTATGATCTATTACATGAACTAAACAGATCTTGGAAAAGAAGTCTTATACAGCAGCTAAAATAGACAAAGGGTGACTCAATTATTAAAAAGTATTTTTGCCTTAAACCAAGAGAAATTTGGTGGGTTTTTTTTCTCCTGCATGGAACAATGTACCTAAACTAAAAATAACTTTTGCATTAGCACAGTTAGCAAATAACATGTTCAGTGAGCTCTTCTGAAGGCCTCTCAAACATATGCATTTTGGAAAAACTGATATGTTATTTCTGATCTATTTGGAACACCATCCCTATTTTCCTCCTAAACTGATTTAGATGTACATCTAAAGGTAGTCACTTTCACAAGTTTCATTTCTGGAAATATTAGCATACTTCTTGGAAACAGCAACTATATCAGAAAAAAAAAATAAACTACATCACCCAAGCAAAAAGCCAAATTCACATATCTTACCACCCACAAGTTGTTCACAAAGTTACCTCTCACATAACAAGTAGTTGGACATGGACTGATAAAAATGAACGCACTGAAGGGTAAAAGCTTGAGATGCCTGCCTGTGCAGAGGGGATTGTTTTTCTAGCTAATACATATTTAAACCTGCATCACTGACAAGTTTCTTTTTGTAAGATTCTCAATTTCTTGAGCATTAAAGCACACATGGAGAAACTACTTCAGAAAGCTTTTTTCATTTTATTCCCCTATTTCAGGTATGAAAAATAAAAAGATCATTTTAGCCATGAGTGTTAAGTGTTAAATGTGTGTGTGTGTCTATGCACAAAGGGAAGTATCAATTGTATCATGAGGCATTGAAGTGAATAATGCCCCAAAAAGCATAGTAGCATCCATCTGAGTATGGTATTTTTAAAATGTCAGAATTTCCACTAATTAAACATAATAGGGGATAAGTCATCCAATATTTCCTTGACAGACTTCTTATTAAGAGTGTTTGGATTTTTTAACATTCCATTACCTTTGACAGTAACAGTGAGGAACCCAAGTGTGGATTTCAGCACAATCCTTTATAAAAAATAGTAACTTTTCAATAAGCAACCTGGTTCAGCCCCTCCTCATATAATGCATTTTTAAATAGTTCTACTTTTCTTCTACCCTCATACCCTGTAACCTAAACATTTTTATTCTCCCCCATCTTCAGCCCTCATTCCATTTCCCTATATATCAGGGGATTTCATACTGACACACCTGCCCTAGAAGAGAGCAGAGTTCTATGAAGCCTACACAGTCCCTAATTCATCCTCAAAGATCAGTTCTATGGGAAAGGAGTGGGCAGAGAAATCTCTTTTTGACTATGAACTTGACAGCACCCTCTGTGGCAGTGAAGCATTCTTAAAGGCAGATATTACTAGTGAGAAAAACAGAAGCATGAAATAGTAAAAAATGACCAAGGATAGAAAAACACAGTATTTCTACTTCTACCAGCAAAATTTAAAAAAAAAGAAACCAAGCCAAAACAATCCAAACCCCTTAACTTCCTAGAATTAAATGATTTACACTTCTGAGATGTAAATTGGATACAGGTTTCATTTATTGATTTCAATTATTTCAAAAATAATTGGCCTTAAGAAATCCTGACTTTTAAAGGACAGGCAACAAGACGATACTTGTACCTGAACGGTGCAATGCATTCTTTATTACGTAACAGCTGAATGACTAGAAGCCATGGTTAATAGAAGTTTAGTATAGCGGTCCAGATTAGAGTTCACTGAAGGTAAATGATTAACAGAGACAACGAAAATAATAACTATCATATTGAGCCAGATCGAAAGTTCCCCTAGTACAGTAGCTTCCATTTGGGCACTTGCTACTGGCAACTCTCATAAAAACAGTGTAAATAAGAAAAGGTACATTCTCATCTTCTCAAATAAGCTTCCAGCAGCCTAATGATGTCCAGTTTGGAAAGTCCCTGAACAAACAGTTGCAGCAGAGCCACTAAGAGACACATCCTCAGGGAAGTAAAAAAATACACTAACATGCTTTGGGGTCTCTGCAACATCTAAATTCATAAATTTCCCAAATATTAATTGTACAAAAAAAAATGAAATAAAAAAAAGTTATGTTAGGGCTTTTTTGCCTGACAACTGAGAATTTCATTATTTGACGTAAGAGGAAAAAACAGTAACTAAATTCCATTCACCTATCTATTTCATACTGTTCCTTCTTGAAAATCTCTATCCTGTGTTCCTTTCAGTCTCTTTTTTATGCCTTCAAGCAACTAGTTGCACCTGCTTTCCTTGGAGCAAAAAGGGAGTAGGCTGCATGCAAGCAACCTACCACATGAAGATCACACATACACATTAATGTCTGAAAACAGACACTAAACTTCATTGTACTGAACTTCACGATACAGAACTAAGAAAGTACTCCAAAGTGCATTAATTTGAAAATCTTTGCCCTTAGCTGCAGGACCAACCTTCCAAAATTTGCACATGTGCATAGTATGAACAATTCATTCCACTGAAGAGAGAGAACAACACATTGTTTTAAATTCAACAAGGGCATAAGAACTTAGTATACTGAGATTTAGCGTGAAGAATGCCTGAAATGTTAGGAAATTAGAACTGACATTTCAGAACAGAAGATAGTGGCAAAAAAAGCAATTTCATAGATACATTAGGGTTATTTCCATAATGTTCCAAACAAATTCTTTATGCTAAGTGCACAACACTTGGCATAAACCAAGCTTTGTGAGCAACAGGTACACTGGAATCTAATTTTCAGTGTTCAGAATTATATGCCTTCAGGAGTGTAGTCTTCTCTCCTTCAGAAACACAGGTGGGAATTGGTACAGGGAAGAAAGAAGTGCTCCACTTCGAAAGATAAATTCATTCACTTTGAGTGCACAAAAGAACAATAAGGCCATTCAAGCACTATACAAAACATACTGACAGCAAGATCAAGTAGTATCTTTTCAGAATAAGAATTGTCTTGTTTCTACAGACTGAAAGCTCATTGTTTCAGACACACTGAACTATATTAAGACTTTCTGACAAGCAAAGAAAAGTTAGATTCAAAAATGCACAGAGAAAGCCACGAGTTGGGTTGGATTTTTTAAAATTCTTTATTTAAATACAGATATGACTTCAATGTCTACTTTTATACTAACTTCATGAATCTGAAGAAAGGTTGAAAAATGGGTTGACAATAAGAGTTTCAAAAAAACTCCCAAACATTCTTTATATATACAGTTATAAATCAAAAGTAGTCACTAAACAGCACAGTTAACTGAAGGCTAAAACTTATGAGACATGTATTGGGTTTCTGATTAGCAGTTGTTCCTTCCTGAAGGAGGAAAGATTATAATCGTGTTGTCATTATAATCCATCTGAAAAAGACATAACCTATGACAACCTGCCATCAAGGTACAAACCCATGAGGTTATTCAACTGTTTATTTAAGACATACCTTTAATGTGTATATACAAAGTGCTTTCTCTGTTATGTATTATCTTTTTGTAGGCAAAAGCTACCCTGTAAGAGAGAGGCTTTGGGAACCTTTCTTCAATTCTATTTTGGATGAAATTCAAGAAGCTTCAAAATTACTCTCATACCTTTTCTAATATACTGCTACTGCTTTACAGACACAGAAATAAACACTATGGTTAAAGAACACTAATGTATTAATGAAATCATGCACCCTATATCTAAACAAGGATAACTTTCAGAATTGCTGGACACCTAACTTTCGGTGTGTTCTCTTAAAAAGACAGACTTGGGCATATTTCTGTATGTAATTTGTAAGCAAATTTGTAATCAGAGGCAGAATCTTGTGAGTCTCAGTTAGTGAACAGACTTTCTCTGCAAAACTGGTCTCTGCTACCTGGCTGGTATAATATTTTTCTTTTTTTCCTTTTTTTTTTTTCTTGTTTGTTTTCTTTTTTCCCCTTCCACTTAGTTTTACTGTAGTAACACTTGAGCTGGCATTCTTGTTGGTCTAATCAAACCAAAATTAATCTGAACCAAGGAGTTCTAGAGATGTCTCTTTTGTGCCTCAACTTTTACTTTTTCAGTAGTTACGTTTTTGGATGCACTGCCTTTCACAGATCTAACATTACTTACACAATATATAAAGTTGATTAAAAAACACCCTTATATCAGGAAAACATCTCAGAAAAATGCAACTAAAAAAATCCTACCACAGTAACTTTACTCATAGCCCTCACATAAAAATTATTGAAAATAAATAAATCCCAAGTTGTTTTGGTTTTTTTCTAGTTTTGCTGTTGTTGTTTATCGGTTGGGGTTTTTTGGGGAGGGTTTCTGTGTGTGTGTGCATGTGAAGGGCTAAGGGAATAACAGCAACAGAAAGGAAAACTGCTGCCATGATTTCAAGAGACCGTATTTCTACCTAGACACATCTTTGTAGCATATTTTGAAGTACAAAAAATACAGAAGGACAGAACTGAAGTACAGAAACAGTGTTGATGTGTGATGGGAAAACAGTGCTTTTGGAAATTGCTACATCAGTTGAGTATTCTCACTGCACATTAGTTTCCTTCCTGCCAATTATAAGATCATGGCCCCTCTGCTTTTTTTGTCTTTAGCTGTCAGATCTTGAGCTCATGCAATATTAAAGGATGTGCACGCATGCACACACATAGATATACATAATAAAGCTCCCATAATTTTAAGAGGCAAGAGATACTAAACCCAGTTTATACTACATATAAATCATATACACACACACACACACGAGTGTGTGTTTATAAATGCACACATACTTTTCTTTTTAACAGCTATCTTTCTTACCACTGTACCATTATTTTATGAAAAGATCCTTCATTTTTCTGACCCTACTCTTGTCCTACTGCCCATACAAAGAGAGTTCTTTACCTGTAATCACAATATCTCTGATCAGAGTTTCAAATTAGAACCTTGCACAGTTCCTTAAATTTACCATTTAATTTGCAATAGCTCTTTACATTTACTCTGTGGAAGCTACCACAAAATTTGTGACAATTAGACTATTTCTGGAAGATCTGAGAATTCC
This sequence comes from Campylorhamphus procurvoides, assembly GCA_013396655.1. Classification (NCBI taxonomy): domain Eukaryota; kingdom Metazoa; phylum Chordata; class Aves; order Passeriformes; family Dendrocolaptidae; genus Campylorhamphus; species Campylorhamphus procurvoides. Next base: position 257,508 of record WBMV01009007.1, on the reverse strand, counting down.
CTTAACAATTTAACATGATTTAGACTTTTCCTTCATTCTAAACCCATGGCATTTGATTCCCTTCAAACAAACAAATCATTCCAGAGGGATTAAAAGCCAGTAACTAGAATACTAGAATAGTTTCTTTCCTCTCTTCATTAATTGGAGGTATACACTTCAGCATTTCCAGCTAATAAGGCAGGCAAATTTCTGCAACAAAATATGGGAAAAATTGGCTTCTATGTTAATGAAAAATTAAGACATTTTTATGCATTAAGGAATACAAGAAACAGTGACTAATAATGCAGAAATTGCTTTGATTATATTCATTCTCTACAAGTTTACATTGATTTCCTCTCCTTTTACTTATAGTGGGCATAGCAGCCCCGGTTATTTTTCATCAGCCTTTTCAAATCTTTAGAGACATCCCTCATCACAGCCTAAAAGATTTTAATATAGATTTCAGGTGATAGCTACATATCGTGGATTGGAATAGAAACCACCATGAGTAAAGACACATGTACTCTCTTGCAGTCTTCCTAATGAGGTCTCAAAATGAAGCAGCAGTGAGGCATATAGTATATAATTACATGCACAAAAAATGATGTTAAAAGAACATGAAGCTTGCCAACTCAAGTCCTGATGAGCAAGGAGATGCCAGAATTCCAGTTGTCTGTGCATGTTAACTGTGTAGCTTTGTGTTCATCTGTTATGATATGCAAGCTAGTCACATCATCAGTTTTAGGTTCTTCACTTAACTAAGGAAAATTCTTTCTTCCTGTAATAGAATCACTTGAAAAGGATTCAAGCTATTATTGCAAAACAATTTGTAATGACAACCTGGCATTCAAAATTTTGGAGGTTAAAAAGAAGGAAGACAGCAAAAGGCAAGAAGGGCCACACAAACCAGTTCTACTCAGTACCATGTAGTAGGCTTGTCTGCAGTGGAGTATATTGGATATGGTACTGAAGTACATCCTTCTCTCTGTGTTCCTCCACATTATTACAGTATAAAGGAATCTAATACATCTACTTTGATATGGCTCTATAATGAAAGCCAACACATAAGAAGTGGGAATAACTAAGAGATTAGTTTCAAAAATGCATTCCTGACCAACACTCGAAGGTAGTTACAACCTTAGATGTTACTTCTCATGTAAGTTACAGATCTTTCTATTCACTTACTACAGAAGTAATTCAGAATCCTCACTTCAGCAGCTATGTGTATTTTGAAGTATCAATAGAGTTTTATATCACTTGATTATGCACCAACAGGCTCATGCCTTGCTTGTTGTATGGGACGGATCTAGGACACATGAAGATGAAAGCTCCCTTTCTGTATGGGCTGCAAAATATGAAAAAAAAAAAGAAAAAAAGAAAAAAAAAAGAGGAGGATCACATAATTAAAGCGACTGAGTACTATCCTGGAGAGTTAGCTCTTACCTTTGCCTTTTTCAGTTTCTACTCAGTATAAATCAAAAACCTTAGCATACAGTCATTTCACTGTACATTTTTCATTTCCTAGTACCTGACTTTATGCTCTAGGGTTTGATTTGCAGAACTGCTGAGCAATTGGAACTTCAGCCGAGACCTATGAAAGCAGTATTTTGAGCAGGTATAGTTTGACAGAAAACTATTCCCTCCCAACTGCCCATAAAAGACTGAGAAAATAAAGAATGAAAAATATATGGATATTTGAATCCTTCATTCTGTTTCTCAAAAGTGTGTGGTCATATGGAGGAGACAATCCTGTTTCTTTACTTAACAGGAAGTGATGAAAAATAAATTAATCACCGTTCCTCAAATAGCCACACACTGCAATTACTGATCATTTCCTCAAAGAACATTGCTTTAGTGGGTAAGGATTCTTTCAAATGTAAAGCATTTTTCAACAGTATGCAATAAAATGGTATAGGTTAGTTCATGAAAAGAAATTAAAATTACCAAACAGTTACTAAAATAAATATTGCACTGAATGAGGTAGTGATTCTGTGGAAGGAAATAGCATATTATAATATCTATTGCACAATATTATAATTGGATGAAATTAAGGTCTTAGAAAGAAGCCCAGTTTTCCAATCATTAGAGCGAGTGCACAAATCTGTAATTGAGATGTTATTCACACAGATCTTCCTTTCATTTTCAAAGGTTTTTAGCTGAGTCCCTCACAAAAATCAGATTAACAGAATCGCAGGAACAGCTGTCACCCTATGTAACTCCAAGTTAGTTTTTACTGTAAATAGATGCCTGGCTTCAATCCAAGTCAACATAACAGCAGCCAATGAACACTTCAGTTCTTAAGACTTAAAGAATGTAGGTCAGAATGAAGAATGAGGAGTTTAAGTTTCACTGCTCTTACTCCCCAGTTCCAGAAGGAAAGGGTGTAGTGTACGGTCACAGTAAAGACAAGATGATGCAAACTGGAAAGTGACGTTCAAAGTCAACAGCTACAAGCACATTCAGACATAAATTAAAATCTTCTATTTCTTAATCTTCAAAAACAGGCTAGAAGAAGACAACAGAGAGTAGAGAAAAGGTCATAATTCCAGATATTCATAAGTTTCTCAGTAGTGCGGAAGCATGCTGAAAGGGAAGGGGAAGAAACAATCCATGCTGCAACCATACCTTGCCATTACAAATAACTTGTATGCATGCCATCTAATGATGGTCCAATAACCTCTCTGTTACTTCTGAATAAACTTGTGTGAGCTGTTGCATCAACTTAAGGAACTCAATTCTACATAAAGTTGTACATTTTAACACAAAGCAGTTTAAAGCTATTAGGGGAAAGTAGACTTCATGACTTAGAGGTACCATTGTAATTTGCATTCCTGCTTTAGAAATATACCAAAGAAACTGAATTCTTCAACTATTCTACAATTCAGAGCTCAGCTGAGGTAAACTGTGTTTCAGAACATACTCCATTCTTCATGCACATATTTCATTTTCATTGTTACTCAACATATTAGGAAAGCAACAATCTCACATCTGAAGCACATAAGACAGAACCAATCATTTGCAATCTGGCAATACTGCACACAGAACCCGCCTCGCTCTCTTTCCAAATACCCTGACAGATACCAAGCAAGAGAGACAAACCTGTTCGGTTGCGTCACCCCATCTCCTGACATACACACACACGGAAGATAAGTGTAGGCAAAGTTCCAATTTGAACAATTACAGCAGGGCTTCTCTGCACCATGGAGCTTACATTCAGCAGAATCTGACTAGTTAGAGAGGCTGAAGCCACTGCAGCTTGCCTATGATCTTTACTTCATGAAAAATCATGAGCTGACATAAGGATAGTACAGCTAAATAAACGCCTAAATAAAATTCAAAGCCTGTATGAGAAAGTACAGCCTATATTCAAGGCTTTCACCTTTACTCTTATTCCAGTTGTCATTCATAACCTTGCCTCACATTTAAAGAGGCAATCATGTTTCTTAAGATACACAAATTCTAAACCATGCAAATTCTTTTCATTTTAGAGTCCATTTCTTCCTACTTGCTTCACAAATCTTTCATCCCAAAGGGATGCCAGTTTAATATATGCAAAATCTATAATTGCAGATATCCCTCAGTTTTCCTAACTTCTATTGTTTGACCTCTCCAACTTTTTTTTTTTTCCATTCTTTTCATTTAGCTGAAACAGGGCTCCCTATAGCCCCCATCTCAAATTCACACATAGTGTTAAACACTTGCTGTACAATGAGCACTCTGAGCAACTCCTGTTCAAAACAAGGGCATTTTGAAACATAGCTATTACTATTACAATTTTAAGTAGTCATCTGCACTCTTCTTTGCAAGTGCTTCATGAATCGAAATCATCTTAAAAGATTTACCAAAACTGTACTCTGGAGACCAGAAGGATCAGTGAATTTTAAAGTACCAGGTATACCTACGACTGTTGACTCCCTCGAAGGCAAGGGAGACCCTGCAGAGAGACCTTGACAAATTAGGGGACTAGGAAATCACCAACCATATGAAGTTCCACAAGGGGAAGTGCTGTAATCTGCACCTGGATGTACATACAGACTGGGGAATGAGATGCTGGAAAGCAGTGCCATGGAAAGGGCCCTGAGGGTCCAGGTCAATGGCAAGCTGAATGTGAGTCAGCAGTGCCCTGGCAGCCAGGAGGATCAACCCTGTCCTGGGGGGCATCAGGCAAAGCATTACCAGCCAGTCAAGGGAGGGAGTTGTCCTGCTCTGCTCTGCACTGCGGTGGCCTCACCTTGAATATTGTGTGCGGTTTTGGGCACCACAATATGAGAAAGATATTCAGCTATTAGAGAGTGTTCCAGGGAGGGCAATGAAGATGGCAAAGGGCCTTGAGGGAAAGCCGTATGAGGAGCAGCTGAGGGCACTTGGTGTATTCAGCCTGGAGAATACTGAGGGGAGACCTCATTGCAGTTACATCTTCCTTGTCGGGGGAAGAGGGGAAGGCACTGATCCCTTCTCTGCGGTGACCGGTGACAGGACCCAAGGGAATGGCCTGAAGTTGTGTCAGGGCAGGTTTAGGCTGGATATTAAAAAAGGCTCTTCACCAAGGGATTGACTGAGTGTTGGAACAGGCTCCGCATGGAAGTGATCACAGCACCGAGCCTGACAGAGTTCAAGAAGTGTTTGGATGATACTCTCAGGTACGTGGTGTGACTCTTGGTCCTGCGCAGGCTAAAGGTTAGATTTGATGATCCTTGTGGATCCCTTCTAATTCAGCATATCCTGTGATATTCTGTGTCACCCAGACACCAGTGAACTGAACCCACTTCAGGTCGTGGGGAAGCACAGCTAAGAAAACGCTGTTCTGGTTCATAACTGAAATTATGAAACAGGTGCATCTTATGACACACAAGTTTCATCAAAATTGCATTGGCTTGATCAAGATAACACATAAAAGAGAACCTCATAAATGGTAAAGATAGAATCAGAATTATAATATCACTCCAATTTAGGATATTCAGAAACTCTGAAGCAGCACTTTGTACCAGTTGTGGGTCGGGAGGCTCGTAACATGCTACAGTGATTTTTGAGAGCAAAAAAATCTACCAAAAACCCCTTCTATACTAGTAAGAATAGGGGCTGCTGCAATCTGCAAACACACTGAAGTTAGAAGTAGGTATATTTTCTCAGCATGAAAATGTCATTTAAGAAACTAGGACAAAGGAAAATTTGGGAATGAAACAAAATACTGGACTAACGTGAAAAACTGGCAACTCTGGCATGAATGGCAAAGCTCCAGCTGACATTCACAGAGATGAAAATTCATTCTCGGTGTGTTTAGAATCTACAAGCAACAGCTTTCCTTAAATGGCCCTGTATATACTGAAAATGCATCTTTAACTTTTCCATTTAGAAGGACAAGCAGCTACAACAAAATCTGCTCAGCCCTCTTAAGTTTAATTTTAAAATACACGTGGTGCAGGAGAATGAAATTTAGGTCTGAGGTTGAAAGACCTGAACAATTAGAAGACCTGAACAGGCAGCACCACAGAATCACGCAGAACTATGATGAGATAACATCCTCTGGTTTTGTACCTACAGTGCACTCTATTAACCTTTACTTTTTCTTCTTCCTGTAAAATTCCAGTATAGCTCCCACTTGCATGTATTAAAAGATATGTTTCTAGTATTCCATACCTCATCAGTGAGAAAAGGATCAAGAAACAACATCTATACACCTTTGTGTAGATGCAACCCTTTCACTTCTAAATTAACATTTATTGCCAATAACATCAATAAAGATATACAAGTTTCAGTTCTACACTGCTAATTACACATATTTACCATAAGCAAGTACTTAAGGATCATTCAGCTGCACACTGTTGTTAAATAAAACCAACCAAATTATAGATCCTTTTTTAGCAGTAGAAATGAGAAGATTATAAATAACTAATTATCACAGACCACACAGAAAAACAGTTGATGTATTTATTCAGGGTGAAATAAATCTTTCTAGGTAAGTCACATAAAAATGACAGGGATCTCTGCTGTGTAGCTGGTTTGTTTTATACAAATTAGAGACAAAAGATTACAGAATCTGCCTCACTTCTTTTTGTGAAAAAAGAAGTACAACCTGAAACAAACCAACCTGCAAGTCAGAATCCATCTCCTATATGGGCATCAGTGATGACCAGTCAGCACTGTCTCCTTTTCTTCTCTTATGGCTACTCAGGACTAATGAATTTTGCCTTGATCAGTTTCTCAACTTTTGCTATGACCTCCATCTCCTAGCTCATCAGTTTTCTTGCAGCCCAGTAAATTGGCAGCTGCTCAGCTCCTTCAGGGGAGAGAAGCAAGAGTCAATTGTAATAATAGGCTGCAATTACTCCTGTGTTGCAGGAACTGAGCTGCTGTTGCTGACTGCTGTCATTTTATCTGTCTTTGAACTTCTTTATGACCCTATGGCAAGGAATTACAGCCCTTGGCTGGAAAAAGCATCATACATACAACATCCTGCAAAGCCTTTCAAACAAGTGCCAGAAAGGCTGGTTGTGAAACAGGAAGCAGTATACAAAGCCGTATTTATTATAGTAATGAAGCCACACTGCTTCAAATCTTTTTTAAACTTCACTCATGTATCTCTAACACAGTTCTGCATACTGGACTTGATGTGCTGACAAGTATAAACATGGACAAATGCAGTACAGTGGATATAGACTCCTCTCTGCCCAGATACAGAGCACAGAAACCACCCAAATTGGAAATAATGGCTGGACAAGACAGACAGTTTTACCATAATTGGAGTCATATCCAACAGACAGCTGCAAGGATTTTTGTACTATTTTTTTAATAGCCTAACTCACCTTAAACAAAGAAATGTATATGTAATCAATGTATGCAATAATTAAAAATTATATATCAGAATCCACAAAAGGATTAGCAAAGTCAATAATTAAAGTGTTTATTTCCATGAATAAAATACATCCATCAGCTTTTTTTTTTTTTTTGAAGCAGTTGGTTGGAAATGCTACAGAAGTACGACAAAAAGGTCTACCAAGAGGAAAAATAAACCCAATACAAACAAACCAAACCAAATTAAAGTTGTTTGAAGTGCTTAAAACATATCAATGTACGTCAGTAGGCATGACTTAAAACAAGATTATTTCCACTTTTTATTTTCTAAATCATGGCTTTGAATATATTTTCCTTCTCAACCACTGTCCAGGCCTGTTCAGCTGGTTCTCTGGCTGTCTACTGCCAAGTGTTTTGCCAACTTTCATCTTAAGTGAAGGTAACAAAGTTTGATTTCTTTCTGCTCTTCAGCGTATGCAATATTTTTTCTTAATAGATTCTTTAAAAGTGATAGATATCAAACAACCATTCTTCTGGGTCTCTGAGGGAGCCAGACCCACTTGCTGAGATGGAAATAACTTTAGAGTGAAGTTTTCTGGGAATATCTCTAAGATAGTGATTTTTAATGAATGAGTTTTAAAACCTGTTATCTCTAGCAAGATATTATTTTGCATGCAAAATATTTAAGAGGGAGAATTTAATTTAATAACCATGGCATTGAAGTGTTTCATGAAGCAAGAATTAACTGTGAGCTGATTAAGTTCAAATTTCTTGGCCTAGCAATTTATTAACCAGTGACAGATATTATTGCTGAGAAAGCACATGAGGGTATTCCTCACATTCTTACTATGCTGTAAATCATAAATTTCCTTCCTGCTGCTGTAAGGATGGTGAATTTAGAATAAAATTTGTAGATAGTGGAGTAAGAAAATAATGCTTTGTTATTACCTGAGCAATGCCATACTGCCCCAAACAACAAAAAGAAACTAGCACAAATGAAGAAAAATAAAATATTTATGGTCCAGAAGTTTAGAATGTCACTTCAGCTTCAATGATATTGAAGTTCTCAGTATTTTAAGGATCGTTCCCTATAATTATTCAGTAGTTCAATACCAACTCCAACCTGTTCTCTCTCTAACATGATCGAAGATACTGTTCACATTTCCAGCATACACTGCAGAGAAGTAGAGTTTTGGAGCAAGTATCCACTGTTGGATTGTTTGTACAAAAAGAGCTGGGAGGTGAAAAAATATGAAGGGGGAAAAAATGACCCGTGCATTTCCTGCTTGATCAGCTACTGCAAGCTAAATGCATTATGATCAATCACCTGCTTTTAAGTGCTTGGAATTCGAGACATTACAGTGTCAGTTACAAGGCACATTAATGAATTGCAGGCGTACTCTTTGGTCTCCTGCTGCTGCACATTAATCCAATTTATTTAGCATTACAACCAAGGAGAAAATTTTAATCATCATAATATGACTGCCAGTGCTCAACTGATCATACTTGTCACAGATTAGGCAAATCCTAGTCTTCAATAATATACTTTTCCACTTCAGACTGGACAAAAGAATAGCCTCACCTCTCTGTTAGCTTTCACAGATGGGTATCAACACAACTTAGCTATTTATCATATAGACAATGCAACAAAAAACAAAAGTATCCTTTTTTGACATTACTTGTCTGAGCTCTACCACACCAATTGTAAACTGAATTCAGAAACTGCATTTACATAATTGAGTTTTAATGGATTTCAAACATGGCAAATTGGTAACAGAATATATATGCTAAACAATTAAAAATTTGCAATAGCATATCATGGTATTTTTAACTAATTAGGAAATGGAATTCAAATATCATGGAAACCTGATGACAACAGATGAAGAGAAGGCTGAGGTACTCAACAAATGTTTTGTCTCATTCTTCAGTGGCAACCTCTCTTCCCACACCTGTTAAGTGGATGGACAGCAACATGGGGACTGGGGAAGTGGAGTTCTTTCCACTGTCAGAGAAAATCAGGTTCGTGACCACCTGAGGAACCTGATTGTACCTAAGTCTATAGGACCTTATGAGTTGCACCCCAGAATTCTGAGGGAACTGGCTGATGTAGTTGCCAAGCCACTCTCCATGATATTCGAAAAGTCATGGCAGTCAAGTGAAGTGCCACATGGCTGAAAAAAGGGAAATATTGTACCCATCTTTCAAAAGGGTAAAGAAGAGGACCCTGGAATTAAGGAAACTTCCCAGTCTGATCATTCACAAGGCCCTCCAGCAGTCACACTCTCAACACCAGAGACTTTATCTGTTGGAACCAAAGTGCTGTCATGGCAGGTGACTCCAGTGAGGTGACAGGTTTTCTGTTTGACTCCCCACACATCCCATTCTCATGCAGTCAGACCAGGTTTCCCATAGCACAGCCTTAGATGTCTCATTCCATAAAGCAATTTATTCATGGTGCGGTAACACAAAAACAGCTTGAGCAGGTGCCTCCCAGGAGGACTCCAAACAAAGGAACCCCTGAGTTTTATAGCCTCACAGTCTACCTGCACATAGGTCTCACCCTTTCTTCTGAGTCCTTAGTTCCTGCTGTGTCTCAGTGCCCATTTGCCACCAGTCTTCATGATCTCTGTCATGCAAAGGGTTGGCAGTTCAGTGCCCTGGGCTCCCAACCAGAGCTCAATCTGCATCACACACTGCAGCTTGCAAACCTGCACTAGATATATTCCTCAACACTGGAAACTGTCAGCCCCACCTCTGTGCCTGGGAAGATCGTAAAAAAGATCCTTCTAGCAGATATGCTAAGGCCCATGGAGAACAGATTCAGACATCCAGCATGCCTTCACCAAGGGAAAGTCCTGCTTAACCAACTTCTATGAGGTAGCAACTACATCAGTGGACAAGGGAATGTCATTTTTTCTGAACTCCTGGAAAGACTTCGACATGGTCCCCCACAACATCTTTCTCTCTAAATTGCAGAGAGACTGATTTAATGAGTGAAGTGTTAGGTGGATAAGGAACTGGTTGGATGATCACATCCAGAGGGTAGTGGTCAATGTCTCAAGAGATCCAATGGACATCAGCGTTGAGTGGTGATTGTCAGAGGTCCCTACTGGGATGAGTGTTATTTAATATCTTCATTAACGACATAGATGAAGGGATCAAGCGCACACTCAGCAAATTTGCAGATAACACCAGCCTGAGTGGTCCATTTGACACAGCTGGGGGACAGGATGCCATCCAAACCTACAAAAGCTCAAGAACCTCATGAGATTTAATAAGGCCAAGAGCAAGGTGCTGCACCTCAGTCAAGGCAACCCCCAGTATCAATACAGGGTGAGGGATGAACAGATTGAGAGCATAACACCTGAGAAGGACTTGGGGGTGCTGAGGGATGAGAGGCTGGACAGGAGCCAGCAATGTGCAGTTGCAGCCCAGAAATCTAAAAGTGTCTTGAGCTACATCCAAAACAGTGCGGTCAGCAGAGCGAGGGAGGTGATTCTTCCCCCCTATTCTTCTCTGGTGAGACCCCACCTGGAGTTCTGCATCCAACTTTGGAGACCCCAGCACAGGAACAGCATTGAACTTTTGGACTGAGTTCAGAGGAGGGTTAGATGATTAGATTATTAGAGGGATGCAAGACCTCTCCTATGAGGAAAGGCTATGAGAATTGGGATTCTTCAGTCTGGAAAAGAGACCGTTTAGGTACTAACTACCCAATTGTAGTTTTTCAGTACCTGAAGGGACTCTGCAAGAAAGATATGGAGGGACTTTTTACAAGGGCATGTAGTGAAGGAAAAGGGGGAATGGCTTCTAACTGAGAGTAGGTTTAGATTAGATATTAAGAAGAAATTCTTTACTAGAACAGCAGTGAGGCACTGGAACAGGCTGTTCAGAGAACTTGTGGATGCCCCATCTCTGTGTTCAAGGCCAGGTTGTGGAGCAAACACTTCAGTGTGGATATGTTTTCTACACTGCCTCAGAAATGCTCTGCTCTTCACTGTTATAATGGTTGTGTAACTTTACATGAGTATTAGTATTTCAGCTATGCTAACTAGTTTAATATCTGAAGTAAAGTATGCAGGCTGAGGAAAAAAAAGTAATCAGTGTTGCCCCTGCTATGTTTAAACTTACTTCTGAACCAAACATGACAAATGCATAGAAATAAATGTTCTGCATTGCCCTCAATTTAAAGGATAAAAAGCAAACCGAAGTTACTGATTAGTTTTTTAGTATAGTTCCTATGAGAACTGACTTACCTGTTTTCAATTAAACAGAAATCAACTTGGTACAAAATAATATTCTACCTGCCTTTAGTTCTACAGTATATCGAGCTATTAAAAGAAGAGAGATCTAAGTATTCTTGAAAAATACTGGATTTTTTTCTGTTTCAGTGTCACCTCAAACCTTCATGCTGCACACACAAAAAACCCTCTGTTATTTAAGTGTGTGTGCGTATATATATGAACACTTACTGATGACAGAAACCTTCAGGTTAACTGAATGCAGAAATAACTTGTTCATGTGATTTAAAATACATACATAAATGAGACTTGGCCTACCATTATGAATGGAAGTTCCCATAACGATGTTCTGCTGCCTATATTGTTTTGATCCAATACATTATTTTACGATGGGATTTAAAACCAAGCTAGCAGTTCTTAAAAACAAGTAACATATACAGTTATGAAAAATAGTCTCAGGTAATTCCAGTACTCTTAGAGGAAAACTATTTCCCCAATATTGCATTAATAGTGTTGCAGCCCAGAAAGCTAAAAGTGTCTTGAGCTAAATCGAAAGCAGTGTGGTCAGCACAGTGAGGGAGGTGATTCTTCCCCTCTACTCTACTCTTCTCTGGTGAGACCCCACCTGGAGTGCTGCACCCAACTTTGGAGACCCCAGCACAGGAACAACATTGAACTTTTGGACTGAGTTCAGAGGAGGGACCTAAAACCTTCTTCAATTGCTTATGCCTGTGCTATGCCACTATGTAAAATCTTCAGAATATTCAAAGAAATTCTACTTTTCTTCATTGTTAATTTATAAGTGACCAAGGTAGCTGGCTATACATGTATTAGTCAACCAGGAAAGTTGACTGAGCATTACTGAAAACTGACAACTTGGTCATTTTCCTTCCTCCTTCCCTACCCTACATTCCAAAACAGATTAATAATGAAGCTTTTTATCATTGTGAAAGCATTAGGCTTTCTACCATGTTTCATGACTGCTTTAGGTGTACTTACACCTCAATGAGATCTTAAAAGCATAAAAACAAATGAACAGGAAAAAATCTACATAGAGCCAAAATTTAACTGCATGGAGAAAAACTCACTTTTAAATTTTATATTTTTTTTTAATAGAAGTCCAGTTTATGCCCTTCTCCATGTTCTTTAATAATATACCCAGCAATCTAGAACATCACGCAAAATTATTTTTCAATGTAAAATGCAGATCTTTCCTGTAAAGGTGGCTATAGGTATGTTTTTCTTCTCTGATTGAACTACTTTAACAACATATTATTTTAACCGCATTTTTTAAGGTTTTTTTGGAGTAGGGACGCAATTAGCAGAAAATTGAAGAAGCAATGATGACAACAACAAACCTTTTCCTCACTCAACATGATTTCTTGTATTACAAGAAAAAAAGGAAGATTTTAAGCTTTCTTACAAAATTCAAGTTTCTTTCTGTTTAGTTGTTTCTGATGCTATGCACAGCAACTGGTCATGGCTATGGTTTTGAGTGTGGAAAATTGCAATGAACCTCTTGTAAGGAACTGCTGAAAAATTAGGAATATGATCTTAATCTATCATCCCAGCTATAGCTTGATGCAAACAACTACATTTAAAACAGGCTGAAATTATTTAATTTCACCAATGTATTAGTATATTTGATGTTAAAACACTTCTTCATATTAGTCTTCCCCCCTCCAAAGTATTTGGTATATTTTTGGGTTCTTTTGGCTTTTTAACATCTCACTACAGATTTGTATGGTTCTGAAGAAAGAGCAAAGCCTAAATGAATCATACAACAACAAAGGGCAAATGTTCGTTTGTTTTTCTACTACCTCCACCTATTTAAGGCATTCCAGGACAAGCCCAGTCATGTTTGTAAACACGTTTGATCACAGGCTGCACTGGCAATCAAATACAGTGCAATTTCTTTAGAGAGTTTTCCAGTTATTACAAGTAACAGTTTATCACCACAAAATCTCTGAAAGCACACGTGTTCCTGGGGCAGAGGGGATGAGGAAGAGGGACAACGATGGGGAGCAGGGGGAGCACTGTGTGGGAAACAAGAACAACACTTTTTCTTGTTTTCTCACTCTCAATAATTCCTCCTTCCAGTGCCCAGTACATACTCCTCTCTCCTCTCACCATCTATTCTGAAAGGTCTTCTCATTCCCACTCCTGCTTTCTTTTGCTGTCTTTAATCCCCTGCCTTTTTCCCTACCTTCCTTTTCAAAACCATCAGTTGCTTTGTTCAGGGCTCCTCATTAGATCTCAAAATCTTTAAGTAACTATTTTGCCTTCCGATCAACTTGCATTCAACTCCTCTCTCCAATTTTCTTTCATATTTCTGTTGCCATCACCTTGGACTCATTTTATATTCACAACTGTAATCACAGTGATACACCAAAAAATCTTCATACATTAAAATGACTTTCTCATGCTGCTTTATTATGACAACCAATCATTACTACTTATCTTCAGGACTTCATTTAACTATTCTTCTTTGGTTACCTTCCATTGTTAGACACCTTTGACTTTACTTAACAGATGGTTTAGTTTTTCGGTGGGTGGGAGGGGGTTAAGTGTTTCTCTTTCACATTTATCATGTTCACAATTATTAATCAGGATTCCCTTTTCTCTATGGAAAAACAGAACATTTCCTAATGAGCAATCCCCTTTGCAGAGTATCATTATAAATTCCCACTGCTATATACCAAAAAGCCACAAGTCTTCCCAGTCTGCCCGAGTTTCACCCACATTGTCTCTGGCACTGCATCCCATAGTATCGTAGAATGGTTTGGGTTGAAAGGGACCTTTAAAGATAATTAGTCCAGTCTCCCTGAAATATGTACCCAACAGGAGTATCCTTCACTAGGTCAGGCTGCCCAAAACCACTCCCCTTTAAGATTGCATTTCTTAACAGAGAAAAAACCAAATCTCTGCTCTTATGGACACAGAGATACATGCACACATCCCTTCTGGTTCCCTCCACTGACATCCACATCGCTTCTTCTCTTTAAGGATGCCAATCTCAAGCATCACCTTTGGCTTGTCATTTCAGTTATCCTCATATCAATTCTCTACATTATCCTAGCCTTTGCCATGTTCTGTCTGTTTCATATCCTTTCATGTAATACCTCTTTCAGTGTTGTCCACTTTTGCTTTAAATGCACCATTAGAAATAGAGAGGAAATGAAAATTACTAGGTGCTCTTACTGGTTCATTCAACTTGAATAAACATTTCCATCTGCCACACAGCAAATCATTTCAATTTTTGACAAAACAAAAAACCCCTTGAAATCAATAGGAACATTGAGCCAAGATGAAACAAGAGGTCTTCAATAAATAATGAATACTATTGCTTGTAAATAATAGAGACAATACTCAGCACAATTTGAGTTTTGACTTAGAGTCATGCATGGAGAAAACGTCACAAATAAATATGGCACACAGCCAGTCATGCATACTATTTCCCATATTTGACAAAGTTTCCTCAGATATCAGGTAAATACATCTATTTCATAACCATCCAAAGGAGAAAAACAAGAAGATCCTGATTTTTCTTTTCAAAGCCAAATTCTGGCACCTAGACCCACCATGCCTTTACCTGTCAGTGAAAGGGGCTACATTTGAGCAGACTAGGCAAGCCCTTCTGATGGTAACAGAGGGGAGGTTATGACTGGCACCACCACAGCAGACTGACATTTCAAGCCCATGTTTGAGCTGTCATGAAGGATAAGATGACATGTTTTTATATAAGCACGAACAACTTTGAAACAGAAATGGGAATTTCAGCAAGCTGCAGGTTGAACAAATTGATTCTGTACGATTTATATTTCGCTTTTGCTCCAGACAGGAAGTTTAAGAAATTTACACTACATGAGGAGTCAAAAAAATTGATGGTTTCATACTAGCACTATATCACTGCCATGAGTTCAAGCTAAACCAATCACTTTTTGACTAGGAATGGGTCTGAGACATGATGTCCTGATCTCTGTCTGAACTTCATGAAGTTCATGGTGGTTATGTTAGGATTTGGCATTTGGCTTAGAATCTTCTCCACTTTCAATAGCATAGAAAAAAATTTTAAAGTAACAGTGGACTTCACTTTATCAAGTTTAATAGAAATCAATGAATCAGCTTGATCCAATCTCATTTCAACACTGTAAGAAGTCTAAATAGGTGTCTTTTAGCACTGCAGTTATAATAAACCCCTCTAAGGCTCTGTGGGAGTCATTCTAGTATGGATGTGAATTCCAATACGAACAGGATTGAGGACATCCCTGGACAGATTTGCCTGGTAATTACTGGCTCAAGCGCAAACTGGAGCCAGTGAACGATTTTTAGATCAACAGCGCTCTCTACTGGGTTAGTGCTATACTACTGGGGTTTTCTTCAATACTGCAGTAAAAAATAATTCGGTTTTCCACTTGAAAATAAAACACAAGATGCACCAAAAGCATTGCAGACAATGAAAACGTAAAGACAGAAGCTATTTCTTCTGATTCCCTGACATCCAGAAATTGCATAAAGAAAAGACACTGTTCTAATGAAGAACCTAAAAAGAAACCTCTTAGGATCATTTTATATTTTTTGATTTAAGTAAATAAGCTTTGGGAAGAAGCCACCTTTGCACCATTGTTTGCAACATTCATACACACTAGAAGCCTTGGCAGGCTGGCAGCCAGTTTAACCATTCTGTTCCAGGGCTTGATTTTGGTCTGCCCCTTGCTGCACTGCAGTCAGTGATCTCTGCAGAGCATCTGTGTAGCAGAAGGGAATAAATGTCCAGTAAAAAGGTTGTATAAGGATGTGCTCTCATGATCAGCTAAAGCAATTCTGAAACCCATGATGCTTAAAGAGCACAGCAGACACAACCTACTATACAGCTGCACAAGCAATAGAATCAACACACATGCACACACACACACAAAAAAATTAATTTTACAAAAATCTGCAAAAAGAGAAATTGGTGTGGGGGCAGCACTCTTCGATTATCTGAGTCATAATCTGAACTGTGAAAATGTACAAAAGAGAAATCAAAAACCAACAGGGAATGGCTCTGCAACTGTTTTGTATCAACATGCACAGTGAGAAAAACTGACTCAGCACAGGGGGCAGAGCTGAGAGTGCCCTGTATCAACAGAGATGATCAAAGCATCTATTTGAGGCAAGAAAGATGCTCCCAACAGTTATATTTAGGTAGAGTAAGAAAGAAAGAAGAAAGCAAAAATTCAATGCCTGGTACCATGACTCAAAGGAGGAGCATAACTAGTTACAAATGACCTATCATGTAGGGATGCTTTCTCATGGGAAAGAAAAAAGGAATCGTTTGTCCAAGGTTAGCAGATGTATGCTGTAAGCTAAACAACCTTGCAGGCCCTGAGAACTTAGATGAGGTCATCCAGTTAGTCGCCTTCTGATAATAACTAATGAATGATTGTTATGTGTGTGCTGTGCCAATGTGCTTGATGCACGTCTTGTCTGAAACACTATAAGTATAGTACCTTCTTTAATAAAGTTGGAGTCTTGCTGTAACCCATATTGGATCGTCTGCAATTCTTCCTGGGCCCGAAACCTGTCCTTAAATGGTGTCAGGAAAACCAACCTTACTATCACTCTGGAAAAGAAATGCCTCCACAAGTCTGTATATCTTTGTTTCTTAATCAAGAAGATCAGAACATCCAAAATATATTCACGGGCATAAGATTCAATAAGCATCAATTCTGAAGAGAAAAGTTGCTCATTAACAATGAATCCACAAAAAGATTTTTCATTGATGAGAATGCTTTCCATGGATCCTCACTCATGAAATACCTGGAAACTCCATGACAGAAAATTAACATTAAGCACTGTAGCACAGTGTGGATCATCCCACAAGGAATGACTGTAAATTAAGTTGGTCACCCTCATTCTTTCTACTTGATTGATACAAGAGAAGTGAAGTACAGTGTTTCAGAATGGAGAGGTAGTGTTTCCATTTTGGTTTCGTTCCTCCTTAAAGACCTATAGTTTTAAATTTTACTTAAATAAACAAACTAACTGACAGGTAAACTGTTCATTACAGTAATCAAGACTGATTATTTCAGCATAGATAGAGTGCTGCGCCCAACTATGAAGACCAATTTCTCTATATGATGTTCATTTGGCAAAACACATGCTGTGGGCTTGAATTCAAATGACATGTTCACACAACCATCCACAGATAAGTAGTTTATGTTATCATATAGTCATGCCCAAAGTAAAACCAAAAGCCCTAGATTTTGTGAACTGAAGGGCCTACTTCACATTTTTTAAGTTCGTATTTGTTTAAAATATTACAGTGCACAACAGAAATTGGCCAATCTACATTCTTAAAGATAAATAACATTTTGAACATTTATTTGAAGTATCAGTTAAATACCACAATGTGCTTCTGTATAGCACACTTTACAGAGCAGTGTATTATAAGACACTGAAAACAGTGCACAAAATAGGCCTTCCGATTAAGTTGAGTGCTTATGGTCCACATTTTAAGAGTGAATTAATCCCAGCCCTGACACTAACATGCCGTGACACTCAGAGCTTTTCACTTCACCTCACTATATGTTCGCTTTTTTCTATTGTGCAACAGACATAATGATACTTTCCCTGCCTTGTGAAGCCTTCTTAGAATTGCAGCAATAAAGTACTACATAAAAAGAGATCTGCATTTATATTGAAATGCACCTATTCACAAGGAGACATCAATTTCCAACTCACTAGTTAAACCCTCTTTATAAGCTTTCGTTCACAAAAAAGCATATGAAAAATTTACCTGCTCATTTTTGCAGATCCATACAGTACTCCCCTGAAGTAGAATAAAGATTTTGGCTTTGTATCCTTTCAGCTCAAGATACCCGCTTTTCTCAGGGGTGACAGAAGTTTGAGACTGAGAATTATTATCAGACTGCAATTTCAAGGCATTGAGCATTGTATTAACCCAGTCATTTCTTTCATCTAAATGAGAAAAAAAAATAAATAGTCAAAGGCAGTTAGTTAAGCAGTAGCTCGATTGTTCTCTACAAATTGGTTTTCTCATTCTTCCTAGCATGCTATGCTGGTTGATGGCATAGCTATACCACACAAGAGAGAACATTCACCTTGAAGAGGAGGTGTTAATAAAATAATGAGAATGTGTATCAGTGGAGATGTTAGCAAAGACAGCCATTCAGTTAATTCCTAACAAAAAATATGCAAATCAAAACAAACTGATTATCAAGATTCTTAAAATCATGACTGTTCGTTCTAAGACCCTTAATTCCAGGCAGTTTAAAGACTGAGGTGGTAGATAGGTAGCATGTTCATCTTCTGGAAGCCAGATGAATGAGAAAGAACTACAGTAGTTATGTAAGCAGAAACCAGGGAGCCTAAATTTCATTTGTCACTAAAGAGGCAAGCCATCACCAGTGCTGTTCCATGTTTGACCATGATTTTAACAAAAAACACTTGGCAATTTACAATCTATTCTATTAAGGTGTGGTGGTTAAGCTTGATATTGTCAAGGGTACTGAGTAATCAAGAAAATGCATGTTTGAGTATCTTTGCATGCATTATTAATTTAACATCTTACAAATACATGATCACGGGGAGGTGAAGTAATAAAGTTCCACTCAGTCTCATTCACTATGTTCAGATATTTCACCAGACTAAGATCAATATACTTTAATGCTGAGTAGTCCAAAAGAATTAGACTCGCCTTATGAGACTGGAACATAATGAATATTTCAACCATTTGCTCTGAAAGATTTAGACCATAAAAGATATTGGGGAAAGGGCAGGGAAGGATGGAAAGTTGTATCCACAGGATGTATAAAGTTGGCAAAATTAGCATTGAACATGGCAAAGAGAACCATTAAAACAGTAACATGCTTACTTCATAAATGTCATGTGTGCAACATGAAAGAACAAATACACAACTTTAAGCGTCATAAAATACTTTGAAGAAGAGGAAGACTAGTGTGACAGACTAGCATAGGGAATGTGATCCAAGTGTTCCTGTTACAGGCTTTGTTTTAATATATATACTCTCTTGAAATGCTTCAGTGATCTTTTCAAAGTACTTTAGTATAGCTGAGGGCATCAAATTACCCTAGAAGTGTTTTTTTCAATGGTATTTCACTCCAATTAAACAAAATCTCCCTGCATCTGAGCAGATTATGTTCTAATTCATTACTATCCTCTGATGAGTTAATTTTTTGCCCTCAAATGCCCCTAAACTTTTCAAACCATTATGTATAGTGTTTTTCCCTCTAGATATTAAATCCATCCAAAAATGTGTTTTTTTCTAATATATCAAAATACGTATGAAAGTCAACTCCTTTCAAAGATTTTTAAATAACTACCCTTTGAATAGTTCCAGAACAATTCTCAACCACAAATCCATAGAAGTAACAGCACCAAGTAACAGGTTTGTGCTCCTAACAGAAATCAAGCAAGGTTATTTACGTATTTTACTATGTAAAATATCCATCACCCAGTTCTGGATACAGTAAAACTGAAATTCCTTGTCCAACAAACGTGCCTAACCTTAAGTGGACAGCTTTACAGAAAGGTTATATAGATGGTTATATACCATATGAAAATGGAATTTTCATGTATAACAAGTGGTTGCTCTGAATATATTCTCTGAGTCAGTAAAAGTTAACATTTTTATAGTAGTTAAAGGCAATGGTCCACAAAGAAAATTGCAGCCCTAAAAAATGTATTGCACCAAGATGATTATGTTTTCATTTATTAAAAAAATATTAAAATAAATGTGGAAGAGAAATGCAAAAAGGATAAAGAAATACATACTTTTAAACTCAGCTGAGTATAAAAATGCCTGAAATTATTTGAGCCAAACCTGATAAAAAGGATTTGTTCACTGATGCTGCCCTTCTGTTACAGCCTGCAGCAAATGTTTACAACCAAGCTATAACCCATAAAAAGGGGATTTGATAATGGAAATGCTGACAGATCTTTAGCTACAGTGGCTCTGGCATGTACTGGGTAAATATACATTGTGCATCTCTTTTTTCTAGGTATTCATTTTTATTTGATTGTTTCCATAAATAAATCATACATGCACAGATAATGATTCCACATATAACAGCTGCAGGTTGATAAAGCATTCAATTAGAAGACATACTAACTTCTAACTTCCTTACTACAATTTAAAGTTTTATTCCCTATAAACACATGGCTGAAAATACTGTATAAGGCAGAAAACCTCTAATTTCCTTTGATCACAACATCACATTCTAGCCAATAGTCAAATTATGACTCAGAGGAGATGGCTCTAGAGCACAGAGGCTGTAAGAGCTGCTAGTGAGAGCTGAGGAATGTCCATAATTAAACAAACAGAATTAAACATCTTCTACTTACCTTCTTTATCCACACGGAAAACAAAAGTCCTATGGGATGTGACAACTTCAAATTTATTCTCCCCATGAACTCTTACTGTTGCTATAGCAGAGAGCAGTATTATTCCCTTTGAGAACACTTCCTGTAATAAAAAGGCAGTAGAAATATTTAAATCTCTCGTGGAATGTTAAATTTCTCTCAGGTAATACTGCTTGTCATAGTCTTTAGGAAATACACCTTCACACTCTGTGCTCCTAAAAGTTCACCACACTTAATAAAATTGCATTAATAAGTAAACCCCTTCACTAACTTCCAACTTCATTGTTCTGGAACTATGCATACCTTCTAAAATAGAATAAAATCCTATGGTGAGATAGAATGTGTATATTTGAGGTACAACTCTATAAATTATGTCATGGCATTAAATCGCAAAACATCACACTCTTAAATTTACATTTTTATGCCAAAGTAAATTACATTTACTATCTCGCAGAAAAACAATTTAAAAACATATAATTATCACATCTATAGAACAGAATCAGACACGAAAAAATTGTGATTTTTCCAGGCAGAGAATTCCAAACCATTTCTCTGTTCCCCACTCACCCTGACTCTTCAGTGGCTAGCCAATAAGAAAAGTAAGCTCACTGATTTTATCCCTAATTTTGAACACAAATAGGGGCATCATCTGGAAAAATACATTTTTCAGTCAGGACTGAAATACAAGAATGCTGTAGCTTGGATCAGGTATGTAATTTTCTACTTTACGTATGTGCTGGTTTTAGCTGGAATACAGTTCATTTCCTTCATGGTGGCTAGTATAGGGCAGTGTTCAGTGATGGAAATAGCATTCATAACACAGGAATGTTTTAGTTACTGCTGAGCAGTGCTGACACAGTCACCCACCAGTGAAGAGACTGGGGGTGAACAAGAAGCTGAGAGATGACACAGGCAGGATGGCTGACCTGAGGGATTTCCCTTACCATATGGCATCATGGTCAGTACACAAGGCTGGGGGAAGAAGGAGGAACGGGGGAATGTTCAGAGTCGTGGAGTTTGTCTTCCCAAGTCATCACTTAGCAGGTCAGAGCCCTGCTCTCCTGGGGATGGCTGAACACCTACCTGCCCATGGGAAATGGTGAATGAATTCCTTGGTTTGCTTTCCTTGCACATACAGCTTTTTCTTTACCCCTTAAAGTATCTTTATCTCCACTCATGAGTTCTCATGTTTATCCTCCCGATTCTTTCTCCCATCCCAGTGGGGAAAGAGTGAGTGCCTGGGGTGTGGTTGTGTCAGGCTTAGTTGCCAGCTGAGGTTAAACCTCAATAATTTGGGTTCAGTGCAAATTTTCCCAAAATTTGAAGATTTCTGACTAGGAATCACGACAACTGAACTGAACACAAAGGCAAGACAGGAAAAAGGAATTGCTATAAGTACTTTTTTCAAGGAGCTCATCTTTAATCTAATTAACCTAAGTATTTGTGGGGGGTAAGGTCAAGCAGATGTGTGCACTTTGGAAATACATCTGCATGATTTCTACTGTCTCAAATATGCTTTCATCAATTGGTTTTCTGACCAAGACAATTCAGATATACTGCTTAAATTTATGATCCAGATGCAGTAATAGTCCAAGAGTCAGCTCCCCATAAAGAATTTGTACTGCAATAACTTTCCTCCCAAAGTATAAATTATTATAACAGACTACATACAAGGACTTAAGGAACCACTGTGAATGCTAAGCATTAAGGATATACTGGATCATTTTTTTGTTTACTGAGTTTAACATACTAAAGATTTTCACCAAATAAACACTCTTACATTGTGTCACTTTGAGGTACTAATACATGTCAGTGAATGCAGTTTACCAAATAAATACAAATGATGAAATACAGCAGTCTCAAGCATGTTACTATAGTTACAAGAAACAGAATGATCATAATATTGCACATCTGTTTTTATTTGTTAAAAGGGGGATTTTAACATATTTGTAAAAAGGTTGAATACTATGTTAACTACTGATCCTTGTGATGGCATAATAAACACATCCTATTTCTGTAGGTTTTCAGATATAAATATGTTATGGTGTTTGCAGGCATCTACTGGCTGTATTTGGTACTACTATAACAGAGTAACAGACTGCTGTAAGGCACAACTATTTTATTTCATTTACTCAAAAAAAGTCAGTTTCCTTTTAAGATGAGCATAGTTTTGCTATTTAAACAATCATCCATCATCCTTTTTAAAGCTTTGTTCTCCAAGGCATACATATTTTCAAATACAGTTTAAACCATAATAAGTTATCAATCTACCCTTCTTCTGCAGTAGCATTTCTTTCATATGCAAAAATAATGCCTATTAAAAAGTCCTTGTTGATCAAGATACAGTATCTCTCTTTGAAATAGCCCAGACTAGAAATTAGGTGAATTGTTTAAGAATACAGAAAACAAAACCAAACAAATGCAGCCAAGAACTTCACAGATACTTATGTTGTTACTGAGTGGTATATACTAGCTTTAGAGCGGCTAAAAAATTCTCTGACTGAACAACTTTCTAGGGGGGAAAGCAAAATGTTTTGCTGAGTTTTTTTAACATCAGGTGCTTTGATGGAAACTTTTACTTTCAAATACAGCTCAATGTCACTCCTGGACAGTTGTGATTCAGAGTTCGGCTAAAAGATCCTAGAAAATACTATTTTGCGCTGCTATGGTTTTACTTCCACAACAGATTAAGTATGACCTATTTGAAGAATGACAATGATTCACCCATTTTGCAGTGAATCTTCTTCTTTGATATGCTCACACGTACCATAACACAAGAAAACATCAAAGTTCTCCACATGAAAAGGCGAGAATTTTTCCTAAATAACTAATATATTTCTCAAGGACCTAGGCTGGTTAAAATACAAACTTTCAGCATAATCATCAGTTTTTGCCTTACTGTGAGGTGTATGGCAAAGCATCGGAGCTCAGCCAAAAATAGGAAGAAATTTGAAACAACCTGTGCCTATTGGGTAGCCGAAAAAAATTGCCAATTCTAACTTCCCTTCTCCAGTTTGTTCTCACTTCTGTTAACCATGCTCTTTTAAGACAAAGCCACACTGAATGTTGCTCTCACTAAATCAACGTTCAAAATCTTCCCTAAAACAAATGATGTTCGTTAAGAACTAAGTATCTTTTTCATACATGCAAATACAAAGAAGAGATATATATCAATTAGAAGTTGATCCCCAACTAGAACAAAGCTAGAGATGAATTTTTAAAAAAAAGGTTGAAATCACTCAGAGAATTGATATGAGCATTTTCAGGAGTACTACTCTCTGCGTCTTCCATCCCTACCCTCCAGTTATTTCACTCTTCATTAGCCATGTAGCACACTTCCCCTTCTTGAGAACCTCGCTCCTCTCCTGTTTCTGATTTGAATGACAAATAGAGCTATTTAATATTGGTAGTGTTTTTGGGTAAAATAAACAGTTTAATTCCACTGAGTTTGCTAGTAATAATCAGAAATATATCAGTATGGATTGGTTTTCTTTTGAGAACTACTTTGAATTGATGTGCGAAACCAAAAGTATAATGGTTCCTTTGTAACATGCTTGTCTGTTACAAGGGTCTGTTACCCTTGGACAAACACAGATTTGAAGAGACAGAATTTGACATTAAGATCTAAAGTTAGAACAACCACTTCCCCATTGAAAAAAAAATAATAAATATGTATATGTGTGCAGCTAAGAGGGGGGACATGCAATGCCTTGCAATAAGCTATGTAACTATCCTCATGTTTTACATGAACCATCTCCTGAGTTGCATGCAGGTCTTGATCGGGCTGCAAATAGTTACTTATGATGTCAAGGCAAGAACCCACAAGCAACAGCAGGAACATGCTGGTATCCATCTCACAGGAAATACAAACATGCTTCGTGTGAGAGTAGTGATCCAGCAGAGACCACTGCACCAAAAACTCACATTCCCCAGTGACACCACTGCTCACTCAAAATAATCCCACTGCACCAAGAAATACTGGTAGCCAGCTATATTTGCCTCTGATCTGCAAGATAGTCTGAGTTTCACCAAATCCTCAATTCCCAGAATTTGCATCAGGCCTTGCAGTTCTCAAACATACACAGCTCTTCACATATGTGACTCACCAAGTTAACAAGTCAGACACAGATTTAGTTAAACTGTATACACACACAGACCAACCAGCATCTCTTTCAATCCTCAGTGAGGTTTAGACTCAGATTTCAGGAAAAGAGAGACAAAGAGGCTTCAAGAAAAGTGTTTGTAAGCTCCTGATGGTCTAACCTACCACAGAGACCTTTTAAATAGAGGATGCAGAGTTGGTAGTTTCCTATGCATCATTTGACACACTAAACATTCCCTTGAGCAGAAGGGAAGATTTCTGGAATCTCTTATGACAGCTGAATGTGTAACAAGTCTTATTCTGGGGTAACTGACCTCCAAATGATATATTCGTAACTTTCAAAAAAAAAAAATTCCCAGTGCAGATACAAGATTTGAAATTCTTTATTATCATTTCTTGCCCTAATTATGCTACAGAGTGTTAAGGAAATCCCACTGTTGTATTTTTTCAAGTCTTTCTTAATGACTAACCCTGCTTTTCTGCTCCTCTGAAGCCTTGGAATCAAAACCACAAAGGGGTAACATTTTTTGTCACTGCTATCCATATGTTATTCTACTGTTCCCTTCATCTACAAAATCATGTCTCCTATTGTAAGTAAACCAAAGTAGGCAAGTGCAAACAGATTTTTTCAGGTTCCTAATCAGTAGGAATAAAGATCAATGTAAATAATTTTTTAAGCTTGTTCTTACCTCATCAGCCCCTCAGGAAATAAACAGTCTTATCCTACTTCAGTTCTTACACTCCCACCCCATCATAAAGCATCTACAGGTCTCTTATTGATTACCAGCAGCCAATATACTGTTTGGAAATTTTTACCTGAAATTGTATTTTCTTCCTAATTTAACATGCATCTTCAACAGGAAATGCTTTCTAGCCTTTAAAATAACACACATACTTATAACCTCAACTTCCCCAAACATGCACATTGTACCATGATCGGTCACTTTCGAGATTAAGTTCATTACTTCCAAGAGGAGAAATTAATCACAGAGCAAAAGAAAAAATATTTTTGTAGTGTGCTAAAGAGTATTACATGGAATTACAAGAGAATTACTAGGAATATACTCTGTTGAAAACCATGATTTACAAATCCATTTTTTTACATATAGGAAGTGAACTACTTTAATCAAAGCAACTCATGACTGTGAATATTTCAGGAAGATTCAATTCTCAGGTACACAAGCAAAACCAGCCAGAGACATCACAGTACTATGCTGATTTTGAACAGGCCCATTCAAACCTAACCTTGCTCAGCAACATGTGATTATTCATAGATGATAAACAGGAAAAAGATTTTTAATCAAAGAGTCAACAAGTGCATGGATTTTGTTTGGTTTTGTTTTTTTTTTTTTTTTTTAAAGAGTCTTCCACATTACTTTTAATTTCTCTCTCACAACAAGACACTTTGCAACCACCATAAAAATAACAATGGTTCTTTTAAATGTGTTTAGAATGATCCTGTTCTGGTTTGCAAACTGCAGCAGCGTCATTCTCTAACTGAAGTAAAAAAGTCTGATGATATCTAGCTGAAAAGATGAGGAATACAAGCCCTTCTAGGAAACAAAAGGATGAACAATACATGAAGATCTCAAAGACACTCTAAAATATTTAATAATGTCTCACCCTAGTACTTTACAATGAATTAAAGATGAATGTTCATTTGTAATTATTTCATAATTTCTTCACAGTAACATGTATTACAAAAATGCATTTTACTCCACACATTACTAAAACATGTCACTTACCTTTTCATTATTGTAATAAGAAATGCTGTCTCCATCAAATTTAACCCAGCGCTTCTGAAACACACATTTGCTGTGAATCAAAAATTAACACAATATTATAAACACAAGCCAACACTGTCTTTTAAGAAAATCTCAAGAAAATCTCAAGTACCAGTTATAGAAAGTTTTAGTTTCCTGTGTTTGGGCATAAACCTTTGGAACATTAAAACAAATCTTAGCTCTATCATATCTTTTCAAAACAAGAATGCTGATTTCAAATGTAATAAAAATATCCGGAAACCAGAAGTGCAGTATTACCGGCCTTCTTTTATAAATCAGTGTCTTCACGGTTTTAATCAATTCAGTTTTCTTTCTTTTGATTTCCTTGCCATGCGCTCTCTAACATATCTGAAGTGACAGAGGAAAAAGAACTTACAAAAATGTAATTTTGCTTGAAGCTAACAAGGATGAGATCTGACTTTTTACTGGAGGCAAATGACTTTTCTAAACACAGAGCAAAACCTTAAGTGCTACAACCTCTGTTAAGATAGTTTCCAAAAATGAAAGCTGAGAACTTAAAATGACCATCTCATTGCCATGATTACAAGAAGGAAATCTATGTTTACAAGCTATGGTATCTCCAACCACAAACATTAACACACCTCCTCAACACTCTTTGTTGGCTAATAAACAAATAGCAGTAACACCATGTCTCTCAACAAGTACAGCATGAATTTTCTTTTTCAACATGTGTTATCAACTGGACATCATTAATGAGAAACTCATTTGATTATTTCAGTGTACCATTAACTCATACTCTATAAGGACCTTTAAAAAACTACCATTTTACATGCACCTGAAGTGGTCCATTATGCTCATTAAAAATGTTGACAGCCTTTTAATTATCATCTATAAAAGTTTCAGTTCTAAAATCTATAAAAAAGTTAATTAAGCAACAAAAAGACCCCAGTAATGTCTTCCCCAACATTATTTCCTTTCCTGTTAAATGAGTGCTCTGCTTTAGGATTAGTAGACTGTGATAGCTTATCAAAACTTTAATCAAATACCAGCTCTGGCTTAATTAACTTGTATTATATGACTACAATAAATCATCATTTTTCATAAGCTTGAAAGGCCAATGTAAAATCTATTTTTCATTAAAATGTCAATAAACTCCAAGATGATACAGGGAAGAGTGACCCTCAGTACCACATGTAATGTGAGTAAACTGAATGGCTTTACAGTTTATAGTGATTTAACTAAAATAGAGAGGCTGTACTTTAATTGCATGATTTGTAGCAATTTAAGAAAACATCTATATTCTTTTCCCTGAGGAGACACAAACTGCCATATGTAAACCTATAAAAAGAATGGGAGGAGTAGAACAGAAATTCAGTTGGTGGGAACAGAAATTAAATATGATGATGCTTCAATAATTCGAAAAAAAATTTTTTTCATTTTTTTTAAATTCTTCAGATATTTGAAAAATGGTATTGTAAGACAGAGAAACAAAAATGTATCACTCACTGAACCTCGCTTGAGAAAAATTCCTTGAAATGCTAGCCAAGGAGTATCACCGGATCAAGGCCAATGACCCTGCAACTGTCCTACTCA
Source organism: Campylorhamphus procurvoides (assembly GCA_013396655.1). NCBI lineage: Eukaryota > Metazoa > Chordata > Aves > Passeriformes > Dendrocolaptidae > Campylorhamphus > Campylorhamphus procurvoides. The sequence goes on along the minus strand of WBMV01009007.1, from coordinate 229,669 downwards.
GTACTAACCAGTACTAACTTTGTGGTTAACTCATATTTTTCAAATAACATATTCTCACGCAGCACTTTATTGAAGTCTTCATAGTTTGTTTACAACTCTATTCCTTCAAATATCGCAAGACAACTGGAATCAATAACTATACTTTTTATCACATTAAAAGCTAGCTGCTAAAAGTGCTGTGTAAAAAAAAAAAAAAAAAAGAGATTCCTTTAAGTGAAATAAAAGAAAAGGTACAACTAACTGAATTAACTGCACTCTCCCAGAAGTCAGCACATTAACAGTTCTGAAAAAAAGATGTAGAACTGCATATTATACTGGGAAAAAGTCTTTTGCCCCCACATATAATTATTCTCAGATTCTTAAGCAAAAGGAAACAATAACAATCCATACATGTGAAATAAATCTTTAAAATAATTTAAAAAAGAAACAAAATAAGTTGGAGCACATTGAAACTCTGTGATGGCAAAATAGGTGTATAAAACCACATTTAGTCCTTGTTATTCACCTTCAACAATGTATCAACACAAAACCAAAATTAAAAAACAAACAAACAAACAATAAAAACTTGTCAAATCAAAATCCTTAGAAAGGAACAAGAAAAAAAAATGGAAATTGCTATACAGCAGAGCTGCTTTGAGAAGGTTCAGACCAGATTGTATTCTAAAACAATTTAATTTAACAAATTTCTCACAAACTGATAAAAAAAAATAATAGCTATTCTACTTGCTGAGTAGTGATGATTATTATAGTCACAAATAATCAAAGGAAAGGCCAAACAGTTTAATACCTTTCAGTGTAGCTAAATACACAGTCCTTAAAAAAGAGAATGCAGATCTACTAAGGCTTGAATAGAAGTACAGTGGATGTATTACAGCCTTAACAAGTACAGCAGCTATAATTTCTAGAGGATAAGTACTAGTGAAGAACAGAAACAGACTAAAAAAGTACAATCATGGCACTTTCAACAGAAAAAGGAATTCAGAAATCATAAGAACAAATGGGGAGAACTGAAAATTACAATTTAAAACTACTAGTCAACATATTAAGGAGGAGGTTAGAAGAATATCAGTTTGCAAGTATTTATGAAGGGAAGATGTGATTATGGAGCCTTCTTTAGACAAAACCAGTTTAAGAATAGCTGGAATTTAAAATCAGTTCTAAATAAAACAAAAAACTCATAACAGAAATCAAACATAAGGCTTTCTTGCTGTTATCTAACCTCCAAATGTGGCAGAGTATTCACTTTCCACTGTGTTCCCCTCTTCTCTTCATTATTTGAAGTCTTAAAACAAGACTTGGGCTCAGATTGCTCTCCTCAAACTTTAGGCACATCAGTAAACTAAACTAGCAGTCAATTCACCCCAGGTGCATTTCTGGACTCAAAGGTCAATTTATACATAAAATTACAAAAGCAACAGGATCTCCAGTCACACTAATTACTGAGTTATAATCCATGGTCAAATTCGTAAAGTAGTATTTCAGAATTAGAGTTAGTTTTCACTTACTTTGTGGCCCAGAGGAAACTCAGCAAAAATGTAATGATTGGAAATACTGTTACAAATTCATTCTGTATTTTTCCACTCCGGTTCATGAGTGGTGACCAACATTTTTATAAGAATATTTTTCCTGAGTGCACCTCATAAATAAGCTTTAGGCATGGTTACTTTATTAAAAACTTTTTAATTCAGCAGAGCCTGGTGCTCTTTCAACAAAACAATTCCATTTCTCCTCCCACCACAAATATTAAGCAATGACCAAATACAAACATCTTTCATGCAAACATATATTGTTACAATTATACATTAATCACTGCAAATACCATACCTTTGAGGGGATAATTTATCCAGCCATCCTGCTTTAACCTTCTTCATTGATGGTCCGTAAAAACAAGCATACGGTGTTATTGGTTCATTTCCAATCAAAGTCTGATCTCCATCAAATTCCAAAAAATTCATTTGTTCACTGATCAAGTGATCAGAATCTCCACTTTGTATCTTACTACAGGATATTGAGTGTGCTTTGGGTTTGTTTTTCTTTTTCTTTAAAGGCAAAGAATGTTGTTCCACAATAGAATATACAGATTCACTTTCAGATTCTTCCGGTGCTAATGATTGATTTTCCTGAGACAAGGATTCATTGTTTGCAAATTCCTTTGTCTTCTCTTCCTGATTATTAGCATGACTAGAAATGAAAAGTGCATTTTAATCTTAAAATCTATTACTACAATGCACAAATATACAAAATTAGTAATTAGAACAAATATTGGCAACACATAAGTACATTTATAACTGTATAATCACTGTGATAACCACAGACATGCTTAGACCTGTCTTATAACTATGATCATACCAAACCCTACTTCCTCCACTGAACAGGATAATGAATAATGATTCTCAAACAGTGAATACTTCGGAGGACTTGCAGTATCACCTCTCTCTTCCATCTCCCACCACAACAAAAGCTTGCAGACTGCATAATTAAGGAGCATATTAGCTCCCATTTCATCAAACCACTGGCCACTACCTCACAAGAGGACTGGAGAATGGGTTTTAGTTTTGTGTTTGTCCGTTTTTTTCTAAGGAGAAAGAGATTATGAGACTACTCAGACACAGTTAGCTGGGAGACATACAAAAAATGGGACTTGTGCCTTCCTTATTCCAACAGAAAAACAGGGACACTTTCCAAATCCACACAGGATTCTGAAACCTGGTTTAGACAATCTCAGAACAGCCACAGAGCCTAACTTTGTCTCCCATACGATGGGGTAAAGGCTCAAATAGGAGAAAAAAAAATACAGCCATGGTCATGCCTTCAGAGCTAGAGCTCTACTTCTGACATCAGTAAATAACTCTTTCCTCTTTACACTTTGAGTTTCTTTGTAAATCTTATTTGATACCATAGATTGTTGGAAGTATATTCTTCATTCATTCCTAGATCCAGTTTACTTTCACAAGCCAGGAATTCATTTCCATGAAGTTCCTAGAAAAGAAATATATTGTAACCAACTTTTGCACAGAAGTAGTAGTGATGTTTAAATTACTGTAGATATAAATCACACAAGCAACAGCCTAACTAACAAAGCTACTCTTTCCCACATTTTCAAATATGCATTTGAAAGCTTATTTTTCAAAAAGTATTCTAAGAAATGTTATTTTCAACATTTGCATTTTAAAAAATAATACTCATCTAAAACATTTGAGCATAATCCAAAATACCAGATACAAACTAATCAGATAAAGAAATTCAGTGTGTAGAAGTATCAGTGCTCTGATTTTTCTCGAGACATCACTGATGTCCAGGTTTAAGCAGGGATATATTTTCTTCCTAGTAGCTAGTACAAGGCTCTGTTTTGTATTTAGTATGAGAACAATGTTGATAGCACAGATGTTTTAGTTGTTGGTGGGTAGTGCTTACTCTAAGTCAAGAGCTTCCCAGTTTCCCCTCTGCCAATGATGAACTGCAGAAGAAGCTGGGAGGGAGCATGGCCAGGACAGCTGACCCAAACTGGCCTAAGGGATATTCCATACCACAGAAGATCATGTGCAGTATATCAACTAGGCAGGGTGGGGAGGGGGAGGCTGTTGGCTGGGAGCTGCCAATTGCTGCTTGGGGACAGACTCTGGGCACCAAAGAAGGTGGTGAGCAATTGTATTGTGCATCACTTGTGAGTTTTGGCTTCTATTTCTCTCTCTCTTCTCTCCTTTCCATCGCAATTGCTATCAGCATTGTATTATTATATCTTACTTGGTTTCAGTTACTAAACTGTTCTTATTTCAAGTTTACTTGTTTCCAGTTCTCTTCACTGCAGTGGGAGTGAGCAAGCAGCTGTATTCTAGTTGCCAGCTGAGGTTAAACCATGACAACTGAATATTTTTAAAGCTCAAGAACCATGTGTTGCATGCAATTTTATGATTTGCCCCTGATAGCCTATCTTTCATATCAATACCTCCTGTAATTAAACATACAGCCTTCACAGTACACTAAAGATAAAATAATGGCAAATTCAACATCCTAAAGTAACTGAACTCAGCCATATTGGATATATCTCACATTTTTTGCTAAGATCTTCTTCCTAAAAGATCATTTATTAACTTTTGTTTAGAACTCTTTATCACAAATTGCTTGCAGGGTACAAAATGTCAAGGTTAACACTGCTCATTTCACACTTCCTAAATTTGATCTGACAATCATATTTCATTACTAAGCTTCTCAATTTTTGTCCTTCTTCCTTTAAAAAAACCTAAAATGAACATCTTTGTGCTTTCTGATGGAATCATTTTGATTTACTCATTTAATCTTTGATGTGTATGTAACAAAGCTGAACGATGGCAGAAAAAAGTGGATAAGTTTTCACAGCATTGCTATTTGTTTTCTGAATGGCAGCCCCTAATCTTGTACTTGAGGACTGTACCCTGGCAACATGGAAAGGCAAGATTAAAAAAAGCACATGGTCTGAAGCAGAGAAAATCTACACTGCAGCAAAAATGTAGATGTCACAGGCTGATGCTAGGGTAAACCTAGGTGAATGTCTGCCTTTCTCTGCTAGCTAGATCCATTATAAAAATAAAAACCTACCACAACCCAGTCACCCACCCATTACAGCACTATGTTGTAGTATCAAACGCTAGACAAACAAAGATAAAAAAACACCAAAGCAAAAAAAAAAATACAACACAAACTTAAAAAACACAAAGACAAAATCATCCATATACCTTGCAAACAAATTAAATAGACAACTGAAAAGCAACCTGTCTACTGCTTATCAAATACTTGGATTGTCTGGAATCTCACAAAAGGAAGGGAAATGGCAGTGTCCCACTTCTACACAATAGCCAGGAGCCTAATACCATGCCCCATGAAAGAAACATCTTCAGAGTAAAAGGCATCAGTACGCTTTTTCTTCTTTTGATTATCAGGGTGCATTTGCAAACCACACACACTGACGCTATTTGGTAGTATCATTTCCTCCCATGTCTCATGATCCCTGTCATTACAACAGTTTGATGGGCTGCTTGTGGACAGTCCCTAGTCTTCAATACCTGGACAAATAAATTGAGGGAGCCAGGTAACTTCCAAACAATAACCAAGAAATAAATTTCCATTGCCAGTAGATTTTAAAATGTAGAAGACCACAAATGAAAAGAGGTTGTGGGTAAAAGGAATTCTGTTTGCCCACAGACACTTACTTCACCCAAATTAAATCCCAAGCATTTCCAATGTGCTATTTATAAAAATACCCTTCAAGGTGCTCAGACTCAAGACGAGAAAAAATCCCCATCTCCCACCTCCTGCAAATCTCTGAGGTACTACACAAAGGTAGCTACCAGCAGCATTTTCTCCAGCAGATACCACTATAGAGAGAAGTATAGGTAAATACATGACACAGAAACTGTCTCTAAATATATATTGTTCTTATGCTTGGGAAGCACCCACCCTTAAGGAAAAAAATATGGCTTCTGAATCCCAGACAGACGGAACTGCCTACTCAAAGGTCTGTATAAAAAAACTCTACTTTCAATAAGGAAGTAATTCAGATACACTTCTGGTTTTAGCTTTTTCTAACAGGCAGTCTGGCTGATTTCAGTAGCAAGACAGGAACTCTGAATGCTAAAACACAGGCTGCATGAACTGTATCAAGACTGAGCCTACACCAAATGAACACAATGTCATTCAGGACAGGCATCTTCCTTAAGAGATACTACCTTGGTATTCTACTAAAGCTAATGTCACACAGTTCTCAGCTTGATTTTTGAATCATGGTCCGGCAATACAATTTTCTAATGGGTCCACAAAGACAAATTCCCCCTTTTAAAATACTAAGGTTTCTTAAGTTAAAGTAGTAAGATTTGCAATCTGGCCAGCCTTCCACAGTATCACAATCTTCTGGAATTCACACAATTTACTGAACTCAATAAGCATGTTTAATTTAGTCTGACTGTCTACAGCAAGAAGCAAAGCCAATATTTCACTCTAGAGGCCTGAACTCATTAGAATTGTTTTCATCTGAAGGAATTCTAATATACTTGACTCTTTTAGTTGTACACAACAATAGAGCAGCCTTAACACATTTGGATTTTTGTGTTATTTTTAAATCAATAGAAAAACTCCAGCTCCTTCTTTGAGTTGCCCTTTAGAGGTTTCTCCTTCTACTTGTGTTTCTTCCTGGCCTAAATCAAAGGCATATTTTCTTTACAGCTTTCATTCCCCTGTTCTCTCATGCTCACTTACTTTCAGTCTGTAGTGACTCATTACCAATTTCTATAGGCACTCCCTTCATAAAAGCCTACAGAAGCCTTTTTACACCAACGAAACAGAAAGGGTAAGGGCCAACTTACAAGCCCTCAGAACAAATTTTAGTTAGTAAGTATAACAACTTGCTACCTTTTCTTTTACATAAACAAACTACACTCTCACATGATTTAACGTGAAGCAGCAGCCAAAAGCACTAAGATCTCCCATATTTTACAGTGTTATCTAAATATTCTTATTTATTCTTATCTAAATATTTAAATATTCATTATTCTTTATATGAAAGTGAAACATCTCTCAGGATGTTTATTTTACGGTTCTTCTTTAGAACCTTTGTCTGCAATTAAGTTCTAATGGAGTTAAATTTATCTATGACGTTTCCAATGGGCCTGTGATAAACATGACTTAAGAAACTGTTCACATGAAAGTGATATTAAAATCCAAATCTTCAGATCAGCAAAAGTACGTTATAATATACTGCGTTAATCATGATTCTACAACCAGGAGAAATAGTGATTTAATTTCAGGCATTTAATCCAGTTTAACAGCATGATATTTTTGTACTTAGTGCCTTTGTAAGATAAGAAAGAGTGCTGACAACCTTTCTGGGTATGTTTTTTCATAACCAATCATTTCAATGAAATGTACAGAATAATGCTAAGAAGTAACAACAGGGCTAAGAAACTTTCTAGAAAATCAGCTTATGCCATTGAAATAATTACAAAGAAGTTAAATTTTGAATTTTTAAACACATCCGCACAGACAAGACATGGCACACAAGGGAAGAAAAACACTCAAAAGTCACTTTTGTGTGCATAGAAGAAGGAAAGAAAAGGCATGAATTTATGTGTATCTCCTTAAAAAGTCAACAAAAGGCACAGCATATTTCGGAAAGTACCTACCAAAAACTTTTATGCTTATAAAACCACTCCCACTAGAAGATGAAATTTGAACAATTTAATTTTATTGACCAATTTTTAAAAAGTTAAGATTGAAGAAAAAAAAATCTTAGGCATCCTTTTGAATAGCTTTCATTTTAGTCAATAGTTTACAATAGTTTAAAAAGGGAAACATTAGGCTGAAGATCAAGACAGAAGAATTTTCTGTTTTCTTGAACTCTGTGGCTTGAGATTGGTTGGAATAAGTAATGGAATAACAACAGCATCAACAATTTCTGGTCTGTATCCTGCTGAGACAGAAGCAGTAGCTGGAAATTCATGGCATTCGGCAGACACCTCACTAAGCTAATTTACCTCCCAGATCTCCACAATTCAGAAGTCTGTCCACATGCCATCTGTGGCACTCACACCATCAATTACTGACCCCTCAAAAAATGTTCACTTCAGAGAATCCTAAAACAAAAGTAACATTTTGGGTATACAGTATGTTTAGGGGATGTATGAAAAATATCAGAAGTCCTGAGAATTTTCATATACAGGAACTGAAAAAGGGTATGGCACCAGATCACCTAAGCTAATGTATACTTTCATACAATACACACAAGTTTGTGTAGAGATGCCCAGTCTTGATCTGCAACTATCAGATGGAAAAAAGTCACTTTTACCTTAATAAATTCTAATGGTTTTTCACCACTTCACTTCAATTATGGAAAAACTATTGCAATATACCACTGTACTGGAGAGCTTAAATATGGCAGCTCTAGAGATAGTGTGTGCGGGGGTGAGAAATCTGTTCTCTATCCTATGTTCGTTTAAAAAAGAAAAATAAAAAAACCCCACACACACCCCCCACAGCTTCCTATTATTGAACAGCATAATATGTATCTCAAGATTAAGAAAAGTCATTAGACCTCAAATGTTTACATCATAAACCCTTTCCAGGTACCTAAAAAGACAGAAAAGGTACTGGAAATCAAAAAAGCAGAAAAATAATTAATGGCAATATAGAATACCTGACACAAAGATTAAAGTGAAGATAGACCATTTATATTCAGGCTTCTCAACTTACTTCAGCACCTTTAGGGTTGTCACAAATAAAGGTTTCCCCATATGGAGAGATGATGGCTGGCTTTTCTTCTGTGGAAGTTTCTTCAAGCAAAAAGATAAATAAATACAGTCATACAGTGCAATGCTCTACTAAAGTAATAATAAAATCAACAAGGGACACATTTTTCAGCTTGCAATTTCTGTGTTCTTGTCAGAAAAAAAAATTTGAAGAACAAGAAACAATTTACCATTTCTCTCTGAACTTCAGACACCTTTTCACCACAGATACTACCACTATTACTATGCAATTTGAATAGAACTTGCATACAGATATTTTCTTCTTTTCTAACCTGCATCAATTTAAAATAAAAAAACCTTGAGTTGTCTAAAGACCAGTAGCTCCAAAGTGTTATTTATTCTGACTTTAAAAACAGCCCACATCAAAATTAAACCTTTGTGCACAATCTTCATCCTGTCGCCAAGTATTTGCTTGAAATCAATATACATAACTTCAAACAAGACATATCTCTTGAATACGAAAGATGTTTACAACTGACTGTACAAGATTTCTGAACTCTTCAGTATTTAATACAACTAATTTCCTCTTACTTCCTGGAGCTATGAGAGTTAACAAAATAAGCAGCATTAGTCAGCAATAGGCTCCTTGTATCTTTCAAGAAAAGGCTATCTCTGCTTAAATAATCTGGATCTAATCTTAGAAACTCAAACCACTAGTCTAAAAAGTATATTAAAATAAATAATGTTTAAAGTCTAGATTTTCTAATTTTTATTTTATTTTTCAAAATCAAAACTAAGCAAAAATGTAGAAGTGGTTAAATGCTCTGCTATTACATACATCGCTTCTTCCAGACCTTTGAGATGCCCAATATTTCTTAAAATATGCAAGTCAATACTCATTTTAGACAACTTCTGGTTCAGGGTTACTTTTTCCTGAATATTCCAGATGTAAATATTACCGTGCTTTACTCACTGTTTCGTGAAAGTTGCTTCCCAGTGCAAGAAATATTTACAAGGTCCATATTTCTTCTTTTCTGAAGGGAGCTTGAACAAAACGATGCACAAAATGAAAATATGAAGTGAAATGTCCCAGAAATTAAGCAAAACCATCTCAAGCAGTTAAACTATACAAAATTATACACAAATACAGAAATAATTGATTTTAAGACTTAGGAAAATTTCTGATTTCATTTAAAAGTCACACAACAATGTGTTTTCCTCCCTTTATGACACTGAATGCTTCTCTGATCCTAGAAGACACCCTGATTTCAGGGTTCTATTTTGTTCTGCATTGTCCTTATGACACATTTAGATTGCTAGGAAGAATGGAGATCCTACACTTTCCCCAATCCTTTACCTACCCTTCTTCTTCACACTGATTACCAACAACTGTACTCATAGAACGATGTACTGTGAAAGTCTAATTTAACATTAAACTAAATGTCAGCCTGCGCATGGGGATCCAGACTCTCAACCACTAAAAAAAAATTTCTGTAAAGTTTTTATTTCGTAAGGTGAATTACTTCCCCACAAAGTTTTAAACCAAGATGCAAATGACATTGCATTGCAACTACCTGTGACTACCTCTGCACGTTTTGTCGTTGAGTAAGAATGCATCCCCATACACAACAGAAAAGTTATTTTATTATTGGAGTTGTGCTGGCCCCTAAGTACTTCAGTGTTTCCGTGTACAGTGGCATACTGTTATTAAGATTTCAGGCTGAGACAGCAGCTTTATAATCAAAATACATGAACAAATACATGTGAATTAGAACACTTCTAACCCACTCTCAACTACTCAAGCAGTCTGTATTAGAGTTCTTTTCAGTCAAGCTTTGAATTCCCCCACTAACATAATTTGGAATTTTTCATCTTAATTTAATTTTCTCTGCTTAAAATAACAGTGATAAAGGTTCTCATGCATTCATATGGAATATTCTGCAGTTAATAAATGCCTTTCAAGAACCTTACAAGTTTTGTCTAACAGTTTATAGGTACTCTATCCTTCAAAGTCAAAGATAAGCGTGTTTTACAAAAAATATCAATTTCCTAACTTTTGTTTCCTCACTTAACATATTGAGAGATTTTATTATTTTAATATTAGCTACATTTAAAACTTTAGAACTACTGTCCCATGAAGTCCAAGTTGAATTACTCCCTGCTTAAAGATGATGTTTCTTTGTGACAGAAGTGAGACATTCATGAACTTAATTTTTAGTCTATGCCTAAATCTGCCTTAGAGAATTTATTAGACTAAATTGAAAACAGAAGCCACACCTCAGAAAGTTACTTGACATTTCAAATGCTATCTAGGGTATATAAACTAAGTTCCTCAATGATATTTTGTAAAATTCTGGTTTTAGAAAACACAGGATGAGTAGCCAGCTACAGCATATCATGGCCTAGTTCCTATATCTAATTGTTTTGTCTCATAAGTTATAATTACAAAAAAAAAATATAAATAAAAAAGACACAGCAAGTACTTTAAAAGTCTGTGTCTTCATACATTTTACTAGAACTGATACAGCTACATCGCTTGAAGCTCCATTAGCAAACTAACTTCATGCATTTGTACTAATCCAATTTTAAAGAATCCAGTATGCTTACAAACTAACATATTTCAACACAGATCAGATTTTCTGTTGATAGGTTGTGGGGTTTTTTTTAAATTATATTAGCAGCACTAAATGAAATTAAGAATTACAGATAAACAGCCTTGACTCGTAGAGCTTTAAAAATTATGGTTTTCTTCCTCATATAAAATAATGACTCATTTGCTTAGTTTCAGGGTGGATGTATATACTCACCAGGAAATGAAAAATAACAAAATAAGCTTAAAAAAAAATCCCTATACTTTTCAGGATTTGTGTATTCTTTTTTGATCATCGTTGTGGGTTTCTCTGATTAGGTTCTTTTTCATAAGAGAAAGATTGGCTTCTGTTGGAAGCCTCTGGAAGTTTCCCTCCATCCTATAGAGCAGAGCCAATGAGGGCCAGCTCCGAGGAAAACTTCCTGCTTTTGAACCATTAAGTTACACCCGTGCGTGAAAACATGTTTAAGAAATTGCGCAGTTAGAAATTGGCAGTCATGGGTTAACATCACAATGCAGACATCAAAGTCAGTGCAGGAGGAGAAGAGGAGAAGAGGAGAAGGAGGGGGAGGGACCCCATGGATCAGAGAGAGGACTTGAAACTATTATTCCCTGAATACATTGGTGAAGACCATGGTGATTACGAGTTGTCCCCTCGAAGCCCATGGGATCCATCGGGGTGCAAAGACCCCCCTTTCGGAGCAGGAGGAGGCATGAAAGAAGCTGTTACCTCGTGGGAGGCCCCCAAGGTGGAGCAGAGTCTTGCAGAGATTTGCGGCCAAGACCCATGGAGGGAGAAATCCATGCTTTAGCAGGTACAGCCAGCTTTTCATAAGAGACTGCACCCCATGGAATGACCCACGAGAGAGATCTCTCTCATGGGGGGGACACCATGGGGCGCAGGGGAAGGACTCAAAGTTGTGATTCCCCTGAGACCGTGGTGATGACTGTGGTGAAGTGAGCTGTCCCCTTTGCAGCCCACAGGAAAGCTCCCTGGGACAGAACTGCTGCTTAAGTTTTGGACTTACATCTGCGAATAGCTGACTCAACAACAACTGACTGTAAACCTTCCATTCCCTGTCCCCAACACCATCCGGGGAAGCAGGGAGCATGGACAGACGGAGGGGTGGTGGTGGAAAAGTGTTTCTAATCTGGTTTTATTTCTTATTTTTAGTTTTTAGTTTGCTAGTAATAAATTTAAGTATTATTCTAAGCTCTGCTCTGCCCGCGGTATCACTCAAAGCTCCTCTTTCGGGTGTTATCTCTAGCCGTAAATTCCTAGCTGATGGCTTTTTCCCTTCCCTCTGGAAGGCAAAAGGGGGGGCGGGGCAAGGCCTTGAAGGAGTTTTGCTGGACAGCAGGCATTTATCCAGGGTCAAACCACCACAGTCATGTACCTACATGTATGTATACATGACACAAAAACCTGATAATAAGTAAATTATAGTCCTTTTTTTTCTAGCAATCAAAAATAACACTTGTCATTTTTGGAAAGCAAATTTCTAACTTAGGAGAAGTAAAAACTATCTCAAGATATTAAATAAATGAAACAAGCTTATTTTGAATAACTGCTTGAAAGATTATGTATAACAAAAAACCTACAGTGGAAGCTATAAAATAGTAATAATTTATCAATGCTCAAAAGAATAGTTAGCTAGTTACTGTACAATCTGAATACCTGGATTAAAAGACAGAAAATACTGAAGAAAGAGCAAAAAAAATTTGGAAAAAGAAATCTTATATCTATATCAGTTTATGACTTTCGTTAACCATATCAAAAGCTGAATACCTCTTTTCTTGAGTTTGATCTCAAAAAAAAGAAGATTGATGATATTCTTTATTTTGTTCTTTAATGGAAGATTAGTGCAAGGAGTCTGCCCATCACAAAGTGCTCCAATTTTTCAACAATAACAATTTTCATTATTATTCAATTTTCTTTTTGTTACAACTGTGGAGACTAAGGCTTACTATTTTCATATATTAAGGGGTACTGGATGTGGCTCAGGCTGCATACACTTCTCTATCACCCCTTATTATGCATAAACAGGATGAAAGAGTGTGATTAAAGAGTGTGATAAGGCAGGACCTGGTCTTGCTAAAGGCTGAGAGGCTGGAAAGCTAAAACTTCACGCTGAGCTGGTTTATTCAATATATTTTTGTTACCTTGCATAAAAAGTTAGGGAAAGAGGTCAGTGCAAGAAGTGCTTCAAGTCTTTACTGATAATCATCTGCTGAGCATTTAAAATGAAAGAAGCTTTTGTTTTCAAACATTCAAGATACGTTTTCTTTTCTATCCATCTCAAAACCTAACCCTCCCATAACACAAACACATCAAAATTGCTCTAGCATGCTGTCTTAACGATTTGCATTTCATAGACTGCTTGCAGAACTAAATTAATGGTGATGCTTGACCATAGGAGAAGGGAGGGACCAGCTTCTCTCTTCTAAAAAATGTATTTTGTGTGACAAAGCACAGTAGAGATACACAGCAACACCAGCTTGGGCACCTCATTAGCCATCTTGACCACTTGCATGTTAAGAAATGGAGTCTAAAGAGTATTAGCAAGCAAGAAGTTTCAGCCATAGTATCTGCCAGCTGAAGAAAATGAATGATGCTTGCTCAGGCCAAGCACCATTGCCTACTTTACGTATTAATATTTTACCCCAAATGCAGCACGTTGTCCAGAATTGTTTTGTTCTAATCTCTCTTAATGAAGAATCAGAGGAAACCCACTACTAAACAACACAAGTCACAACGTTGAAAGATATGAAAAAATCTAAAAGAATACAGAGTTCATCAGCCTGAAATTTTATCTGTGTAGCATTCTGCATAAAAAGCAGGTCTACCATGGTATAAATCTGCTTCAGCTTTTTCTTTGAACAGATTGCTGCTTGGAATGATGCAACAGTATCTATTTCACTGAAGAGTGACTACTAAATGACACGATCCAAAGTCTCCAAAGCCTCTAAAACTATCTCTAATTATATTTAATCCTGTCCTAAAGGCACATCAGTGGTCAGTTCCATCCACTGCATTACTTTCACTATTTTGTCACAATTTGCCACAATTTTTCACTCATGTGTGTGTGGAAGAAGTCACTTGGAACAGATCAAGACAGACCATGAAATTTCTAGTATACCATGTTTAATCCTTTGTACTCTTCCATAACATGACTGGGGAACCATATTAAAAATTTAGGACTTCTCATTTCAATATAGAATGGAGAGTCTCAGAAAGGGTGATGACGTTGTCTAATAATGATGTTTGAGATGCAGATTATTTCAATTTTAGAAGATTTGCAATCCTCATAACAATTCCAGTACTTTTAAACACCTTTTGTAAATGATCTTTACTAAGTTTGTAACAGTCATGGTGTCTTACCAGCTGGCAGTATGTTTTGTTGCAAGCAAGATCCAGGAGCACAAGGGAGGCATAGGGAAGCAGACAAAATTGGAAGAGAGGCAAATTAATTTTAAGTCGTAAAAAAGATTACATGGTCATAGCTCTACCAAGGGACACAAGGTACTCCATTCTACGGACTATGCCAGAAGACACATAGGAAATGATTAGAAAAGTATTTCCTTACATTAAAGTTTAATGACTAATATTCATGAATGACTAGAAGGAAATGCTGAATTTCCCCAAAGACTTCAGCAGGATTTCCCTGCCTCTACAGAATAGCCTTCCTAAAATGTAATAGAGATGAAACCATCTGTCAATTGAGAATGTTTGTCTATGCAATTCTGTAAGACAGACACAATCTTTCCTGAGGTTAAAGATGCTTGCAAGCTACTGTTTTAAAGTTCTGTATTAGTTCTCTGCCTCTATAAAAAGGTTGCTAGCAACGTTCTCAAGAACATTTCTGTGAAATTTAAGTTCTGCTGTGATGTTCTGGTTTAGCCTTGATCTTCCTCAGACAGACTGGTCTTTTAGGATTTCCATATTGCTATAACTGGAGCATAAAGATGAAAAACATAAGCTGGGGCTCACAAATCAAAATGGTGGCTAATGAACTTAGTGACTCAGTCACATACCAATCACTAACAGACTGGGATTTGGAGGATTTACTTCAATGGTGGGAAGATTACAAACAGAGCATATTCTCTCTACTGGACCATTGTTTCTCAGAAGACATTAAGAGTACTCTTTTAGCAGTTAGTTATTACTGTCTTTAACACTGAGAATCCCACTTCATCTCAGCATGAACAGCTTTATTAAATGAAGTAGGGATAATCACTCTACCAAAGTTAACACAAACCTACTCCTCACCAAAAGATATGGATACTTAAGTTTCAATAAGACACCAATCAAACACTTCTTAAGAATCTTTGCCTCTCCACCTGCTCAAAGAATTGCATTACAACATTTAATTTTGACTTTTCAGTAATCTAAAGGAAACTTATAAAGGCTGGGAAACCCCTGCATTTAGAGCATGTATAAACTCGATGATGATATTTGTAACTGCTGAGATATGCAGATTAAAAAGCCAAGATAAATAGAAAACATTCTCAGACATGTCCCTTCCAGGCATAGCTAGTAGTTAAAAAAAAAAAAAAAGAAAAAGTGCAATCTAACGATTTGAATAGGGCTACACCAACAACTCTTTGCACATGCCTTTCACTAGAAGTCTTTTCTTGCAAATTTTTCCTCTATTTAATCATGATTATTAAACATGATGAATAAAAGCTTTCATTAATAGATCCAAAAATATTACAAATTAATCTGTGGAGAGATATTCTTCGCTTATAGCCTGCAATATTTTGATTGACTGCATATTCAGTGCCTATTATTTTTAACATTCAAACAACATTACTTTTATTAAGATAGGTCTGAAATTATGAGGAGAATGTCTGATGAACTTAATTTTGACATTCCATCATAATTTTGCTAAAACAACTAATGCTTATTCAAGACAATAAGTGCTGCTCAGTAATTTGTGGATTCAAATTATGCACTCAACCATTTTGAGGGAAGAAAAATACAGTCACATCACTCAAATATTTCAAAAGAAATTCAAACTTCAAAGACTCCACAAACTCTGAAAACCTTCCACATCTACCCTCTTTTTTCTTCTCCTTTTTCCACTGCTTTTTCCCCCCCTCTGCTGCAATACCTCAAATAATTTTATACTACAAATGTCCTTAAAAGCTAAGGTTTTGTTGTTAAGAGAACATCAGCAAAAACCAACACCTAATATGACAAAATGGTTCCATTCTCCAAAGTTAACAATTAAATGACAAACAGTTTAGAAATTATCCTAAGAGCCATCTTGAATAAAGTCCTTGTTTATGTTTTATATAGTTGTTTTTAACAACGGTTATATCTAAAGCAATAAAGATTCCTTTTTTGATAACATGTAGACACAGAGATATTTGGGGAGGTTATAAGGACATACTGTTCTAAAATTTTCTTTTATAATCTGTTTTTGGTTTTAACTTGCATTGAAGTTTAATCATCCTTCAATTAATTTGGAAACATTCATACCAGATCCAGTGTATTTACAGCACATAATAAAAAAAACCAAAACCTAGCAAAACAAAACAAAAAAACCAAACAAAACCAACGAACAAAACAACAACAAAAAACCAAACAAAACCCTGTGAGAAACTCCAAACCATAATTTCTATAATGATAGTGATTCCTCATTAGTAATAAAGAGCAATTACCTTGATGAAGCTTGAACTTTACTTGATTCGGGAATTTCTGGTACAGGTCGATGCCTTAAGATAAAAGACCGGCTTGCTCTTGGAAATACTTTCATGCAGTTTAGCGTACAGGAGTCATATAAGTCATTGTCTATCATTTCTCCTTTAAACTTATAGAATGGAGAATCTGGCTTATTATCAGATAAATCACCCTCATCTGCAAACCTCAGATGTTTGTTTTCATTGTATTTTGTCTCACATGAATGAGCAAATGAAGAAGGAGGATCATGAAATACCAAACAGCCAGTCAAGTCCTCATCAGCTTGGTATGCAGCAGCTTCTTTCAGTGATGCATCTGGCTGAGTATTTCTTTTAATACTCCCAGTTTGACTGACAGCTTTTAGTATGCTGTCTGAATTCTGGTATAAACTAGAAACATCCAGATTTGTAAAGCTATCATCATATGCTTCCATTAAGTTTTGCTCTGCAAGTTCAAACTTTTCCTTATTAACGTAAGCTTTATTAAGTTGTTCTGACGGTGTTGCAGGTATCAAGCCAGTCCCATCTATATTTGAATTGCTTACTGGAGACTCCTGATCCATGGATGAATATTGCTTCTCTTCTAAACCTTTCAAGTCCTTCAATTTTAGATTTTCACAGAAGAGAGAGCTTCCTTGAATTTTTGAAAGGTTGTTGTCTAACTGCTTAAGAATCCTTCTCCGATGTCCTGTAGGCAACACTCCCATTTGCTGAAGCACACTGTTATTTATTCCCACACAGTCTCTCAGAATGTTATAGCCATGTTCTTTGAAGTTAGGAATGTACTGTCCAAGGTTAATGTTGGCCAAAAATTCTTCAATATCAGTGCCATTGCCTATGGATGACATGACTTCATTACGAATATTGCCCTACACAGTCATGTAGAAATAGTCAGGATTTGTGCATGTTCACTAGCAAGAAAACTCTCTTAAATTTTATGCCAGCCAGCCAGCAGAGAATATCAGTTTCTTCAAGACATCTCTTCAAGTTTCTTTAGTTCACACTGACTTTTTTTTTAAACACTGCAAACATATGGAAAAGAAAATGCACATTAAAAAAAAATTCTCACCTGAACTTCACAATTATCTGGAATAAAATTCTGAAACACTTCCTGTCTTTTTTACAGTAATATATTTTAATTATTTGTATATAAAAATTTCAACAAGAGTAAACAGCATACACTCTCCATCCTTTTATCAGCCTATATAAAGAGAATAGTAAAATTAAAGTCTTAATGCAGCAGAAGTAATACAGACTTAAAACATATATTCCTAGTAGTTAAACATTAAGATGCATAGTTAAGAGATGAACCACTTATCTACACATACATTCTTATTACACATATTCTTATTGGATAGCAGGGAGAGAAAAATCCAAGATCAGAACTGGAACCTAAAGCTTTCCTGTTCCCACACTAGCACAAATTAACCACAGAATAGGGCTGCCACTCCCTTCTCTTCTGAATCTTAGACTCCTTTTAGCAAAGAAACACACTTTCTGTGGAACAGAGGAAAAATGACTGGCTAAAGTATTCTACGTGAACTGTGCATTCAAGCCCTCTTTAACTGAGAATCCAACTGAACAAGCATTATAATCAATAAAATGGTCTACAGCACTAGATCAAGCCCTTCAAACAGTCATGCCAAAAAGCAGAAAACAGGTTAACTACTAGATTCTCAACTCCGTCAAGGAAGTAGTTTTCCCTTGGCCACAAACAGCAGAAGAAGCATGACGCCATACACAAGTTCTGGCCTCCACATGAGGGACATATTTTATCTCAAATGCCCATGACAGTTTTTCCTTAGTATTTTCCAGCTCAGTTTTTATGCTCTCCAGATTCCATCCATTTGAGTTATTCTTTCTTTCAGGGCCATACTTAAATTCACAATTTGCAAAATCCAGACACTACTATTCTGAAGTTAATTTTGAGACAGCCTGAAATGGTATCTCTTCAAAGAAGGTTTAATATCTGCAGCAGTCAACAGGTTTTTTCACCTCTCTCTCTCTGTACAAATAGTGTTTTGGCTTTAGGGAAATCTGCTGACTGTAGCAGCCGTCTTGGCATGCAGGTACTAGCCTTAAGGAGCCTAGAAAAGAAAGAAGAGCTTCAGTAGAACAGCATTAAGACTTAAGTAGCAATTAGAAAGAGAAAAAAAATCATATGGCCAAAATTTGCCCATGCTAATAGGCATTGATAGCTTATTCTTCAAGTAGTTCCTGACAAAAAGTGCATTACTTATGACCTTGAATTGAAGCTTAAAAGATTGCCTATGTTTGTACTGTATCAATTCCTCAATAAATTCCTCAATAAAGGATAAAACTTCCTGTGTGATTCCTCCAATGTCTTTTGAATATCTAAGTCATTACAGTCATAACTAAATCTTTGCCCCTCCTTAAACCCTATGCCCCTCCGTATTCCCCAAAGCTGCATACAAATGTAAATTTAAAATAATGTACTGAATGAAGCACAACTGTTACCACTGCTATTGGTGATTGTAATTTATTGTTATTATGGAATAAATTATTAAATAACTACCTCAAACAATAGAAGTCTTTTCTCACAAAATTTTGTAAATATCTCTATTACTCTCACAGTTTTTCAAAAAGAGCTAATCAAAACCAAGGGAAAGATTAAACTTTTCACATTTACACCACACATATATGTATATGACATACTAATAAGAAAAAAAGGAGATGAACAAACCTACATTTTTCTGAAATCAACACAGCACACTTACTATAAATGTTCCATTATTTAAAATAAGTCATTGGATTCTTTTTTATGGAAATATTTTTATCAGCTTTTATCACTACCTCCAAGTCTGAGAAGCAACTTATCATCTTGAATATTAAATTGGTACAGTTAAAACTATTTAGAGAGAGAACTCTATAGGTCAATCAGATATCAATCTCTCAAGAGAGATTACGTTTATTACAGAGTTAACCCTCACTAAAAGATTCCCAAGTCATTTAAATTCAAAAAGCCTTGGATTGAGCCAAACTGATTAACAATCCATTTTCAGATTCACCTGTGTCCCTTCTGAACATGCATGCTTATCTAAACTCTCATCATTCCTTTAAAATTTTCAGACATCAGCATTTCCTCAAACTTTTCATGTAAGCCTCTAGTCATAAAGGATAAAATCCAACAGTATGGCCTCCACCTATATCTAAACCTTGGAAAATACAAATATGTCTTAAGAAATTGAATATATATTCTGAGATTCTGAGTACAGAATGAAACAATAATTAGTGCAGAAATTATTAAGTGGGGAAAAAAGTAACAGACAGGCACTTTCTTGGGCAGAAAATAGTCTTTCATGTACCTATTAATTTAAACAAAGAAACAAACAAAAACCAAAATAAAAAAAACATATTTAAATATATAAAACTCCTGCAGTGTTAGCATATCAGTCTAAGAGTTTTAAAGTTCCAGTTGCAGCTGGTTATCTCAGCCATTTTCACCTTCCTTGGCAGTTCTGGGTTTCATGATATCATTTGCCTATTTTTTCCCTAAGGTGTTAGTGTTTATTTTCAGACAGTGCCATTCTCTCAATCCCTCCACCTATCACAGTAACAAAAAATACACTTAGGAAAGTAGCTTTAACTATAAGAATACTTATATTAAAATAAATAATATATAAATATATAAATTAATAAATATAATAAATAAATATATATCTTTTATGTAACCATATATATTTATATCCACACATTCTCTTCACTATCTAAATACAGTTTTTCCTACATGCAATAGCTTTGCCTACACTTTATTCCAGAACACCTCCAGCGTTGTTGCTCAGGAACTCAAATAGCCATGTAGTATCAGCTATTTGGATTCTAATTCATCTCTGTATAAACCACGTACCAATGCAAAGGATTACATAGCACAGAACAAACTTTGTTTCTAAATTTGCAAGAATGACTACTTTTTACAGNTATGGAAATATTTTTATCAGCTTTTATCACTACCTCCAAGTCTGAGAAGCAACTTATCATCTTGAATATTAAATTGGTACAGTTAAAACTATTTAGAGAGAGAACTCTATAGGTCAATCAGATATCAATCTCTCAAGAGAGATTACGTTTATTACAGAGTTAACCCTCACTAAAAGATTCCCAAGTCATTTAAATTCAAAAAGCCTTGGATTGAGCCAAACTGATTAACAATCCATTTTCAGATTCACCTGTGTCCCTTCTGAACATGCATGCTTATCTAAACTCTCATCATTCCTTTAAAATTTTCAGACATCAGCATTTCCTCAAACTTTTCATGTAAGCCTCTAGTCATAAAGGATAAAATCCAACAGTATGGCCTCCACCTATATCTAAACCTTGGAAAATACAAATATGTCTTAAGAAATTGAATATATATTCTGAGATTCTGAGTACAGAATGAAACAATAATTAGTGCAGAAATTATTAAGTGGGGAAAAAAGTAACAGACAGGCACTTTCTTGGGCAGAAAATAGTCTTTCATGTACCTATTAATTTAAACAAAGAAACAAACAAAAACCAAAATAAAAAAAACATATTTAAATATATAAAACTCCTGCAGTGTTAGCATATCAGTCTAAGAGTTTTAAAGTTCCAGTTGCAGCTGGTTATCTCAGCCATTTTCACCTTCCTTGGCAGTTCTGGGTTTCATGATATCATTTGCCTATTTTTTCCCTAAGGTGTTAGTGTTTATTTTCAGACAGTGCCATTCTCTCAATCCCTCCACCTATCACAGTAACAAAAAATACACTTAGGAAAGTAGCTTTAACTATAAGAATACTTATATTAAANAACAAACACGTGCCAGTCCGAGGAAGGAACTGCTTCCTGAGAAGACATTTTGACCACAAAACGCTAACACTGCTAGAAGTTGAAGCCCAAGCTGCTTTCTGTTTCTGTAGTAGTCTATGGCAGAAGCTACCAGTGCATCCACCAAGATTTACATAGTCACACTATAGATCTGGCAGATCTATACAGATAGTTAAATACCAGTAACCTCACAGTCACATATTTTTTTGTGGGTCTGAGCAAAAGGTTATACTGACAACTGATTTGGTTTAACTACTCACACAGATTAAAGTAACAAACAGCTAAACAAATCTATACACACTAGTGAATCTACTGCAGGCTAGAGATAAGTTCTGAATTGTTACTTATGTTTTGTTTTTACTAAAGGTTTGAATTCAAGAAGTATACAGAAAAGCAGAGCTCAAGGACCACCATATTCAATACACTAATCTGTTTTGTTGTGATTAATATCAGTTTTAAAAAGAATTTAATCTCCTCCTTAGCTTTAATTGCCGTATAAGTCATAATAAATCCTAAAGAATGTTTGTGCAGCATTAGATATGGAGTGTATATGTATATGACATATGCACATTTATATGAATATATTCATTCTCTTTCACAACCATATTTGTACCACTACAAGTTTAAGCAAAGAACATTAGCACATATGGTTGCATGCATCTTGTAAAACAAAACTTCTCTTAGGAGCAAGGCAAAATAGATTTTTTTCCTACGTGGAAATATATATTTAAAGAAAAAAACAAACAAGACCAACCAACCAAGGGGAATTTGCTCTTACTTAAATGAAATTGATTCTTGCCATGAGTTCATATTCTCTTATATAGAGTAACCAAGACAAAAGTCATCCTTCCCAACATGGTTACTCAAAATGGAAAAATCCTATAGTGGTTATACAAAAATCAAACTTCTTGGAAGACAGTTGACCATTTATTTTTATTGAAAGGATAAACACCTGAATTGCTATGTGGAAAATAAAAACAATACAAGGGAAACCTTTCCAGGTTTTTCTTCTAAGGAAAAGTTTTGGCAGGGGATGAATTACAATGTACGTTGCACATTCCAAGCCTTCCACGGGATCATCCAAATTTCTTTCATGGAAGATGTTTGTCACACTTCTTTACAAACCGATTTTCAATTTCTTCCTTTTCCCATCTTACGGAAGGGACTTAGACAAGGAGTGGCAAGAAACTCAGAGTGGTCTAACCATTCCTTTGTTCTACTAAAAGTGACAGCTAACTAGCACCAAAGAAAAATGGCAACTATAGCTCTCAGGACCCTTCATTGCATGGTGGACAAATACCTGCATCTTGAAAAAGCTGAAAATGCATTCTGAAAAGCTATGCCAGCTGATTTTACAATTCTTTTTCAACCATTTTCAAGTTGAAAAGTCGTGAAGACTGACTGGAAGATAGATAAATCTATTGAAGCAAAAGCAATCCAAATTATAATAATAAAATGGGGGAACAGTAGGTTATAGCTGAACACAGAAACATTCAAGTGAGACTTTTTTTCTCCTTTTTTTAATAACAATACAGATAAAAGGTTGAAGAAAGTGTCAAACACTTAAAAGTACATGGCAAGACAATCACACTTTAAGTAATCGGTTCAACAAGCACAAACAAGTTCAGGCTTGCACCCTGCTTCTGCTAAACCACATACTAGATTAAGTTCCAAATAATCAGGTAGGAAAAAAAAAACAAAAAAAACCAGTACAATAGGACTTACCATGGATCAGAATTAAATCTGCAAGTAGTGAACTTCATCTTCTCATTGTAATTGACTCCGTACAAACTGACAAGATTAACTGGCCTAGAAAACATTGTGGTTTAAAGATCTTTCCCAAAACCTACATAATGCAATCAGCATGATTAAAAAAAAAACCCAAAAACAAAACGAACAAAAAAAAAACCGCCAAACCAAACAAACAACCAAACACATATCTCAAAAACCCTTTTTAAAGTGATTACTTAATGAATTAACATGGATCAACTCAGGCCAAGGTATTGCTTACAACAACTTCAATAGAATTGTTGCCTTTATCAATACAAGGAAGTTACTAAGTGTAGTTCAACCTAGTAGTTATTTGCAAAATAACTTTAATCACATCCTCTGTCAAAATGTTTCTTTGACTTTTTTTTTTTAATTTCATAACACTTCTCTTCCACCAAAGAAAGGTTAAGCCACTTTTGCTACCTTGGAGTCAAACCTCATACTGCAAGAAATTCCAGTGGAACAACTTGCAGAGTCGCTAGAGTAAGGAACTGCATGGCATGAATAAGCAAGCTAAAGGTGGAATTGGAACTGCAGCAAGTTGCTGTGGGAACACTAGGGTGCTGTAGCCTTCATTTTGTATTTTCCTTCCAGGACATGCCATTGGTTAACTTTCTTAAAATTTCTGACAAAGTTTCCGGAAATATAATGGAAGCTAGCGAAAGGTTTGTTCACATCTGACTTCACAAAAACAACTCACAGAGTAAATAAACAGGCAGTAATAAAGCACTGTTCTTTAGCATGACATTTACATACAAACCGTTAAAACAATTTCATTTAGGAAAACAAACAAACAAAAAAAACCCCAGAGAGTAATACACGCCTTGTTTTCTACTTGCCTACCAGCACTTTCTTGTCCGATCCCAACTGCGGCATCTGCCGCTCACCTGAGACATGCCCCGCACCGAAACCCTGCCCCGCCGCCGCACTCGCGCTCACTGCGCGGACCCTTCTCCGCCCGCGGGATGCTCGCTGGCACCGGCGCCTCCAGCGCGGCGTACAGCACGGCATGGCACGGCACGGCCGGGGGGCACACCCTGCCCCGCACCCGCACACCCCGCCGAGACCGACTTACCTTGGGCAAAAACCGGCGGGCCACTGGGAGAAGGAGGCACGGGAAGAAAGTGCAAGGCCTTAAATTGCTTCGGCTTTCTGTTCTCCCTCCGCCTCCCCAGTCGTTCGCTTTCTTGCTTGCTTTCTCTTTTCTTCCTTTCTTCCTTCCTTCCTGCTTGCCCGGCTCCACACCCCACCCCACCCCACCCCCGCGCAGCTCCCCGTGAGGCCGCGCCCGCAGCGCTGAGCTCCCTCCCTGCCCTCCTCCCTCCCGCAGGAGGCGGCCACACCTGGGCGCGCAGGCAGCGCTGCCGCCCCCTTCGCCCGCGCCGGTGCTCAGGGCGCTCTGGCCGGGCAGCATATTTCTCAAGGAGTCAGGAGGATGCTCGCTGGCAGCCGCAGGCTCCGGCTCCGGAGCGCTTTCTGCCCCAGCGCTCCGCTTCACGGTCCCGTGTGTGGCGGGCTGGGCTGGGCAGGCGACGGGTCTTCCTCCCTGCCAGGCTGCTCGGCCAGTGAGCAAAGGGCATCCCAGTGTCACCTCTGTCACCACACGGAGCCACACTCAGGGCAGGCGCTCCAGTTGCGAGGAAGCAGGGCAACATGCCAGTAGTGGCACAGCTGTAATCACTTGCTTCAAAAAAAAAAAAAGTTACTAAACTTTCAGTAATGTATGTAAACTCTTCAATTCTTGGAACTCACTATGTCTGTAAACTACTGTCAGTCAGATTAAACCAGCTCTTTGTTACCCAAAATGATACTGAAAAAACTTCCATATACTCCATTGGTAGATATACACATATTCCTCTTAAAGTATCAGATCTGATTTTTTCTAATTAAATCATAGGAGGTCCAGAAGCCTCACACTGTTGCAGCTGAATTCTGAGGTCTGTTGCTCACTCTTACTTTAGCAGAAAAGAAGCAAAGATATACTAATTATTAAACTGTTAATTTAGGATCAAGTAAATCTGGGTCCTTTTTCCTACTTCAAAGATTGCTTCCTACACTCTTAAGTACAGGCTTACTAAGTAGCCTTCCCAATAGTAGGGGTGTTAAAATCTGTTGGTGCCATGGCAATAAAATGAGGTTTGGGATCAGAATTCTGAATGCAAACAATTTTTTCACTCTCCAACTTTCAGGTAGAATGATTAGAAGTTTGCAGTTCAGCACTACAACAATAATTCCACCAGTGTCCAAGCACTTCTGAAAACCCAGATGCAAGTTCTAATTATTATTATTATAATTATTAGATATATAAATACCTGTGCACCAAGAAAATGCAGTTAATTTTACTTCCTAAAACTTGTATTATGCAAGCAAACTTTGCAGCAAGAACATTCCACTCCAGTACAAACTTTTGTGTTTGCCTTTTTTGAAAATCTAAAGAAATTTATTATGTTCTTGCTTGTCTTTTTATTACTGCATTTGCAGTCTATCTCAGTGTCATTCCCAGTTATTTGCAAAGGGACCCATATGTTTCCCAACTAAGTTAATGCTCAGATGTGATTCAGGTAAGTATACTAACACCCTTGTTGGTCATACCCTTTCTGGATTGTAACGTAATGACTCACAGAGTCATCTGATTTGTCTAACATTTCCAGCTAAGCCTAGCTTCCTTTCAGAACAGTAAGAATGCCAATGAACACTGACTTAGAAAAGGAATTTTAACCACAGTAACTTAAACTATTTGAAAGATTCAGAACCTGTAAACAACAAAAGACCAAAAGACTTGCCTCCTTTTCAAGGTTTACCTAACCATGCAAAAACACATTTAATTAGCAGTTTGTAGTAGTCTGAATTTCTTTCTCCTGCAAGTCTTAAGGTATTAATACTCTTGAGCTCTTCCCTCTTCTCTGTCAAGAAATTCCCAAGTCCTTCTATAAAGGTCCCCTTTCTTTCTCTTCCAGGAGACCCATATGATTTGCCCATGTCAGTGGGCCAGTGGCAGAGACTATATGTAGTAGTCCCCTCAGCATTTGTCTTTAAAAAAGGGTGTCCGAGTCTCACATGGAACTCACTAAAAGAGTTTGCCTTCAGAACTTTTGTACTTGTGCAGGAGCAGAATCTTCTCTTACTGCATCTCAACTATTATTTTACTTATCTACTTTCCCTGACCACAATATAATACAAGACTGTAAGAAATGAGATAATTTTTTTCCAGTGTTTTTGGGGAGAGGGCAAAAAAAATGGGAGAAATGAGAAATAAGCATTAAACACCTACTTCATTGTGTTTACTTATTTCTGTTTGCATTATGTCCAGAAAAATGGCAGTATACACAAGTTCATTTTGAGCCAAGTTGTGGTTTAGGGGGTTTTATTGACTTTTGTGTGTGTCTAAATGGCATTATCAGTACCACACAAACACATACATTATTTTATTCTTTGTTAGAAAACAAGCCTAATTTAATATATGTTGTTTTAGTCCTTGTTAGAAATAAAGTCGTGTAATTTATCTGCTTCTAAGAAAGCTCTCAAGTCTCTGATTTATCTATGGCGTATAGTTCTTTGTTAGAGCAGCTTTCTAACACTACAGTAAGAAAAAGTCTTAGAGAAATCTAACAGAAAATTGAGGTAAATCAGATAGGACATAAGGCAGAGTGCTATTCTATGACTTGAAAAGACTGAGTGAGTTTTGAAAAATCTGCTGACAGGCCTGAAAACTGCAGAGATTTTGTTACCTGATAATTTCCTCTTCCTTCAAGTTTCTATGTTGCTGTCATCCAAAAAGTATTATGTAGGNCGCCTCCAGCGCGGCGTACAGCACGGCATGGCACGGCACGGCCGGGGGGCACACCCTGCCCCGCACCCGCACACCCCGCCGAGACCGACTTACCTTGGGCAAAAACCGGCGGGCCACTGGGAGAAGGAGGCACGGGAAGAAAGTGCAAGGCCTTAAATTGCTTCGGCTTTCTGTTCTCCCTCCGCCTCCCCAGTCGTTCGCTTTCTTGCTTGCTTTCTCTTTTCTTCCTTTCTTCCTTCCTTCCTGCTTGCCCNGCAATAAAATGAGGTTTGGGATCAGAATTCTGAATGCAAACAATTTTTTCACTCTCCAACTTTCAGGTAGAATGATTAGAAGTTTGCAGTTCAGCACTACAACAATAATTCCACCAGTGTCCAAGCACTTCTGAAAACCCAGATGCAAGTTCTAATTATTATTATTATAATTATTAGATATATAAATACCTGTGCACCAAGAAAATGCAGTTAATTTTACTTCCTAAAACTTGTATTATGCAAGCAAACTTTGCAGCAAGAACATTCCACTCCAGTACAAACTTTTGTGTTTGCCTTTTTTGAAAATCTAAAGAAATTTATTATGTTCTTGCTTGTCTTTTTATTACTGCATTTGCAGTCTATCTCAGTGTCATTCCCAGTTATTTGCAAAGGGACCCATATGTTTCCCAACTAAGTTAATGCTCAGATGTGATTCAGGTAAGTATACTAACACCCTTGTTGGTCATACCCTTTCTGGATTGTAACGTAATGACTCACAGAGTCATCTGATTTGTCTAACATTTCCAGCTAAGCCTAGCTTCCTTTCAGAACAGTAAGAATGCCAATGAACACTGACTTAGAAAAGGAATTTTAACCACAGTAACTTAAACTATTTGAAAGATTCAGAACCTGTAAACAACAAAAGACCAAAAGACTTGCCTCCTTTTCAAGGTTTACCTAACCATGCAAAAACACATTTAATTAGCAGTTTGTAGTAGTCTGAATTTCTTTCTCCTGCAAGTCTTAAGGTATTAATACTCTTGAGCTCTTCCCTCTTCTCTGTCAAGAAATTCCCAAGTCCTTCTATAAAGGTCCCCTTTCTTTCTCTTCCAGGAGACCCATATGATTTGCCCATGTCAGTGGGCCAGTGGCAGAGACTATATGTAGTAGTCCCCTCAGCATTTGTCTTTAAAAAAGGGTGTCCGAGTCTCACATGGAACTCACTAAAAGAGTTTGCCTTCAGAACTTTTGTACTTGTGCAGGAGCAGAATCTTCTCTTACTGCATCTCAACTATTATTTTACTTATCTACTTTCCCTGACCACAATATAATACAAGACTGTAAGAAATGAGATAATTTTTTTTCCAGTGTTTTTGGGGAGAGGGCAAAAAAAATGGGAGAAATGAGAAATAAGCATTAAACACCTACTTCATTGTGTTTACTTATTTCTGTTTGCATTATGTCCAGAAAAATGGCAGTATACACAAGTTCATTTTGAGCCAAGTTGTGGTTTAGGGGGTTTTATTGACTTTTGTGTGTGTCTAAATGGCATTATCAGTACCACACAAACACATACATTATTTTATTCTTTGTTAGAAAACAAGCCTAATTTAATATATGTTGTTTTAGTCCTTGTTAGAAATAAAGTCGTGTAATTTATCTGCTTCTAAGAAAGCTCTCAAGTCTCTGATTTATCTATGGCGTATAGTTCTTTGTTAGAGCAGCTTTCTAACACTACAGTAAGAAAAAGTCTTAGAGAAATCTAACAGAAAATTGAGGTAAATCAGATAGGACATAAGGCAGAGTGCTATTCTATGACTTGAAAAGACTGAGTGAGTTTTGAAAAATCTGCTGACAGGCCTGAAAACTGCAGAGATTTTGTTACCTGATAATTTCCTCTTCCTTCAAGTTTCTATGTTGCTGTCATCCAAAAAGTATTATGTAGGCAATTCTTTTTTATTTTTTTTTTTTAGTTAGTCAGGGAAAAATTTCAGTCGAGAAATTAATTATAAAAAGAAGTTGCGTGACTCTTGCTATAGTCTCTGAAAGACATTAGGGCCTTTCGTATCCTAAAATACATTTGAGCATACAAGGTCATTCATAGTAAACATGAATGCCTTCCATCTCGTTTATCATTATTAAAGCCTTTAAAATAGCACTGTTTTCCAGTAATTGATTTTGGCCTGTTTGTTTGGGGTTTATTAGCATCAGACCATAAGAATAATCATGTAAGTCTGTGTGTAAGTGAAGGTGGAATAATATCATCTAAATTGTGCAACAACTGATGCTTAGGATATGAATCTACTCCAGATTTCCACACTCTGTGTGGTTTGTCATAAGTCAGAGTAGATGTTTGACACATTTGACACATTTCTTATCATTTAAACTTGTAATGTAACTGATTCAAACTAGTCAGCCATTTTCCAGTTTTCAAATATTGTAATATTTGGATACGTATATTTTTAAAACTATGGATTCTACTTGATTAATGCTTATTCTATTTAAGAACTCCAAATCTAGCTGCACAAACAGATTGTTAAGACAAACCAGAAGAAACAACTGCTACTCTTTCTTTGTGAATGGTTTTCAAGTAGCTGGGATCTTTACATGGAGTTTGTCAACTATCTAAAATACACAGAACTGAGTTTATTTGTGAATTTAATGAGAATATTTCTCTTTCTCTGGTAAAAAAAAAAAAAGGCACTCATTCTCATTTAACACAGTGCAAGATATGCAGCAAGGCCTAAGTTCTAAACTTGGTCTACCACGATCTACTCAGTCTCATTTGCTCCTCTTTAAAGCAGAATGTGTTGAAAAGGTTATTTATATTTAGATTTTGGAGCTTATGAATCTTCTTATAAAGAATGAAATGTTAGCTACTTCTCATCTAGCAGGTGAATATCTAGGCCTTTTATGACTTGAGCCTCACTATTATTGTTATAGTATAGCTCTGATATTTTGTTAATAAAATATCAGGAAAAATAGCCATGGAAATTAAATCATGCAATACATTTTTCATAAGCAGAGTTCTAGCCTAGAGGTAACATATTTCACTCAAGGTAAGACACAATGCTGCAAAACTTCAGAAAAAAAATTACAGGACTGCAGTTAAGAATAATCTCAAGAGCTAAGATACTCAGTTTTTTGCATTTGCTATCTACTGTTCATGTGTCCTTGGGATTCCTCTCAGCCAGTTGCTTGGCCCATTATAACTCAGGTATTTTTGTATACCACATTGGATATTGAACTGCAATTTTCCCTCGACCTGTAAGCCAGTTTGAGCTATACCCCATATTTTAATCCAGTTTGATTTCCAGGAAGCTTTGTAAGGTAGTTTCCAGGACCATATAATGGATTTGTATTTTTACACTATCACTTTATAAAAAATTAGTGTAATTCTATATAAGTATGATAACACAAAGACTTTGGATTTTGCCATCTTTAATGGCTATAAGTTTGACCTTGATGCAGTCTCTTTTGTTAAAACTACTGTTGCGCTCATGAAGTAGGCCCTTTAAGCTATTTCAGTATTGATATGTGACTTTTGAAACAAATGCCATAAAAGTGATGCCTCAGAGTGATATACTGTTTACTGATTACTTTTACAATTCAATGATTTTTTTCTTTCCCTTAACAATTCTGGTGATAGTTAAGTCAGAACAAATGTTTTGGCTTACATATTGTATATGGTACTCAACTGCACATGCAAAACTGTCTCAAGTCAAGCAGTTATTCAGATAACTTACGTGCTCTTTATGATCATAAAACCACTTACAAATTTTGCTCTAATTAACACCCCTCACACAGGGGTGATAGGTAAATCAAAAACATTGACCTTGACCTCACTTTCAACAAGACTCTGCAAAGATGGCAGTTCAAAATACATTCCCTGGAACAACATGTGGCTTGAGGACTTTAAGAAGGCTCTATCTACTGCCATTTGCCAAAGCACACAATACAGTTCTTCCCTGGACTAACCTGCTCCATGTCCTGTCTTGAGCCTGAACTCAAACCTGTGGATACAGCCCTACAGGCTGGTGTTTCCCCACTTTCATATATATTGACGCATGTTTTAATCTACAGACAAGCTGAGAATTTTTTCTGCAGTACTGCTTTATTTTAGTACACTGCTTATGAGAAAGCAAAAACATGTCCTATGTATAAGATGCATCTGAATTCACAAGCCTAGAAATTAAAACAGCAAATTTATTCCAGCAAGACGGGGAAGATAAGCTCTTGTTTCGAATGAAAGTTATCTAACCAAGAAAAGAAAAAAAATAAAAAATTAAAATTCCTGGCATCACTGCCTCATTCTAGTTGATTAGATTTCTCCAAGAAATCTGTCAATAGAAAATGTAGTGGCTTTAACACTTTCCTTTCAGAGTACCTGTGTTCATTGTGGGACCTTATCCTCACACTTCTGTGTCTCATTTATATTTCAAGGTTTTCAAGTGCTTTTGAATACAAATGCAACTTCAAAGAATGTGGCATGCTCCTTTCTATTTCTTTGCTATCACTCTCATTTAGGGGACCTAGTTGTCTTGACATAAATTTCTGTCATCTTTGAGAAGTGTAATGGAACATTCTTTAACCTATTTGAAAATAAATCCCACTGAGGAACATACCTGCACATCAAAGTGCTAAATTTTTCCCTTATTCATCACAGTTCATTGAATTGTAATGAATCACGCATCATTAAGCTTTTATCTACACAGCATTGACTTGCTCACACTCAACAGAAACCACACATGACACTTCTAAAGATGCTATTAGTTTTAAAGGTCACAGTTTAGACTACCTCCTTCTCTCTTTCATTTTTCTTGTTGCTTAAGCAAATTTAGCATGGAAAGTAATGAAACATAATAGATATCACAGAACTATTTTTAGAAGAAAAAATTTCCAAAATACAGTCATGGCTGAAATTGTATATAGTTCAACGTACTTTCATACTCTTATTTAGTTCTGATGAAACACATTATCATAGAATCATAGAATAGTCTGAGTTGGAGGGGACTTTAAAGATCCTCTAGTCCCAACCCTCTGCCATGGGCAGGAACATTTTTCACTGGACCAGGTTTCTCAGAGCTCCACCCAGCCTGGCCTTGAACACATCCAGGGATGGGATAACCACAATTTCTCTGGACAACCTGTTCCTTCTCCTCTGTTTTCTCTTTTTCTCATTGCTTTCTACTCAATCAAAGAAAGCAACTCATGATAGCTGGCTCACTTCCCAGGATTCAGATTCTATTAAAGGGGTTAAACGGGAGACTTACTGTATATACAAATAGTACTTTAGTAGAGAACTCATAATGAAAATAACCCATCTGCCCATGAATAATTTCCTATGAAGTTACTAGGTTAACTCAGAAGCTGAGATGTATCAAATCTTTGAATTTGTACTGCACACATCCTGTTTCACATACACTTTCCTTAGTTTTCAGTCTCTCTTCTCAAAAAAAAAATTGAGCAACAGCCTCAGATGTAAAATTCTAAATGGTAAAAGTAGACAAGCCACCTGGGGAGTACCAGGTGGTACTGAAATTACCAGTAACCTTAGTTATTTAAGATAAAGAAAGGATAGCATAATTATTCTGCCTAAAATTTTGATTTAGATTGCCATTTAAGAAGTCTCATTCAAATACTCAGCTTATGTTACAAACTCTGCTGCAACTGATGATAGCACAACATTCTGTATCTGGATAGATATAGTTCTTGCTATCTTTTTCACCTTCTTCTGTAGAGAAAATGTCATGCTTCCTTCAAACATTGCTTTGTAACAAGGGTATCTCTTAAGAGATATGTTCAGCTCCAGTATTGAGTACAGCAGTATAAATGGACTGGGACTTTGTCATTAGTAAAAGAAATGCCATCAAGTGAAAGCAACACTTTCATGTCATGTTTATACAGCCTCTCCCTTTCTAAGATTCAATTAAAATTGCAATTAAATAAGTGTCACTTCAATATTGGATTGAAAAGCCTACAGATTTTCTTGTATAATTAAATGTTAGCATAAAACCAACATCAATCATGTTTAATAACTACAAAATACTATTGCTGATCACATCAAAAAGGCATTTTTCTTTCAAGAATTAGTTTTTCCTAAGGTTTTAATTAGATTACTGCTTATGCATTTTACAGTTCCAACAGGATTTCCGGCAGAGTAGATTTTCAACTAGATTTTCAAGATTTTTTTTCCTGTGGAATACTGTCAATAGGATCATACAGTATATAGATTTGAAATTATATAGTGATATATTTATCTTCCCCTTCACTCTTGCCGTATTCTGTAGGTCTGTGCTCAAGTAGTAAAGGACAGACTAGATGGGCTACAAGTTGCTCTTACCATTCTAAGTAGGAGGTATGCCCACCAAAATAAGCACTTGAAGTTCCAGTCTGCAGTCTCTTTGATCTTTAAACATAGATGATTATTTTGTTCCCATGGAGCAAAGTAATATTATTCAAACCACTTACAAAGATTTATCATCAACGAAACTAAAAGAGAACACATAAAAAATATAACCCGCCTTCTTTTTTTCTTTTTTTGTTTTTCACAGATCACAAAGATAACCAAAGGCTGTGGCCATGCAGGTTGGCATAGATCAGACTCAGAAATGAGGAAACCACAGTTAGCACCCTGAAGCCGTGTTCTGTGTGTTAGGCCTACCCCAGAACAGCTGAGACTAGCTTGTTTTCTCAAGTGGTTGCCTGAAACCTCCACAGAAGCTAGGTTAAATCTAATGGCAAATTCAGGCCAATACCACCATGTTGCATTGAAGTGAATACAAATATAAAGGCGGTCCCACACAGGGATTTAATACAGGCTCAGACTTGCTTCCCTCCTAAAATCTGGAGCTTTGCCTTTCCTAACATGAGGCTCGTGAACTCTTGATTCATACTTAAGATGGCTTAAAGTCAAGTATTTTGACTGCACTCAGAGAGAGATACCTTTTCTAATCATGTTATTTCGTAACTCTGTATTTCAAAGGGGTTATGACTTTCTTCAAAAAATCCAACACTGGTCCCTGTGTAGAGTGCTAAATAAACCATTTACATGAACATGTAATATAAATTCTATGGCACAGCACATCTATAGCACTTTCATAGTTTTTCTTGTACTATTACTGTTTTTTTTTACTTGGGCCTTAGAATACCAGAGACAGAAAGAAAAACCATTACACATATTTTCAAACATGAATAGACCCATGAATGCACCAAAATGCATTCATTGTCACATAGTGAACTTTGACTGTACTCAGAGTATGTGGACAAGACTTATTGGGTCTACATCATACACTCTAATCTGCTTTCCTAGCAGAACAAAGTCCACTTCCTTTGTTATCAGCTATGCAACAGTGCTAAGGTATTCTGAAAAGAACATGCATATCTTCCAAATGGTAACTTAATTGAAATGTAAAATTTGATCCCTATTTTTTCTAGAATTGATATTTTGTTCCTCCTGCGTCCAAGGCTATTATTTAATAAGAATTAGCTCTTTTTGTAAAAGGGCTCTTCAAATACTTAGGGAATATTGTTAAATGTGAAAGTAACAAAAGAATAGGAATAGTTTTAAAACAAAATCAAGCAGAGAGCAAATTTTCCAATTTGTGGGGGTTTGGGGGTTTTTTGTTTGTTTGTTTTTTGCTCATGTAGCTTTGCTGAAGACTAGGATTGCTCTGCAAAAAGCCAGAATTCAATGGCGAACTAAACTCTGAGGATGAGTGCAAAGCTCTTTGTTATTAGCTCTTTCACACTAAATAAATAAATATATATATGAATATATGAATACATAAATAAATAACAAGACCTGAAAAAACCAATCTAGTAACAATTTCATATTTA
The DNA here is from genome assembly GCA_013396655.1 of Campylorhamphus procurvoides. Lineage (NCBI taxonomy): Eukaryota > Metazoa > Chordata > Aves > Passeriformes > Dendrocolaptidae > Campylorhamphus > Campylorhamphus procurvoides. Next base: position 195,001 of record WBMV01009007.1, on the reverse strand, counting down.
TCACAATTGTTCTCACACTTATATTTCTTACGTATTGTCTCTTAATTACATTAATTTTATTCCCTGTGCATTGTATTACCTACCTGGGCATCGGACCTTATTTTGAAAATTTGGTTGCAGAATATCAGTGTCTCTTTTCCTGTGAGTCTATTATTATAATATTAATTACCTGGTGTCCATATGTAATGGAAAACACGACAGATTGTGTCTTCATCCTACCACTATGGGTCTGATTCTTTCTCAGTTAAAGGAAGCATTTTAGGCAGGAATTTCCAGTGAGGCTGGGGATCCACAGTGGTGAAATCTGAGACTTATTTCTGATAAGATATGCCTGGACTGGTTTTCTGTGTATGTCTTTTTTTTGCTCAGATTTTTTGTAGTAAAAGCTGAAAGTGCAAATTATAGTTTCACTGTTAAACTTGACTCTTCCGGAGAATGGATTAGTACTGTATTTATCAAGTCTGCTTACTCCTAAAGTCTCAACCTCTTCTTTGTATTTGGTGTGCTGCACAGTCAACCATTTCAGGGAACTAATCCAGGATGAATTAACTTCACAAAAGTACAAGCTTAAAGTGACTGTAAAACTCCAGCATTAATGGTATGCTATAAATTCTATCCTATGTAAATAACCTTTGTACTAAATTCTTTATCATATTACATTGAAAGGATTTCCTCTTTCACATATGTGACATTATTATATTACTTTCTTCAGTATGCTCCATGCTATATATTAATAGAGACAGTCATATTTTCAGAGGATGTACACTGTAATACTTCTGAATTACTCATGTTGCCTGCCTACTTTTTTACCCTTCATGTCTTCTAGTTATATTTTACTCATGTCAGCAACATTTTCTTTTACAATCTGCATTGCTCAGAAAGCTTCAAAACTTGGCCTGGCTAATCACCTGCATTCACTGGGGGAGGCTGATCTGGACCATGAAGCCCCATGGTGTCTGTAGTGCCCTGAAAGCTATTACTGCAACAACTGGATCTCTTTGGTCAAGAGCATGTCAAATGAAAAATACCTGATCATTCCCAAAGACTTTATAGTTATGTTATCTAATACCTGTCAGTATGGTACATAAACATAAGCCTTAAATTATAATACTATTCCCTAAATATCAGCAAAGATTAAGAAATTCCACTTACATAATTTATCATCATCATTATTCAAGTAAGGAGAAACAGTGAATTGAAAACAGAATACAACAAATAATAGATTTTCATAGTCTTGACACTGAGACTGAAATGAAAATAGGGTGTGAGACTTTTTTTTTTTTTACTGAAACAATGTGTTTGCTATATGAATCACTGAACATAAAGACTTCAAATGTTGATAATCAGACAGCCTAAATATACATTCCCTCTATGACTGCTGAAGAGGAAAAATGCTGGAAGAGGGTTAGGGTAATATAAGTGGCCATTACAGGGTCACCTGTAATATAAGTGGCCATTACAGCCTCATTTGCTGTCGTCAGAGCTGATACAGAACCCTGTGTTTAAAAATTAAATGTCTCCCAATAATAGTGCTTGTGTAGTAACTTTCAGGGAGAATGTAGCTCACCTAATTGCCCCTCTAATAAAATCTTATACAGACCACTCTGTAATTGCACAACCTTATACAATGCATACCATGTAACATTTCACACTTGTACAAAAGGGGTTTTTTTGGTTGTTTTGCTCCTGTTTACAGAGAAGAGCAATATTTTTTTTATCTCTAAGACTTGACATTGTTTCAACTACCCATTAAAAAATTTCTCCTCTCCTACTGAGTATGTTTAAGACATGCATTTTATAAATAAGGTAATGTGTTCTTTTGAATATGCATAGACAATTTATATAGATAACATGTATTAACTTAAGCAGGTGTTAGATATATAATTTTTTGAGAAAAAAACCCAAACCAAAACAATTTACTTATGGGAAAGAACATGAATATAGGTCAATTGTTTTTATCTTATAAAACTGTGATTATAACAGAGTGTTATAGGAGCTTCTTTTAAGTTCTACAACATTTAATGAGTAACCTATTCTGATAACTGGTTCATTTGTTATTATTTATTTTACTCACAAATCTTGCTTTTTAAAAATCAGATCTTCTTTTACTTTTATTTAATCTAATGTCTTTTTTCATAACTTGCATCTGCACATTGCTGTTTAATTTAGTGGGAAGTGATCTAAAGAATTGCATATATTGGAAAAGATTTGGAGCTGATGAATACAGCTATACTATGATTAGGGGAAAAATATGAATCCACACCTAGAAGTCAGTCCATATGCTATACAGTAAATACACATTAATTTATTTTTTCCTCTTCTTTTATTTTTTTTTCCTTTTTTTTCACTTACACGTCACAAAACTTTTGGGTGGAAAAAAATGTCATTTTTCACTCCATGTACATGTCAATATGCATTCTCTTTGGACTTCCCTTTTTACTAGGAATATTCTGGGAAAAGTGGAGATACTGAATCATCAGAAATGGAAAGTAGGTTAGTGATTCACATACCTTTTTTTTGTTAGCTGTGCAGTACATTCAGTGAAATCAAGCAAACTATAATGAGTCAAAAGTAAGTTTCTTTTTGAATGTAATAATTACAGATGGTTCTTGCTCATACATTTGATTCAAGACACTTTACATCTCTCATTGTTATTTTAACATTTATACGGTGCTTTACATCTTCACAGCGCTCTGCTGACACTACTCTATTAGTTCTTGCAATACTTAGATGTAAATTTCAGTGTGCTTTTATATCACAATCCCATTTTAATTGGCATTTAAAGTTGCATCAGTTGTATTTCTAAACGGCCATAAAAAGGAATGTTTAGTAGGAAAGCCACCATACCAACAATTTTGGCAGTACATTTTTTAAATTACAAAGTGTTTTGATGTGATATTTCAGATGCAGCCAGGTACTAAATTCTGCTAATGAGGGTTTCAGATGTGTCCTCCCCTAGCCCACCATGCAACACACTGTGAAGTAGCATCAGTAAGAGAAAGCCTATGCTCCATTTGTTTTTATTGCTGCCCCAGTGAAACATCTTGTCCTGAATTTGCTGTGTGAAGTGGAAACCCTTGCAAATGCTGTCCTTGACGTACCAAATTTTACTTACTCAGGACAGTGACCAGCACAGGAGCCATATCTGGTACTGGCCCTGCTATTTTCCAGATTGGCTCCAGGAGCATATGGTTGTGAGCCCCTCCAAAATCCGTGCTGCATACTTTCATGGGGGTATTCATGGCAGAGCAGTATTTGACATACCCTTACTTAGAGTTTAGTGCTTTTTTCCCATGAATTCCATATAGTAAGTTCTTGATACTGCCGCTGAGTTTGGTGAGCTCGAGTTTTTCCCCCAGGCTTGCTTTTCAACTTCTAAAGAGTCAAACAAAAGTTCAGTCACTAGTTGTTTGAACTTCTAGCTGGTACTTTTTTTTTTTTAATGTTTCTTCCCGTTATATAAACACACCCCAGAAATAACTGCAAATTTCTTTAAGCATCTATGGCCAATAAATATATTTGGTAATCACAAATTTAGATTTGTAGATTCTTGTGTTGCTGAAAGCTATATATAATTCAAATTCATCATCCAGACCTTGTGGCAGTTTGGGCCTGTCCTACATATTTGATGTCTCTAAACAACAACTGAAATACCACTGTCAGAAAACCATGTCAAATGTTCTATACCATTTAATTCACATCGCAGTGAAAACATTTCCTCATTGTTGGTGACTGTATAACTATGAATTCACAGTTAAGCTTGATTTCATAGGTACTGAACATTTATAGCCACAGAGGTAAGACATTGCTCAGATATCCTGAAATTTTAAGGCATTGCTACATAACTGAGTTACATAATCTCCCTTAGAGGTGCATGCTGTAAATTGATACCTCCTGGCAATCCTTGTCCATAGCTACAGGAGAGCCACTCCTTCCTGTCACCTAGTAACTTTTTAATAGTCAACATCAACTGAGAGTTTCTGAGCTAGTACTTTCAGAAATTCTGTTTAGACTAGGAACTTTATTCAGTGTAGTAGCCTGAACCAAGGACAACTTGTGGAAGTGTTTGAGCAGAAAAAAGTTGTAGTAGGATATTCTGAATATAAAATGGATATGACTGAAAGTAAGATTACACCTGCAGGCAAATCAGGCCAAGATTTGGAAAAAATCTGGCACCTGAACTTGCTGGCAAGAGATGTGCTTCTGAAAACTGGTCTGGATAATGAAGGTATAGAGGAGTATGTGTTTAGACTGATCTCTTTAACAAAAGAGCTGAGCAGATCTCTAAGGCAGAAGCTGGAGAACATTACCAAAAGTATTCAAGACACCTGCCACTTGCTGAGTGCTCTCCACAACAAACACAAGGAATTGAGTGGAAGTCCAGGCAAGTATGGAAGCTGTAAACAGTATGAACTGGGTATGTTGGATGCTAAATTCTGCTGCGTGATGATGCTGGGGGACTTGACTTTTCATTTGTTAATATTTCAGTACTTGGTCGTTCATTCATATTTCCACAGTTGTATCATATTTTTTTTTGAGTCTATTACACAAGATTCAGTGTGAGACTCATAATTCTCATTATGTAACCAAAAAAGGCATAAAAATAAATTTAAATAAACAGAATTGTTCAAAATATTATGTATACTATACTTTGGTATGTTTATCTTGGCCAGACACCAAGATAAACACCCAGCAATATACTACCCCCTCCTCAACAAGAAAAAGTAAGAAAATAAGATGGAAAACCTCCTGGGTTAATATAAAGACAGGAAAAACTCTTAAAACATAGCACCATAGGCAAAACAGACTCAACTTAGGGAAAAAATTTATTGTCAATTGAATTGCATAATGAGAAGCAGAGGCAAAAAAGCTTAGAAAACACCTTTCCCAACCCCTTTTTTTTTGAGACTCACCTTCACTCCTTTATTCCCAACTCCCTTACCTCCTGTCCTTCCTAATGAGTGCAGGATGATGACAAACAAGAGCAAAAGTCAGTCAATAACAGCTCCCTCTGCCAGTCCTTCCTTCTCACTCATTTCTATGCTCCACTGTGGGTCCTTCCCATGGTTTGCAGTTCCTGTCAGGAAAAACTGAGCTCTACAGAGGCTGCCGTTCCTTCAGGAAATATCTACTTGCCCCGGCACCAAAATTGCCCTCAGTCTGCAGAGCAGATAGGTAGTTAAAACATGGTGCTAATAGCACCAAGGTCATGGGTTTAATCCCCTGTATTGGCCATTCACTTAAGAGTCAAACTTTATGACCCTTGGGGGTTCTTCCCAACTCCAAATATTCTGTAAATCTGCTCCAGTCTGGTCTCCCACGGGCTGCAAGGGTATCTCTGTTCTGTGCCTTCAGCACCTCCCATTCCTTATTCTCTGCCCTTGTTGTTTGTAGGACTGGTTCTTACACTTTTTTCCTCACTCCTCAGTTTCTTGAGACAGTGATAGGGCAAGAGGGAATGATTCTAAACTAAAAGAGAGATTTAGATGAGACGTTAGGAAGAAATTCTTTACTTGGAGGGTAGTAAGACAGAGGAAGACATTGCTCTGAGAAGTTGTGGATGCCCCATTCCTGAAAGTGTTCAAGGCCAGGTTGTATGAGGCCTTGAACAGCCTGGTGTCCTAGAATGTTTCCCTACCTGTGACAGGAAGAAAGGTTAGAAAGAACCTTAAAGATCATCTCGTTTCAACTCAAACCATTCTATGATTCTATGTTGCAAAGACAGAGAAAAAAAGAGATTCCAGGCAGAAATCTTTAGCCATGCTTTTTTTTAATGAGTCTTTGATCTACAGGATTATAAAGTCAAATGTTTTTGTTTAAAAAGTCTCCTTCTAGGCTTCAAGCAAGTTGACTTTGCCCTGGTGACCTTGCGGTTTATGTGATTTTTTTTTTTTTTACTCAGGTTTCCAAGAATCATTCTCCTATTCCTCATCTGACAAATTCCCTTAAAAGAGCCAGCAAAAAGGTCTGGAGACAGTTGCATATAAACTGCATCTGTATTCTAAAGCTGTGTTATCAAATATCAGAGAAAGCACAGAAAGCGAAGTGTTAGAAAAGTGATGGGGGAGGGGGATAACACAAAAGAAGACTTATTTCAAGGCTAACCTTGTAACAGAATGCAAAAAGTGTCTCTCCTTGTGACATAATTGAATAGTGTACAGTTACAAGGCCGTATCTTTGCTTGGCAGTATTAGAAAAGTCACATTCACAGCACAGGAAAATGCCATTGTTTAGAATTAGCCTGTTATATTCAAATTTGATTTTAGGGAAGTTTGAAGAGCTGTATCATTTGTTTGAGGGTTTTTTGTTTTTTGTTTTGAGAATGCAAAATTCAGAGAGGAAATGTTAATTTTCGCAGTTTTCCCTAAGCTTGACCTTTCCCTTATAGTGAAACTGAAAAGTAGTCTTTTACCACTTCTTCTGTAAACAAAGTTGTGTTATTTCCAATTTTTTTTTTATTTCTCAGTCCAGTTAAACTATTTAGAATGTCTTTGTATTGTAAAAGTGCCTCTGGAAAAATAATAATATAATATAATAAATGTAGTATATTATAATTAATACAATATAATATAATTAATATAATATAATATGTATAACATTTATAATATAGTATAGTATAATAGAATATTAATAATATTTTTGTTTAAACTACTTGTGTAAAAATATTTTTAAATTGTATTTGCTTTCTTTTTTCTTCTTTTTTTTTTCCAAATATAGGCAAAATCCAATAGCAAGTCATTAGAGAACTGAGGAAGTACTGGAAAGAAATAATTTTTAGATGAAGCTAAAGGAGAAAAAAATTATTCTGAGNTCCAAATATTCTGTAAATCTGCTCCAGTCTGGTCTCCCACGGGCTGCAAGGGTATCTCTGTTCTGTGCCTTCAGCACCTCCCATTCCTTATTCTCTGCCCTTGTTGTTTGTAGGACTGGTTCTTACACTTTTTTCCTCACTCCTCAGTTTCTTGAGACAGTGATAGGGCAAGAGGGAATGATTCTAAACTAAAAGAGAGATTTAGATGAGACGTTAGGAAGAAATTCTTTACTTGGAGGGTAGTAAGACAGAGGAAGACATTGCTCTGAGAAGTTGTGGATGCCCCATTCCTGAAAGTGTTCAAGGCCAGGTTGTATGAGGCCTTGAACAGCCTGGTGTCCTAGAATGTTTCCCTACCTGTGACAGGAAGAAAGGTTAGAAAGAACCTTAAAGATCATCTCGTTTCAACTCAAACCATTCTATGATTCTATGTTGCAAAGACAGAGAAAAAAAGAGATTCCAGGCAGAAATCTTTAGCCATGCTTTTTTTTAATGAGTCTTTGATCTACAGGATTATAAAGTCAAATGTTTTTGTTTAAAAAGTCTCCTTCTAGGCTTCAAGCAAGTTGACTTTGCCCTGGTGACCTTGCGGTTTATGTGATTTTTTTTTTTTTTAATCAGGTTTCCAAGAATCATTCTCCTATTCCTCATCTGACAAATTCCCTTAAAAGAGCCAGCAAAAAGGTCTGGAGACAGTTGCATATAAACTGCATCTGTATTCTAAAGCTGTGTTATCAAATATCAGAGAAAGCACAGAAAGCGAAGTGTTAGAAAAGTGATGGGGGAGGGGGATAACACAAAAGAAGACTTATTTCAAGGCTAACCTTGTAACAGAATGCAAAAAGTGTCTCTCCTTGTGACATAATTGAATAGTGTACAGTTACAAGGCCGTATCTTTGCTTGGCAGTATTAGAAAAGTCACATTCACAGCACAGGAAAATGCCATTGTTTAGAATTAGCCTGTTATATTCAAATTTGATTTTAGGGAAGTTTGAAGAGCTGTATCATTTGTTTGAGGGTTTTTTGTTTTTTGTTTTGAGAATGCAAAATTCAGAGAGGAAATGTTAATTTTCGCAGTTTTCCCTAAGCTTGACCTTTCCCTTATAGTGAAACTGAAAAGTAGTCTTTTACCACTTCTTCTGTAAACAAAGTTGTGTTATTTCCAATTTTTTTTTTATTTCTCAGTCCAGTTAAACTATTTAGAATGTCTTTGTATTGTAAAAGTGCCTCTGGAAAAATAATAATATAATATAATAAATGTAGTATATTATAATTAATACAATATAATATAATTAATATAATATAATATGTATAACATTTATAATATAGTATAGTATAATAGAATATTAATAATATTTTTGTTTAAACTACTTGTGTAAAAATATTTTTAAATTGTATTTGCTTCCTTTTTTCTTCTTTTTTTTTTCCAAATATAGGCAAAATCCAATAGCAAGTCATTAGAGAACTGAGGAAGTACTGGAAAGAAATAATTTTTAGATGAAGCTAAAGGAGAAAAAAATTATTCTGAGCTGTAGTCTGTAGGTTTAAGCTAATCAGATGCAAATATAGATGAAAATGAGAGTCCTATCTAGATCACGTAACATCACTCACTGGCGTGTGATGACATTCATGATAAAATTATTTTCCAAGTTGAAAACCTTGAGGTATTGATTTACCTCATATGACGCTGAAAAAAGTGAATGTAAGTTAATAATGTAAGACTTGTATCAGCCCTTTCTGTTTTCATTCCCTTGTGTATTTTTGTCCATTGTAAGTGGAGAACACTCTATACCACATTTCATTTTGTACTATTTTCTTATTTGTATTGACTTTCATGGGATTTAATATGCAAAACAAGGCTTTCCAGGATCTCATGCAGCAAACAGAAATAAGGAAGAGATTTTCTGAGAGGTGTGCAGTATACCTAACTAATGAAGGCACAGTTTCAGTTATAGAGGTTGATAGCATAAGGTGAGGGAAGAGATCTAAGTAATACATTTGAAATCCTTGTAGAGAATATCCAGAATGATTTCTAAGAAAAGGTATAAGATAATAAAAATGAAGGATCATAGAATAAATAGGTTAAAGATAGACTCTTATATGAATGGCGCATAATGATTATGTGCTTTTTGTGCATTCTTCTTCACCAAGTGGTTTTAGTTACATGCAAGGGCCACGTCCACCATTCCTATAACTGGATGCTACAAACTGCTAAACTTCAATATTATAAATGGGCTGGTAGTTTTGTGCCATTTAGTCTCCATAGCAAAAATTCAAAGCTGCTAAACATGTTTAAAATTAGGCCCATGTATTACAATTTCATTAGAGACCCACACACTGGAATCTTGCAGGATTCAATTTTAGGAAATATATATAATTAAGGTCTAATTTTAAAGTTCTTCCCAAAATGATTTGTCTATTATTTACCAATTCCATGCTTTGGAGTGATGGTCATTAAGAATTTAGCTAGTGTCTGATCATTAGAAAGGTGTTCATTAGGCTTGCCACAGTATACTTTGACAAATACTCTGTTCTTCTTGGAAAAGTATAAAAATATACTTGTCTGTATTCAGTTCTTCAGGAATTAGTTCAATTGGAATAGCAACATATACAAAAACATTAAATAGAAGCCAGGAAATAGAGTGTTCTTCATGTATTGAATGGCATTATGGAATTATGTGTAATTCATTAGGTACCTGCTGTGTGCTGAAGGGAAGAAAGGACACCGTCCTAGCCGATGGTAGGGTGAAGGCTAGAACTGAATTATTCAGAGAGCATGGGACTTATATAGGTTTCAGGGAGAAGCTTGGAAAGTGGGAGGAGTTTGGGGCGGATCGTGGCACGTAGGGGAAGGGCTAAGAGGGAAGGAGGGGAATACAGATGGGGCGTGGCCAGCTTCACATGATGACGCTAGGTTTTGCATCACAAGTCAGCCAATGAAAAAATAGGGAATACACAACCAATAAGAAACCGGTAACTCAGTAACCACCACCAGAAACATACAGATACAGGGGAATAACTATCTATCTAACACAATAAATCACTATCTATGCTACAAAACATCTTTTAAAACATGAGCTTCTGAGTTCTGAGGTAGTTGTCAGTTTCTGGTGTTGTTCACTTGATAGACACTCTTCATCCTTGTTGTTTTGGCAGTCTTTGAGACAGTGTTCTCTGACAGGTACCTGTATAATAGTTTTCACATTTTTTTTGTCTAGCTTTCATAGCATAATTTAATTGGTTACTTATTTTTTGCCTCAGAGTACAATGGAATTACAGATTGTCTGCAGAAAGTGAAGGAGTATTTGATAAACACAGTCTTACATCTTCAAGAGGTAGAAAATAAACTTTATGCTTCTAGCTGCAGACAAGATGATGATTCTGAGAACCAGACTGGTCAAAATGCTTCTAGAGAAGCAGATGCTCATTGTTCAGAAGGTGAATCAACAGACTCTGTGCAAGAATCTTCCAGTCCCAGTCAGCCATTCCAAAGAACTCCTTCCCTGAACAAGACAGAAATTCAGAATGTTAATCAAACTCAAATAAGTGAAACTAAAACTGTGGAAAAAGGTGCTGCATCATTAGCTGAAAACTTATCTGCTCAAGAAGAGGATGCTAGCAGAGAACCTCCAATGAAAAAGGAAGATGATGAACACCGACTAAAGATAAACTCCGTTACAGAGAAAAAAGAGTGCAATGGAAAGGATAAACTCAATGGAAGTAGCTCTGTTACTGAAAAGCCTCCAGAACAGTCTTTTCAAGATGCTCTTACCAACAGTGGAGAAGACATTCTGTCTGGGACATTGAAAGACATTTATGATGGAACCATCATGAATCTTTTTGAAGAGGAAAAAAAGGAATTAGTCAGAGAATCTTCAAAAGGGCTAGAAAGTGAAGAACACAGACTGACAGAGAAAATGGAAGACAGTAAAATGGAAACAAATAATGAGATTTGTACTGTCACATCTTCAGTACAAACATATGATCTCACTGCTATGAATCCCTCTGTGGCTGATTCAGAAGAAGTACAAAAATCTGGGCACTGGATGAACAAAGAGTAAGCACATATTCTTCTTTTTTAGAAACAGATGTACATAATTATTTCTTATTAACATATAAATACGTGTGAGTGCACAAACTCAGTATACATGTACTGAACAACTGCTGGTCATGCACGTAACAGCAGTTTACGATTTAAACATGCATAATGAAGATCTTTCCGTTTGATCCAAAGTTTATATTTGCATATTTTTGTTATGCAAGAGAGGGACTGAGTTACAGCCAGTAAAGTAAATAATTCCCAAATTCTTGGAAATCAGTAGGAAATTACCCCAATTTGTCAATTTTATAGTAAATTGTAAGCTATTCTGAAACAGGCTAAACATAAAATTTTTCCTGATTTTCCCTTCTATTCATAAACAGATTTTTTTGAATTATTGGCTTATGCTTCAATGTAGTACATCATTATATTGAAGTATTTAATTAAAAATACAATACACTACCCCTCTCAAAATGCAAATAATAATATTTTTTATCTTTTTTCTTCAGATTTCTTATCAAAGAGAGTGGTAAGAATAAACATGAAGTAGTTTGTTCTATTAAAGCCCCTGCGACTGTTCTGGAGAATCTGAAGTGTAGAATACTCAATGACATTAGTTCCTTGGTGGTGGATGATTCTGAGGAGCTGGTCAGCAATGTCATCAGTATTGAATGTTATGACTATGAAAAACTTCTTTTCCCTATCAATATTGCAATCCCATTTACTTCATGCTTCAGAGGAAATTATCGGGAGATAATGGTGAAGGTGACTGATGTGAATTTTCAATCAAATTATTTAACTCCTATTTCTTTGGAAGGATACCAGGGAAACCATAAGGTTGGTAACATCTCATCAAAACAATGTGAAAATATCATTTGATTTTCTCAATTATGTCTCTCGAGTTATATAAGTAAAGTTGTCATTATTAAATCATATTGCCTCCTAAGTAGGGTTAAACAGAACTTTTCTTCCTACTTTCTCAAGGACTATTGTATTTGAAACCTAGTGTTTAACTGGGTTCTTTTCTTCCATTGTAATATTAAGGCAAGTGCTTCATCTCACAATATTAATGATTGAGTAATGGTTCATGGTTTTTTGAAAGTGTAATGAATTGTATTATTTGGTAAAAAAATTTAGGGGGGATTATTATGCATTTTGATCACAGAAAAGTAACACAGTTCCATGTGTATAAGTGAAAATTCCATATTAAATAAACACAGGATTGTTTGGAGGGAGGGAGGGGGTTGGGTTTTGGTTGGTTTTTTTGTTGTTTTGTTTGGTTGTTTTTAAATGCGGAATGGTTGCATTGGGCCAGATTAATCACCCAGTTTGCAAGCTTATTTCATTTTGTCCTGGTCATATACTGGATTAATTAATTAATTAATCAATTACATCACATAATGAGTAGAGATGCCAGATAACTGAGTATGCAGGTGGCAGTTAAATGTAACATATTTTCAATTCACACATTGCTCTATAATGCTCTATAAAGAATGCTGCCTTCTCAGTATGTTTATCCACTGTGGAACACAATTTCTTTTCCCTCCAATGTGCTCTAATCCTCTAATCCCACATTTTCTTTATTCAGGAAAGCTTTGCAGAGGTGAAAATTTATCATCTGGGTGTTTTTTCTGTGTTGTCATGCTTAAAGAAAGAAACATTTATTGTTCCAAAGGTAGGGCTTTCACAAAAGCTGAGCATGGATTCTAGAATCTCTTTCTGTTACCATCCAGAAACATTCAGTTCTCCAGCACCCATGCAGTTAAAGGTAAGCTTATAATATGCAATACTTCTTCCATAAGTGTGTTATTTGATTTGTTCTGAAGCAAGTCTGCCAATGTTAAAGTGCAATCTCTTCCAATATCAGAAGTCTATGAAAAGTGTTTGCAACTCTACATCCTGTATAAACAGATTTCCTGTCAGCTTTGTTAAAACCACATATCATCAGTAGGCTCTAGCTATGAAGATCTATCTACCTTTGTTTGATATAATTCAGAAAATACAGTAGTTTTCAATAAATATGGAAGTATCAACTTAAAACTTTAGCCCAGTTTTCAAGTTAATGGAAGATGTTTTCTCACCTGACCTCCACCCTTTGTGCCAGGAAGTGAAACGGAATGTTTTATTGCGTTTTAGTCTGAAGTACAGAGAAGGTAAAATTATGAAAAAATACAGATTAGAAAAATCTCTGAAAATTTTCAAAAGCTGAGGAAGCTCATGAATTTCAGAACTTGAACTCAAATAAGGAGCAAAACAATCAAAATATTTTATTCAGTAAAGGTTCCAGTTTTTGATGACTTTCAAGCATTTGTTATGCACCGTATAAAGTTCCGACACTTTGGTAAGGTTGTTTCTGGGGTAGAGGGAGGAGTCTGAAGCTTCTGTGGTAGTCTGATCCATTTTCAAAAGATATGCTTTCCATATTTAGATTCAGCCAATTGAACCATCATTGGTTTTGGCAGTGAAAGCAAGACATGATTTGTACCACTCAGTGATATCTACTAGTGCACTGGTTCATGTCCAGCATCCTTCAGCCCAAACTTTTAACAGCTCAGTCACTATTACTCTACCATGCCCTCCAAACCCAGAAAAGAAAAGGCAAGGAGATGAGACACAACATGCAAGAGCCATTAGTGCTACAGTAAAGAGGATTGCTGCAGCATACCATCCTTGGTAAGAACAACCTTACTACAAATTCAGCATTTTTAAAAAACCATCAAAATGAATTAATTTTAACAGTTGCTGATTATAATTTCTTGTATTAAAAATGTGTTTGTTCCTTAATACTGACTGCTATACTTAGAAACATCATTAGAAACACTAGAACGAATCCTAACGATCCTCATGCCATAGTTTCATCAGAAAAATTCATATAGTATTTGATGTATATTCTTTAAATATGATGATCACTACATTTCTAGTAGGAGTCAGAACGAAAAATGTTTTTCTTTCTGTAAGAAATATTCAGATATTTTCAAGAAAGTCAAACATTGAACATGGAGAATAACCATCTCTTAAAGCTGCTGTGTTCATTACTTTACCAGTTGATGATTTGAATTTTCTGATCTCTTACCTTTGAATTTTATGATCTCTACATTTACACATTGCAGTGGTTTGCTGAACAAAAATATATGGCACAATGGTTTGTAGTTGGTCAGTTTCATGGTAGCTGCTGTACTCTATAAAGGTACAGATTTTTTCAAAGCACTAGCTACTAAATTTCTAAAATTTAGACCTTTTGGCATGTCTGAGACAAAGCATTAAAGAGCTCTGCATTCACACTAGTCTCTTAGAGTAGACAGTCATCTTTATCACAAATTTCAGATATGAGAAAGATGATCACTTCAGTTTATAGGAGATTCTAATTTCATTTCCTGTACCAGAAGTATATCATTGTGTGACAATACCTTCATGGCATCTGCTTCTTCTTAATACCAGTCTAAATGGACATTAAGATTCTCAAAGCACACCCGTGAAAAGACCGTGGCTTGAATGCATATTTCTGTATGAATTCCTTAGAAAATTTTTCCAGCACTTTCCTGCATTTTCACATTGGCTGAGGCTGAACACTTGAGATATGGTTAGGCTGTCCTGTCGGGAGAATTGTCTTTTTTGGATTGTACATAGGGCATGTATTTGATGTGAATGTTTTTTTAACATCTGGGGTTAAAAAACTGATGAGGAGAGGTGTATGTGAAAGAAGAGTTACAGGTTTCTGTAAAAAAAAAAATGCAAACCAAACCTCTTTTCCTTCATTAAAATAAATTAGCCAGAACACGTCATGCCACAGTGACTTGGATCTGAGTGTACTAACAAAGTAATCAGCTGATTTGAAGAGAAGCTCCTTTTGCTTTCTTTGTTGAGATCAATAACAGATAACACCTATATCTTATTCACTAAATTCCTTTTTTACTTGAGTAATGTTGTCTTCTGTAAGAAAAGGTGGGATGTTTGGGTTTTCTTTTCAGATATCTATATCTACAGAATATAAATCTTAATGAATGACTCAAAAAAATCCATAATAATTATTCTTCATTATATTAAATGATAGATTAAACTGTATTGATTTAGACAGAAAGCTTTCTTTTGGCTTTTTTCTTTTTTGTTTTTTTCCTCTTTTTGGAGAATTGAAAAAAAATCTCTCAACAATCATATCACTTACATGCTCTGGAGTATAGTTCCAGATATAGATTTTAAACAGAGTGGGTAAACCAGACATGATCATCAAGGAAAGCAGAAGGGAAAACAGTTACAAACACAAGCTTACTCTTTCTGCAGGATTTATTTTTCTTTTTTTTTACTATAATTCCTTGGCTTTCTAGGGCTGTGAACACTTCTGTGAGAAAAAATGGGGAGAATCCCAGTGATATTTTGAAATTATTAGGTCACAGAAACAAAGAAGAGGGTTGGAAGGTGTTTGATGATGTTGTTATCCAGAATGCACAGAATGGACTTGTATCATTTAAACTGAGGGAGCATTTAGAATGGTAATGTATGAATAATTTAATAAAATTTTATTTACTGAAATATTTACTTCCATATATAGAAATCAATGGAAATTAGTGAAGTTGAGAAATTATCCACTATTAACTTTCCAGTATTTCTTTATTCCACTTATAATTTTGATTTGTTACTCATACTTAAAAAAAAAATACACATTTAAATACTTTTTCTTTCTCTTTACGCAATATAGTATATACAAAACCTGAACCAGGAAATGAAGATACCAGTCATAACTGGAAAATGAGATGTAACCCTTTAACTACAAAATCATATCTTTTTTTTTTCTAATTCTTGTTAGGAAATATTATCTTTCATCTAAAATCCATATATATTTGAAGTCATAGATATGTAGTCAACATACTCTATGCTACAGAAGCAGGCAAATTTCCACCTTTTCATGTGTTGAAAACAAGGATGAAAAGATGAAAAAAGATCCATTGGACATAGGCCCATATTATTTTGCAAAATAAATTATTAGCAGTTAACAAAATGATTTAAGATTGAGCTATTTAATTTAATTTAATTTTCATCCCTTTGATTATTTTTTTTTTCTTAATACAGCTTTGTGATCATTCGCCTTTCATTCCTTTTGGAAAAGACGTATCTGCTCCTCTTTACTCAGGCTTTGGAAGAAGCTCTTTGTAGCACCATGGCTAACGTGATACTCTATAGGAAAAAAGAAAACCCATATAAAATAGTAGTTTTGCTGTCTGCATCTAAAGAATTGACCTATGAACTTCAAAAGCTCCATGAGGAGGGCTATTTTGGTCCCCCAGAACCTATGCAGCCATTCCCATTAAGAGAAGGAGAGCAAATTCATTTCAGATTTAGTGGAAATATTTTTGCTTCAGGTAAGGTAATTAATTCATGCATCTGGATGAACATTATCAATTACCTCAGCTATTAAAAAATTCTGTATGGGAACACTGATGGATTGTGATTAGTCACAGCACATTTAGTTATTTCAGCATTTTATTTCTTGACAATGATAGGAACATGGAACTTACTGCTGTAACCAAAAAGAAAATGTACTATAACAAGGTCCTCAGTAACGTGCTCTAGGCAACCCTGCTTTGAGTGGGAGAGCTGGATGAGGTGATCTTTAGAAATCTCTTAAACACCTACCATTCCTTGAAACCTGGTCCCTCAGAAACAGTTGGTATTTTCTGTTTTATTTAAAGAGGGTAGGTTTCTGTCAATAGCTTTTTAATATAAAGAACACTTGCTAGGCATTAAACAGATTCTAAACAGAAGGAAAAGTCTGCTAATTTGACTGTGTAAATTGCACTTAAAGTGAGCATGAAATTGAGGGCAAAATATTGCCTATTGTGATTTACACTATGAATTGAGGTGATGAGGGAGTTATCTCCTCTCCATTAGCAGCCTAGAAAATTCCTTGCAGTGACTGCTACCATTCAGAGATTTGCTTAAAGGAAAAAGAAATAAGAAGCCTCAGAAAAATTTTCACCTGAAATCGTGTATATTCTCTTTTGTTATACATATGTATTTTGTCCTGTGAACTTTTTGTACATAAACTCTCCCCTTGCAAACTCTGCTTACCCTAAAGAATCTTCTTCAAAAAGAGAAGTCTCCAGCCCCCAAAGAATGTTTGCTCACATATGCAAAGGATAGTGTATATAGATGTATTAATTAAAATGGAAATACATATCCTAAAAATGCACCAAACTCTCTAACACCATTCCATTTATTTTTAGACATAGATATCTATCCTGAATAATCAGAAAGCATGTATACTTCTGATTCCATTCACAAGTCTGTTTTATTTTTATTCTTCTCTGTGTTATGTATTTATCTCCTTTCGTGTTCTATGCTTTTCAACTTGTAGCACAGCCTTCGCCACTTATTCCTTATTTACGTGCTGCCAGCTAACTCTGAAGATATTTCTACTATGAAGCAGGCTGGCAGGAATGTTTGAACCACAGATATTCAATAAAGTAATAATAATGATCAAGAACAACTGAATGTTATGTCATTACCTTATTTGACTCACCCTAATGAATGATTTTAGATGCCACACATCTGAATACACTGTAAATTTTTTTTTATATTTTTTTTTGGACGGACTGCAGAGAATGGAAAAGAATTTGGAAAAGTCTACAGACTGATTTTTCATTCACAAAGAAAACCCAGGCTGGAGCTCCAAATTAAAGAAGTGGATGAATTTGGTAACCACAGTTCACCTCATTACAAAGGAACCGCAGTGTTTTATAAAATTACCAGAGACATGATAACCAAGAAATGGGAACAACCCTTACCATTTGCTGAATATCAACACCAGTCTCCACTGTGTAAGTTACCACTATCATTACCAAAGGTGGGTTTCTTACTTGATAATATTAGGGATCTTTCCCTTTCCCCCTTACCATATATTTTTTAGGCAAAAGGATATTGCTATGATTTTTGATTTACAGATCAAAGGAGTCACCGAGGAGCAGTTCTGATCCATCATCAATGTACAAACATTCTCAGAATTTGTCTTAGCAGTAGGAAGGGACCCTCCTCCAAAAATGTTTAGCAGAAGTTTTTCATCCACCCGCTCTCCCCAGCTGGCATGGCACTGAGAAATTATTACTTAGGTTTCAGTTGTATTATTCTTGTTCCATTGTCTTGGGAGCACAGACGTGCAAACTGTAGGATCACTAAATGGTTCCTGTAACCTATCTTCCACCTATCACCTCATTATCCTATTATGCCTGATTAGCTTCTGCAATACAGCCATGCAGGCAATTATCTTCATCTCTGCTGAAAGCTACTGTTACATAAATTAATCTTTAATATTCCTGCAATGAAATCTCATTGTAATCTTTTCAAGGAGCCTAGGTATCAACACCCTATATTGTACAAAATGAAGCCTCTAGACTACTACTATACATTTGCATACATTTTAATATTGAAAATGTACGGTAACACTTGGTCTAAATCTCTGGTAACAAGCGGTAGCATTCTCTCCTTTTTCAATTTAATTGACTTCAATCTTCCTTAAGCTATCACTTGCTAATACATCTTTTATTTTGTAAGCATACCTCTTGATTTCTCTCTCATCTTCATTCTCCCAAGTAAAATTTAAGAAGAGTTAACTGCAGAAGATTAGAGGAGGAAATCTCTTTAGTGACAAACTCCACAAAAAATATATGTTTTCTAATCAAGCATTTTGTTTTGGGTTTTTGGGGAGTTTTTTTGTTTTGGTTTTTTTGGGTTTTTTTTGCAGGGCTAGTATTCCTTTTGCAGTGTTTACAGAGATGGAAATACAAACTCTTGAAGTCTAGTGGGATGATTAAAAAAATAATGATTAAAAAATAATAATTAAAAAAATAACTGTAGCACTCCCTAGACATCAGTTAGTTGTCTTCCATCTGCCTGACTAGCTTCCATCTCACTGTTCCAATTTATTTAATCTTACTGCATAATAATAGTAAGATTTAAAGGATTGAACTGCATTTGTATTAAACCACAAAGATAAATATCAAGTGTCTTAGATATGAGTTGTCATATACAGTCTTCTGCAGCACATATTAATACTTAAGTGGTGTATTTGGACTTTTCTAAAGAAATATCTCTGACTAACCCTTTTTCCCTGCTAAATTTAAGGCTGTGTTTCCTCTTTCCCAGTGTGGCTGAGATCATGAAGTCTGGTCAGTCTGTATAAGTGTGTAAGAATATATGATACATGTGGGTACACAGTAGCACCCAGTCAACCTATTCATTCAAATGGAAGTAAAAGGAGGAGCTGCATAATGTGATCATTGCTGGAAAATGAGAAATGAGAACAAACCTTAGGAATGTTGACAGCCTTTGACAATATTATTTTCACATCTTGTTTTTGAGTAGTGGCTCTACTTTTGACTACTTTCAGTTCAAGCACAGAGAACACAAGTTTCATGTCAAAAAGTCTGCTTAGAGGGACAGAAATATTATATTACTTCGGAAAATCAGTGTTGAAGCACCTTTGAAATAATTTTTCTTTTTCTGCTTGTAAATATATTTTATGAAGTCCATTTCAAAGGACTCACAATCTTCACTAAGTGCAAACATTATAACCAGAATGTTAATAAAATGCTTAAAAACATTTGCACATTGATTACTTTTATATGTTGCATTTTCTGTTTTACACAGAATGAAATACTAATCTATAGAATTAAAAACAGCATCAACAATAACATCTTCACTTATGTTGCAAGTCATCTTAGTACAAAAAAAGTTATACTTTGCAATAGTTGGTGAACCTTCCTACCTTTTGTTCCATTTTCCATCCATCCTGTGCAATAATTTAAAACTGATACTACCTAGTCAGTTATTTTAATAGTGAAGAAATATTCCTTAATAATTTAGCTACTTCAGTTAGCATCTTTTTTTAAGAATTACAAAACCTCAATAAAGCCGATTATTTGATCTTAGTGACTAATTAGTAAATTGAATATAACATACCTTTCTATTGGCATATAAACATACAAGGCAAATGGGAATTCCATCCCCACCACTATCTAGTGGTGTATGACATTCTCTAACAAAGAGTTACAATGCTGTTCACTCTTTTGCTCTTCATGCCTTCTTCCAGCAAAATAAATCTTGAATTCCATACTGAACAAGTTCACATAAATTTTAAGGACAAAAAATATTTCCCAGCCGAAAGACAGGGAAAAGAGACTAGAAAAAGTGATTGGTTTTCTCAAGAAAGGATGATTACTAGTAAAGCCCAGTGCAAAACAATGCTAAGACATTAATCAGAAACTTTTGAATAATTAAGTGAAAAGTCTGAAGTACAAAATATTCAGAGTGCTAAAGTTGTCTGTGAAGAGTCATATAATATAGTCATACTGAGCCACTAGAAAATAAACTAGATAATTAGATGGAAGTTAGTGTTTTTTGTAGTGGAAGTACATAACGAATTTTATACAGACAGACTCGAAATTATCTATTACCACTCAAAAAAAAAAAAAAAACCAAAAAAACCCACCAAACAAACTAACAAACAAAACCTCCAATTTTTTTTTCTGAAATTTCCAGAGCTTTCAGTAGCAAATAAAAAGGTAAATAGAATTTTCCAAATTATTAGAGAACAAAACTGAAAACAAGATTATGCCATATATCTATGAGGCATTATGAGGCATTCATATCATGACTGCACTCTGCAGTTCTGGTCACAGAAAGTAGAAAGAGGATTTGGAGGAAGGGGAAAGAAAGCAGGTGATCAGAACCATGGACTGGTTCTAGGCAGAGAGGCAGTACCTTGATCATAACACTTCAGGCAGCTTCAATAAAAGTTAAAATATGAATATGAATATTATGGAGCAACTGAAAAAGGGAGGAATATATCCTTTTTATGGGAGATAAGAACAATCATATTCATAAGATGCAGATGCAGAAATAGGAAAGAACCTACTTTTTACATTCAGAAATAATCTAATGGTGAACTCATTTTCACAGGATAATTGCAGCAGTTAAATATGTATTTCAGCCAGAAAAGGAAATGACTGGAAGAGAGACAGAACCATATATTAAACATAACAATCCAATTAAATGCCAGAGCAATGAAAATGAAATTGTAATTACTTACCATATCTTATGATGTGTTCTAAAATTATTAACAGTGATGAAAACACTGACAGTAAAAATTAACATAAGGACTTTAATTCTCTTTTACTATCTGTGCTCCAATCAGTATATTTGAATCAGGTATTTCTTCACATTTAGATAGGCTTCCTAATGAATAGAAGAAATAAAAGGAAATAGTTAAAACTGGACATGAAAATACAGTTAGGAAGAAATTTAATGCACTAATTATACAAACTACCTTAGCCATCTCTCAAATGGAACTGCTACTTACCACTTCATTAAAGTACAGGTCTCATATTAATGTTCATATAATAGGAACCAAGACTGATACTGCCCATATTTAGACACATGCTGATGTTATTAATATATACTGCCAAAATGCCTAGAACAAGCATATGAAAATGTAACAGTGTTCATATCTGGCCTATGGGTAATGTGGAGTATTTTACAGTATTTCTCATACACAGCTACCTACAGAATTCCAGTTGCCACAGTAAGGCACTCATGTCTTAATTGTGAACTAGTTTAAGTTGTCGCATTTTTGATGGTATTCTCACTTACTCCCAGTATCCTGGGGGAGCCTTTCATGGTTTGGGAATAAAATCACAGTGGTAGTAAATCCAGGGTAGAAGCAGCAGAGTATTTATATTTCTACTACTTTGTTGAGTTAATGAATATATTGTTTAGTTTAACCATGTTAATGGATTTGTTTTGATGTGCATGAATTCACAAACAGTGTTGCCTGCAACAACCCAAATTTTCTTAACAAAATGAATTTTTTTTTCCAGATGTTAAAGATAAAACCACTCAGAATGTCTGACTTTGTTTATGACAAAGACAGATGCAATTTTGTTTACGCAGCCATTCTGACTACTATATTTTCACTCATTTCTGTAAAATTTCCACCTAAATTTCTCTTGAACTGTGGAGAAGACAGTAACTATATAGATCATAAGCCAGTTTTTATATGTACATGCCCATATTGTCCACTTACAAATATATTTCTGACAGTGATCAAAGCAGTGTTTTTTTAACTTCTTACACAATCATTTTTTTACTTTTTTTGCAACTGAAGTTTCTAGTGTAAACATGCTACATTTGAACAGGAGCAAGCTGATCTCCACTAAGGATTCTTCTTTATGGTGCTTTCATTTCCTCAGCAACAGAAACACTGTTGATTATTTTCAACACAAGTCAAATATATGCATAGGTTCAGGTATCATGTATGCATGTGCATATCTACTGATTTCAAAGATTTTGTATTTATGTGAAACTGAGATGGAGAGTTTAAAATAATAATTCCTCCTTTTCTGTCTGTCTGATTTCATATGCTATGAGAGTCTGGTCCAGTCTGAAAGGTCCATTTGACAGAACACATCAATATTACTGGCTGGAATCAAAATGCTTTGAAAAAATAGATTGCTGTAATACATACAGGCATTATGAAATTACTATTCTGCTGGAGTTTTATGTCTAATGGCTGTCTAAAAGCAGAATAGCATGAGATCCTCTGCTTCAGAAAGGCAGTTGCTTAGCTAATTGAAGGGCTTTCCAGACTAGAAAACTGCTTTGACTGCTAGGAGTATTTTACTTAAGCTGTCAACCAGAACAGTGGGACCACATGAACCATGGGTGAATTTAGTGCTTCACCACAGATACTTAATCTTTAAAAGCAATTTAATGTTTTAGATCTAATTCGTTGTATATTATTACACTATTTCTAGACAATACTAATTTTCAATTCTTACAATTTTTACTACTATTTTAACATGGAGTAGCATAAAGTGGTTCAGATTAAAGTCAATGCATGGGTAATTGAGTTCATCTACAATAACTCTGAAAATCTCACAGACCTTTGAGAGGCTAAATTCTCATTAATGAATGAAAATAAGTTTAAATAAAAGTGCATAATTAAATGAAGCTAGGGAAAGTTGAGTCTTGGAAGAAAAACAATGCCTCCTTCTGGAAGAGCTTTATACTCCCTTTATTCTGAGGGGGTTTTAGCCATGTTATTCTATCTGCACACCAGGGTACATCCAATGATAGAGTTGCTGTAGAAAATGCAAGACAAAATAGATTCAAATCATAGAAACAGAATAGTTTGGGTTAGAAGAGTCCTTTAAAGGTCACCTAACCTAAGATCTTAAGATAAGTACAGCACAGCATGGTTTTGCCCTGCCATGCAGTGCATAATGTGTGTATCCTGTGCACACTGAAATCACTGAGTACAGGTCTGATGCAAAGTTGTTTAATTCACAAGTGAATAAGTAACACTTTTGCTTATATTGATCTTTTGAATGTGCAGCTCAGCACATATGAGACACTCCAAACATGGAACAATACATAAATTCTATGTTATAAAAGTGAATAAGATAAGCTCCGTAAGTCTCTGGCTCAGTATGCCCAGAAGGAAAAGGAAAACAATTTTTCCGGTCAGAGTTTCATGCTCTTAATTAACAAATGAAAAATAGAGGATCAGCGAACAAACCCTGGGCAAGTCTCTCAGGGAAAGCTGTGCATAAACACCTGAGTAGTACAACTGAATGTGTGTGACAAAAGTAATGTGCACTAAAAGATGCAAATTATAGCTTTCAACAAAACAAACAAAAAAGCTGAATTTCACTTTATACAAGCTAATCTCAGTGCTTAATTTCTTGTTCTATAAGTAAGTAATTTCTTGGTCTATATACAGTAGGAAACAACAATAAAGTCCAAAAGACTTTCCTCTTTCTCAGTCATAGGAAAAAAGAACAAAGTATTTTTTTCTTTCTCTCCAAAGTTTACAGGAAGAAAGAGGAAGAACTTTGTTCTTTTTAATGGATCTTGTCTTTTGAATTTTGATGACTTTTTATGATCTATTATTAAAAGTTAAACTATGCAAAATGAATGTCTACCTACAAATGTAGTATAATTATTAGGCCTAATAACAGCTACTGCATACCAAAAAATGGTTATTGTCCTTGAAAGGTAGGCAAAGTTAATGCAGTTTTAAAAATTTTAATCTTCTTGCATCTATGAAGGTTCCATACAGATTTTATATACACTCAGTTTCTACACACCAGTCATGACATTATGCCATTGATCAAATATTTGTAAAATTGCATAAATTATAAACTTTACAACAAGAAATAATAAACATCCATTTGATGAATGGAAACTTTTTTATTTTCATTATTTTCATAGCTGTATACTGACTTATACCTGCTGATGGTGTTAACTGGTTTTTGATAGTGACAAAAATTTTCTATGCAGGTAGAACCAATCTTAAATGGCAGTTTACTGCAATCCACTTCCATTCTCTATGTCTCCTTCATTACTCATTTAGTTATTTCTCTTTCCTCTACACATTTTCTTTGATAGCATGAAAAAACAATCAACCGTCCCCGAGGCACAAAAAGAATTTTTTCTGATTCATCAGGTAAGAAAACTTCCATAATATATTAATATCAATATCAATATAAATAATAGCTATACTTGCTCTTTACTTTTTTTAAAAGCCTAAATTTGTTCCAGCTGTAACTAACATTTTAAAATGCCATATTCAGGAATGAAAGCAGTTAATAAATGAAAATATAGTAAAGGGAGAAAAAAAATCTGTTTATGAGGAAATGCAAAAGCCCTCATAAGATAATATTGTGGTGGGACATTTGATCAGCATATAATTTTCTGTATAAGGAGATTTAGTTTGTACTGGAAAGTTCCAGTATAACTGATGCAACCATTACAGGAAATATCAAAAACCTTATATTTTATTGCTAACTTTCCCCATGAAGTTCCAAAACTTATACATCATTGCTGAATCTGTTCTTGGCTAAATTCACTTCATGTCGCAGTGCAGTTATCAAAAATTGCATTGGAAATAAGAACTGATGATGTTTCTATCAAAGTTAAAAAAACAACCATATTTAGTTGGGGAGTTTATCTACTGGGTCTACAGCTTAAGAAAGCTTCTCAAAAGAAAGGAAGATGAATAGAGGAGAATAATGTTCTTAACTAATTTTTGCCCTCTAGAGGCCCTATGGGACAACTTGCTGGTTTGGCTTGCAGAAGAGCTTGCAGAAGAAAATACATCATTGTTTGCTTTACGTTTACCTGTTCGACGAAGCATACTTCAGCTTGTTAGGCTGAAGTACCCTGATAATTTAACACACCAGATCTATGAGCTGCTCTGTTGCTGGAAAAAGAGCCTTCCAAGGTCGGCTGATAAACAGCAGCTCCTTTCTCGCTATTTGCAGAAGAGTGGCAGAAGTGATCTTTCAGAAGAACTTCGTTTAAAGTGGCAAAATAAAGTGTTCACTTGACAGAATAACTGGCATCTAACAGTCCAATTTCCCTTGTTTCTTGTCAAAAGGGATGAATATTTCCATGATACCTCTAGATGAAAAAATGACAGGCATATCAGTCAGGGATAAGACTATTTGTTATTTGCAACGTTTTTACTGAAGCAAAGTATAATAGCAATATCCTTTCTTGCTAAAAGTGAACATTTCATTTGTGGAAAAGTGAAATATTGAAAATATAGATATGGAGAATTATAGGTTTCTAATGAACCTATGATATATAGATTAATCTATGTCCAGTATTAATAGCTACCAGATTCTTGAGATGAAAGCCTAATAGATCATTATACTGCACAGACAGAGGCAGCTTCTTACTTTCAGATTGTTAGTAACTCATTCTGCTTTTGTGTCTTCTGTCAATCTATCCTTGTGAATGTCATAGCAGGTTTCACAACACACATGTGAATATGTTATGTTTCCAGAATTTATGAGATTTTTTACCTCACTTTTAACTGTGAGTGTAATGCAGTCTTTTCTGTTGCCATCAAATTTGGAAAAAGGAATACTTCACATAAATTTTAAAATGTATTGCTTTGACATCTTGTTCATTATACTAAATTCTTGTCTCAAACGTGCAGATAGTAAACTGAATGTGTTTGTGTCATTCCTTAGTCATGTATTTCAATCTCTAAAAACTCATTTTTTCCCAAAATGCTAAGTAGGACTAACCTAATTTGTGAAAGTCAGAGTAAGAACAGGTTTAGGCTTTTGTAACTGTGCTTCTACTGAAATAATATTCCTACTTAAGAGTCTATTGTTACTCGCTTCAATATTGCAATCCACCTCCTACAACACAGCAAGAATTTCTCTAAACACTAAACTTTGATTTCTGTTAAAGGCTCAAAGTAGCAGGCAAGAGTCCATGAATCACACAATTCTGAGAGCAAGCTGACTGCTTAAAACTTAGACATACAAACATCAACTTGTGATTACACAGGCTGTCACATTTGTGTGACTTCCCTACTGCTTCAGCAATGTGCAGCAGAGCAGCTCTTTCTGCAAGTACACCTGTGCATATTTTCCAGTTACTGTTATTCTTCTGGATTCGATGCACCAATTATTTTCCTCTTTAACCTCTCCTTTAATAATATAATAATAATATAATATAAACTTTAAATATTAATATAAATTTAAAAATATTATTCTAAACTTTATTAGTACTTGGACTATTTAGAATCTCTGTATGTCTTGCTGACAAATTTTAGTTGTAACACAGTTAGTCTGGGTATTTTATTTTTAGAGGCCATATATTTGAAACATTTCCAAGTCACACACAATGAGAAAATTGTGTGGCAAAAGAAAAGATAAAAAGGAATAGTATTAACTACTTTGAGTCATCTAGTCAGTAATGCCTCTTCCTGTGAAATTATCAGTTTTCAGATGTAAGATACATGTGAGCAATTTAAACCCTTCACTGTGAACTAACCATGCTAACAATACTTTCCTTTTTCTATAAATATTTTTTTAATATAAACTGACATATTGCAGGAAAGAACATATTATCACACTTTTCTCAATGCCCAACACATTTTGCCACCAGATCTTTTCTCATCCATGTCTTCTCTTTAGGAATGAATATCGTCTTGCAGGTTCAGCAGATATTGTCAGTATATATGTATATTATAATCATGATTTTATGTGTAATGGTGTGACAAACAATATCAGAAATATTGTAAAAAAAAGGGACTTCATTTTTCCATCTAAATCAAGAGTGTTTTGACACAACTACTAACATTCTGCCACAAGATGGCCTCTGTGTCTAACAAAACCATAATGCCTGTATTTCATATGCTGAAAAATGTGTGAATAAAACACGACTAAAAAGTAAAAGCATTTTATAAAGACTTAGATGCTCCCTGCAGTTTCAGACACTGGAAGAGATTGCCCAGAGAAACTGTGGATGCACCATCCCTGGAGGTGTTCAAGGCGAGGCTGAATGGGGCTGAGACTAACCTTGTTTAGAGGAAGGTGTCCCTGCCTATGGCAGGGAAGTTGGAAATAGATTATCCTTAGGGTCTCTTAGAACACAAACCATCCTTTTAGTTTATGATCGATAACAATAGTGCAAGGCAGCAAGAATTGTGGGCATTTCAGTAGCATCTGTGCAAAGGGAACAACCATATTCAGCCTCCTCTTCCTAGGAATTTATTTTCACATTAATTGAATGGTAAATCTATAAAATTTGCTTGTGTTCAAATCTAATTTTTATTAGTAGCAAATACTAATCAAGTGACTAAGTAAACAATACCTTTTATTAAAGATAGCAAAAATTATTAGTAATGTAGATTAAAACATTAACAATTTTAAATATAATACTTCATGTTGTTCTCCTCTTAGGAGGTAACCTTTAGGTCAGCTGGCTATTTTTCTCTTCTTGCAGTAATTCTCTTGCAGTCTGAAACTAGTAACTAGTCTTGCTGTGGCTCAGCAAACCTGAACTGGCTCTTGATGTGCTTTTCTTCTATTTCTCTCCCTCCTCATCTCTACCACCAGTTCTGCCTGGTGCTGGGGCTTTCCTAGCTAGCTGCTCTAGGTAACTTTCACAGCTTTCATTCCCACTTTGTTAATATTTCATCTGCTGAAGAAGCATGGGTAGCATTGAGCACACACTTTCCCAGCTCACAAAAACATTTTGACAGGAAAGCATATTTAAAGTGCATATCTTAACAAAAAATTATATAAGCAACACATGAAAACCAAATATTCTTAGGCCTTCCCACACTGTTTCCCACAGAAGTATCCTCCTTGTCTAGGTCTTGATGACCCCAGGGACTCTTGACAGGAGGAGGGAATGGGGGGTGTAGGATGTGCATGTTCACTTCATGTTAGATCTCAACCAACAGGTTTATATCCAGATATGCCTTTGATTCCTTTTTTTTTTTTTTGCTAAAAAAGAGATTCTTCCCCTCTAAAGTTCATAGGTTGTAAAACAAAACATCCAAACAAAATAGGTGTCAGACCAATGCGTGTGGCCTTCTGTGCAATAAAACAAGATGAGCAGTGACGAGACCCAAAAATGTAGATCTTTATGGCTAAAGTAAATTAAGATCAAGATGTAGCAGAATCCAGAGACTTTGTCAAAAAGGGAGTAATAGCGGGATGTCAAATGCGATGGCTCTCCAACCTTATGAAAGGAGGAATTCCTGATTACTCTGCTCCTTTCCAAATGGCAAATGCCGGTCACAGGCTGATACAACTGAACTATTGATGTGGAAAGTCTGATTTCTTAACTAGCATCAACACTATCATTTGCTTTTCAGGTAATCAGATACTGTCTTCTAAATAAAAGGGCTCCCTCAATGAGATTTAGACTCTCTGAATTATGGCCAAAATGTGGGAAAGAATAAGATCTAAATGCAAAAAATCTGCCTTTGTGCTATGAGTTTTTATTGACTATAGAAAAAAAACCCATGTAGGACCGAGAACAAAATCTGAGCTTTATTGCTTGGACTGTGTCTGTTTTCTACCAATAAAAGAAGATGAAGCTGTGTATTTCTGCTAAACAGTGAAGGCAACTGAACAGAAAAGGAGCTAAGATAGGAAGCCAGTTGATCTTAAAGAAATCTAGACAAGTACAATTTGGCTAACTGAAGACAGGAGTTAATTATTTAAATATTGAACAGTTAATCTGAAAAAAAAAAAGGAAGAAACACATACATTTCTTTCATGACATTCTTACAGGATGGATTGCCTACTCCATCTGAGACTGATGAAATTCAAAGGCATAAAGCAGACTTCAATATTTAAAGTACAAATTCTCTCTAGCTAGTGAAACAAGGTTTGACAGGCAGGATCAGTAAACTGCTTAATACAACAGATGTTTAATTTTAAAAAAATAGTTGCTTTATTTATTAATATACTTAGAAGGTCTCCTAATTCTAGATAGTGCAGATATTTGGAAAAGCACAGGTATTTCAGCTGATCTGAAGCTGAGTTGAATCATATCATACAGAATGAGTGTTATGGTGCTGAAAAAAAAATTATGACTAATTTCTTTGCATATAGACATGGGTTTTTTCCTTGGAAAAGGAGAATAATTAATATGATTAAACTAATAATCATTACTATACAAATTCTAAAACAGAAATTGCGACTTTATGGTCTATTCCTCATGTGTTTCATTTTCTCCTGGGAAACATTCAACAATCTTTCTCAGTCTTCACAACAGTTAAAACCCCCTTTTTACTACAGCAAAAAAAACACAACTATTTTGAAAAACATTGTTAACACAGAGTAATCTGAAAACAACTTTCACATATAATATTAGAGATGAGAAAAATACTTATTAATTAGCAATCTAATATTACAATAAATAATAGAAAAGCTCACAAGAGTATAAAAAAAAGTGGGGTTCATGTGCCATCCTTTCCCTTGCACAAGGAAAATACCATAAATATATGAAAAAGTATTCTATAATACAGTATGCAAGTTTAAGACTTTGTTCCTATCTGTAGTCTATGTGAAAGACAAGACTTCTCCATTACTATTGTAACCCTATTCTTAGTCTTTCAAACAGAAATTCATATGCTTTTGAACTCCCTGTTACACATAATAAATTCTTTATGTCACAGTGGGTATATCCCCTTGAAGAAAGATTTTCCAAAGCCATATATGGGGTCTTACATGTCTACATCTCACTTGCCTTTTTTGTCCTTTGAACACTTACCACCTCATTGTTCCCATAAAGACCTTTTGGTCATAGCTTCCCAAATGGAAAAAAACAGTGCCTCTTCAAATTTTTTATATACTTTAAAATCCATCCATAACCTTTATCATCATTGCACTCTATTTAGGAGTCCTATTTTGATATTATGTCTTCCAGAAATTTCATCACCCATTTTAATTTTGGCTTTTTGTCAGATTATGGCCAGAGCAGACTAATTACTTATGAGAAAGTGAAAGAGCTTAATAGAACTGGAAAGATTCCAGCTGGGATATTATTACTACATGACTGTTTCATACTGCAAGTGCCAATTCAGCCAGCAGATATTGCAGAAGAGCTTCTACAAAGATACTATTTCTTGTATTTCAAACTTGAAATCNAGTGTCTGTCTCTCCCTTCTCCCTGCTCCGACGACAGCCTGAGCTCTCTGACCTGCGCAGAAAAGCCAGAGAAACACCAACCCCCTCTCACCCCTGCTAGGGGAAGATCCCAACAAAGGACCTGGCCACAGTAGTTAGTGCCCGCATATGCATATCTTTTGTCTCTTTTGTTAAACATCTTCACCGAGGCTGGGGCGTTGGTTCCAAGCTATTTGGAAGGAATTCCAGATTCAGTTTGAAACTCTGACAATATGTAAAAAGTCATTTCACTAAGACAATCAAAGAGAAACTCCTGAAAGACTGTGCATTATTCACTTATCTCTTAATGAGCTACCCTGTTTTAGATACTTTTGAGGTGAAGGGATGCAAATCATTTGAGGTGCTGATACTATGCAATCAGAAATAAGAAGGCTTTCTTTCTATTAACGCTAGTACTTCGTTAGAATCCATGTCCATGACTGAAGAATTAAGGAAATGAATAAAAAAGGATTGAAGTAATAAAAAATCAAATGTGCAAAAGTATTTTGGAGTATTGTATTTCTAGAAAGAAAGAGAAAATTATCCTAAAGTGAAGTAAAAAAAAAATCAAAATACTTTGTTGGTTCATATACTTCCAAAGATTTTAAAGCTAGCAAACTTTTTTGGGTAAGTGAATAATTACTAACGAAGAGAGCCATTTTATGTTCTCTATTTTTACTTCTGAAGTTTTGATGAAATCTCATTTCTCATAGAAAACAAGATGCTACAAAAAAAATCAGAAGTTTTCTGAGAACATCTATCAAGCATTAAATTAAGCTGATACATATTTTAAGGTACTTATAAAACTAAAACAAAGTGGCTTCGAGAATACTTTAGCTCATCTTTGTTTACAGCCAGAGAAACTCCTAAAAGTCTAGATTTTTTTTCGGTCCAGAGGTAAAACAGGGAAAGCTTTCTGCTATTTTTTCTAAACTACATGGACAAATTCCAAAAGGTTCCAGAAACAAAGGTTACCATGAAATGTACATAGAGCTGAATAGTTTAGAACAAAACAAGAGGGACGACAAAGTAAAACTACATTGACTCAGCATGTAAAGACAGCCAAGCTACTGTGGGTTTACTCAGCCATCTCCACTCGATTTATTCTGCCCTTAGGCTCTTTTGGGAAGAGTATTTTTAATTCATTAGCTGCATACTGTATAAGTACTGAGTTCAAATTAAGAACTTCATATTTTTCTCATCGCTTTCATGCAAATGTAAATAAAATCCCAGTAAGTACTCAGGAAACATTTTTAAGAGGGACAGTAAACTGCCAGTACGTGTCTAGAAGAGGTTGAGGAGGCCTCTGCAGCATGGTGCATGGGTGTGCTCATGTATCTTCAAAAAGAATGAACTTACAGTGCTGAATCTTTGCTGAGCCCTACCTCAGAGATGGAATAGGTTAAAGATCATGGAGAAGGAGAAGGGTTCTTTAAAGGAAACTAAAAAAAAGTCTTGTCTAGGAAGAAAAAAGGGAAATTTTGAAAACTTATTTTCAATCAGATAAACACTGTAGTGGTTGCTGAGCATAAATACGCCATCATAACCTTACAACAGAATCAAACTAAGTAAATACTTTAAAATGCAGTTTTTAAATTCATGAAAGGTTTTAGAACAGCAGTCTTCAACAGTGGAAAACTGAAGTCACAAGGAGAGGCATTCTTTGTCCATTTTTGTGTTTCTAGATTATACAGGCTGATATAAACTGGGCAGAAATTATCACCATATCCTTTATACCAGTAGCTCAATGTATCTCCACCTGCAAGCAGGCTCCTGCCACTCCTTGTCATATTGCGCACTCTGTACATGAACAGACACACATACACACACATAAACCTGACAGGCAATAGCCTCAGTTCTTGTCTAAAAAAGGTATAAAATCAGCCTGATTTATGGTTTCCTGGCTGATAATAAACTGCTGTCAAGCTTTTGTCTCTTTTCTTTTTCAGTGACTGTAACCATGGCTACCCAATGTAATAAAGTTCACTGATCCACAATGCTATAATTCAGGGTGTGTTTATTGTAACTGACTTTGTTATGGAACCCCAGAAGATAAAACTAGTAACTCAGGGTGAAATGGAAATTAGCTACTAGTTAAAATTTTGCTTGTATTTTAATAAAAAATACATGGTTTGTTGAACAGCATAATTACTTTTCCTGAATAATTTATGCCAGCCAGTCTGTCCCACTGAAATGTTCATATTAATTTTAATAAGCCTGTTAAAGCTCTCCTAGTCATCTTATGTTAAATAGATTTAGATGGGGTAATATTTTAACCCATTGTTCCTTTTAGCCAATCTAAAAATCTGTTTTATATGAAATATCTTTTTAATTTTTAATTTATAGATTAGCATCTATAGTTCATTCATGTGGTGGTAACATTATGATTCTTTATACTACAGATTATATTTCCATATCAATAGTTTACCTCTAGAAGGGAAAAAAAAAATCAAAAAGAAAAACCAAAGAAAAAAAAACCTTGGAAAAAAAAGAAAGATATTTAGTTAATTGGCCTAGGGGGGTAAAGTGTTTCAATTACAAGTGTTTGGCTTATGTATTTGCATTTACCTTAGTGCTTTTTTCCATAGTTTGCATTTACAGTAGCTATAAATTTTCACTTTATTCTGAATAGACCGGAACAAATCTGTTATACGTATTTTTGTTTAGCATTGTGTAGCTGTTTAATCTTCCAACCAATAATTCTCTACTGCTTTTCATCACTAAAATTAATTTGAACTATTGATCAACAAATAGTATATAAACTGATGTAGTATAGAAACCATTATTCCAATTTCACCTTCTCCTTGAATGTCTTCTTTCCTGCATTTCTGCTGATACTCTTGAATATCAGTGTTTACCTGACAAGTTTTTTTAATCTCTACCTACCCATGACGGGATCGGGACCCAAACTGTGGTGTAAAAGGATACGTAAACTCTTTGTAAGAAATAAGCATAGTGAGTTTGTGTAGAGATATAAAAAATAATGTTACACTCAAAGGGACAGGAACATGTATCTTGACTGATCCAGGTTGGAGTAGGTGACACAGGTCCTTTCCATGAGAATTGATCCATTTCTGTCACCTATTTCTGAACTACAGAAACATTTTAACAACTTATTTGTATATTCATCATTCCCGTCTGGAGTGAAAACAATCTTCTTCAAAAGCTTGTGAAACTTAGTCAATATTTCTATATGGCCTGGCTGAGCTAAATTTCCATGAAAAACACCCTGAAAAAAAGGACAAGGAGCTAATTTGTAATAATTCTTATTTTATCTATAAGAAATTATTTCAAAATCCTCTGTCCTCTATCTGTCTCAGAACTGAAGTCTTAAAATCTGAACCCAAGATTTGTAGATAGCACCTACCTCTAGCTTATTCTTCTACTGTTAGTTTTTCAGATTTTTTTTTTACTTCAACACATAAATTTTTTATATTAGTCCATGATGATGACAAATATGCCAGGTATGCGAGGACTTATTTATTAAATAGGCATTCTACTACCTTATAATAGATAAATAATCAAGAATTATATTCAAAAATTATGTTATATACGATATAAGTCTGAAAAATTTAAATATTAAAAAAAAGCTTAAAGACTAAGTACAAGGAACTAGTACATTTTTAGATTAATTAATATTGTAAAGTGCTCACATTATTGATTCATGTTACATCAGTTTTAATAGGTACGGTAACAGCTTGGTACAGTCTCAAATATTAGAAGTGGGAAAAAAAAAATCAGATTTTTCTTAAAGTAATGGTCCGATGTTGAGGTCAGTAGTGGCATATATTCAATAAGGGGAGATGCTTAAGGGAAAGATAAGACTTTCTATCACCCATGGTCAGAGAAAACAATCTAGAAATATCTGTAGTGGAGGGAGGATGGGATGTGGTTATAGTACCATACACCTGCAATTACCAGTAGCCACAAGGATGGTTGTTGTTATGAGTACAAACCATAAGTACTTGAGTTTTAATTTTTTACTTTTTTTTTAATTTATGTAATGGTAGGAATATCTTTCATAACTTACTCCCACTTGTGCTAAAATTCAGCCTCTGTGAGCTGTGAAACAGGACCAACTCTCTTTGTGACACCAAATAAAATGCTGATTCCTAGAGAGGTCATTTATTTCAGTCTTCTAGTGGCCTGAGTCAGGGAGAAGTAACAGACAATAATGCTTTGAGAATATGTTTTCATGAGGTGCTTCAAATATGCATGTTATTATAATGATTTCAAAATAAATAAAAAAGCAAGACAGCATGTAATGGAATGGTAAGTATTCATTTATTATTCCTCTTTACCATGATACCACTACAGTGTAAGAAGGAATTTAAAATGTTTTGTCTCCACAGGCCTCTAAGTCCATCCTTGGGCTACAAGACAGTTTCTTATTATAAAATGAAATACAAGAAGAAAAAACATAGGTGTACAAAAAGTTGCCATTTCAGTGTGTCTGATATGAAAGAAGGTGAATTTATCTCCCATAAGAATTTTAAACTTTGAAATATTAAAAAAAAATCAATGAAAGCATGCAGTTCTCTTTACTCTCAAAAAATTATTTATTTAGCATGTAACCTCTAAGACATAAAGGTTCAAGGGAAATCTTTCATATGAGCTTGTAAACCAAAGCAGAGGCTTATTCTGGCAATTTTTACACTTGTAATATTTTTTGTAGTATGTTGAAATACAATTCTGACTTATTTTCTATGCTCCTAATTGATGCTGTTGGGGCTTCAAAATCTGGTGCAGACTTCCTTCTTTTACTATAGTCAAAATTATGATGGGATTGCAGCCAACTTTATTTTCTGCATTTTCTATGCTTGCAATTTAATCACCAGTGTTTGATGCATCTCAGATACTACAAAACCTCTTTAATTCTCACTAGACAGCTGGAATTGCAGCCATTCTGAAACTGACTCAAAAACAGAACAAACAAACCAAAAAACCTACTTAGAAACTCACCCACCACCTGATGTGTTTATCTAGCTGTGCTGGACAGTTTGTCCAGAAGGATCCTGTGAGAGACAGTATTGAAAACTTTACTGAAATCCAAAAAGATTACATCCAGTGGCTTTCCTTGATCAAGTAGATGTGTTACCTTGTTTTCAAAGGAAATCAGGTTTGATAAGCAGGGCTTTCCTCTCATGAAACTGTGCTGGCTGTGACCAATGACTGTGTTGTCCTTCAGGTGTTTTTCAGTACTTCTCAGAATAACTTTACCAGGCTCTCAAGTGAGACTGGCAGGCCTGTAGTTTCCAGGGTCCTCCTTCTTGCCCCTCTTGAAAATTGGAACTTTCTGTGCCATACGGTGTCATGGCTCATAGATTTGGTAGAAGAAGAAGGGAAAATGTGACATTTAGAACAATGGTGTTTGTCTTCCCAAGTCACCATTAGACATGATGCAGCCCTACTTTCCTGGGGATGGCTGAACAACTGTTTACCCATGAGAAGCAGCGAACAAATTACTTAGTTTTCTTTGCTGCATCCACAGCTTTTGCTTTCTTTATTAAACTGCTTTTAATTCAGCCCACAAGTTTTCTCACTTTTACCCTTACAATTCTCTCCCCCATCTCACCAGGAAGGAGTGAGCGAGCAACCATGTGTTGCCAGATGGCCTTAAACCATGATAAACCCCAATATCACCTAGGGAAAGAGATGTATTCGATCCAGAGATCTAATTAGAGTCTCTGAACTTTGCAAAAAATTTAATTTATCTTATAGATGCTGATTTTCCACTGTGTTCAAAGGCCTCTTATGATTAAAAATGCTATGACTCCATTAATTAAAATTAATGAGGGAATGCAATAGTCAAAGAAAAATTGATCCTATTGTATTATTAAAGTAAAATCATAGCAAAACAAAATTAGAAACAGAATAAATTCACTTGAATATCAGTTCCCGAGATATGTGAGGAAGTAGGCTATCGCAAACTATTTTACTAATAAAACAATATAATTGTTGGACCAAATAAATCACTGTAAGTACACAGAGGATAAAAATGTCTAGCTGACTTTCATCTTTAATTTATGAATTTGTTCCTCATTGTGGTATGTACACAAGAGTGCCTTTGATATTTTGAATGTCAGAAATAGATGTCTGCTTATGAAAAGATACAGGAAAATATTTCCCTGTTCCTGTAAGTGTGGAAACATAAGTGATTCTTGGTTTTAAATATATAGCTGTACACTGGGCTATACTTCGTAGGGAAAATACATCAGGAAACTGATAATTTTCAGACAACTAAAATAAAATTTTCAAAGTATATTCTGCTGAACATGCTACTGAATGCATGAAGATATTACATTACGTATGGGCTGTAATAGTGAAAGTTTAATAAATCTTAAATTCTTAGGAAAAAGAAGGACAAGATAGATAACTAAGATTCCTTCCACCCCTTCTCTTCATACCATCCCTGCTTTTAGGCCAGTCAACTTTTCTAGAAGGTGCATCTGAAAAACATTAATGAACTGTCATTTTGAGTTGTAGTCCTTGTGGGACTTTTGTGGGCCCTTTTTATTCCTTGTGTAACATGTGCTTGCATAAAAGATACATAAAATCTAGTAATTGACTCAAATTGTAACTTTCAACACAAAAAAGTAAGAGTCCTCATGAATAAAGAATAAGGCCCGGAATGCCTTCCTTTGTTAGGGAAAAATGTTTAATGTACTGAAAACTTTCAAAAAGATTTTTGAATATGAAAAGCCCCAAGTTTCTAGGGAAGTGACAACTCAGACTAAAGTATTTCTGAGCCTTCTGGTCAAATCTTTCACCAAATAAAACATGAGACAGGTTATTATTCAATTCATTATTCCATTCACACTAATATATCATTTTAGTGAATAGGATAAATAAGTCTTTATATATATGGAATATTTAGAGACAAAACCCCACCTTGCATTATCATGGGGAAAATAATTTAAGTTTCATCAGTCAAAGGTCTCATGCTGCCAGTATTAAGAGATTTGTTGTAATTGTGTAAATCCTCATATGGGGTTCAAGAAACAAGCAACTAAAAGAGGATAATATAATTACTGATAAACATGGGCACATAGAAAATTGATCTTGTCCAATTAAGTTGGTATCATTTTTATGAAATTATAGATTCAGTGGATAAAAATTATCAAGGTACATACTAATGGAATTAGTAGCTGAATAAGAAATCTCAACATGAAATGTAAATAATGTAAATAAATGACTATTTTTCTTTCATCACACTTCTCCAAGACTGATTTTACATTTAATTGTATTTCTACAGAGTTGAGGACAAAAAGAATTTAGCCACTCCTGACAAATTTGGGTTTTAATTCAGTGAGTGATCAAGGAAGGCAGGTTCAATAAATGAAGGAAAAATTCAATATGGTAATATCTGCATTAATGAGCTGAGGATGAAGACCATTCTTACAGCATGACAAAAGTAGTGATATGACAAGAGGTAATGTTTTTTAACTGAAAGAGGGCAGGTTTAGATTAGATATTAGAAAGAGATTCTTCATTATGAAGGTGATGAGGCACTGGAACAGAGAAGTTGTGGCTGTGACACCCCAGTCCTGAAGCCACAAGCTTTACTAGAAGTATTACTTTGATTTAAGACTCTAAAATAATTCACCACCAAATTTTTGCAAAGCCTTTTAGTTCTTTAATACCTTGAGGTTGCATCAAGAGAAAGCTCATACGATTTCCCAAAAGATTTGTTTTAATTTAGTGAGTAAATAGGCATTTCGGCAAAAGGTTCACAGGGGTAACATACAATCAAGGCAGAAGCATTTCACGAAAGTGCCCAGCACATGGCAATCCTCACGACAACTAGCAAAACACAACCCATCTGTTTTAACTTACCAAAAAGAGCTTAAGGAAAGAGTAAAGAAAGACAAGATATTAAGAAAGTAAAGAAAGAGATTAGAATAGAAGAATTGCATAGCTACCACCAAAGAGTCCAGGGCTTCACATAGCAGTAGCAGCTCCCAAGAGAAAAGGCAAGATGGAGCTCATGTTTTCCTGTACTTATATGTTTGGGCTACTGTGGCCGCCGTCCCAGGTAGGACTTCCAGCTGATTGACCACTCTGTAGCTCCGGACCAGAGTGAGAGGCAGTGCAGCCAGTCAGAGGCTGTGTCAGGGTTCCAGAGGGCATAGTGTTGGTGGACTACCAGGCTGACCTGTAGGTTGACAGCTCTGCCACCTGGTTTCTGATACTGCCTTGGGGCTGCAGAACCTGTGGGTTCCACAGCAGGCCTGACCATGTAGATTCTGACCTGGCCCACCCTTCAACACAAACAAGTTGTTTGATTCAACCCAATAATTACATAATCGAGTGAGATTTTGTGGCTCGCAATGCCCCTTCCCTGGAAGTGTTCGAGGCCAGGTTGGATGAGGCTTTGAGTAAACTGGTGTAGTGCAAGGTGTCTCCGCTCATGGTAGCAGTATTGGAACTAGATGATCTTTAAGGTTCCTTCCAACCCAAACCATTCTATGCTTCTATTACTCTCTAGGTGGACTTGGATAAAGAGACACAACTGTCTCTTTTCCTTTGCAATAAGCCTGAACATCTGATCATTTCCCCAGAGGTCTCAATTCATGGTACACAAGGGTAGTTTACAGAAACACACCTGGATCCTAATCCTAGTGATAATAGCAGAAGAGGGTGCAATAGTGACTGTCAAGGAAAAGAGATGACACACAAGTGTGGCAGGGCACTTCCATGGGGCTGGGAGGCTGGAAACATGTATTTGTAATGCTCCCTTTTCCCAAGGGAGAAGCTGCAATAGTGCTAAGCTCAGATCAAAGCCCTCACTGTGAGAAAGTTACAGTTACAAGGAACATGGATAAAAGAAATACTAAAAGAATTAGTCAAATCAGTAGAAGTATGATAGAAAAAAACCTCAAAACCTCAAGATCTGTCAGTTTATCTTAAAAGCAGGAGATGAGTTGAGAAGGTAGAAGAGTGTTTATGCAGTTCTTCAGTTTAATTCACCAGAGATGAACACAGAGAAATTCAGAGGAAAATAACCCAAAACACACGTCTTTGCAAGTGAGGATGGCACAACCACTGGGAGAACACTGCTCGTGAGTATCTTTGTGAGTTCTGAATGTTACATAAACACAGGAAACTCTGGTTTCACTCCAGGTTAATTATTGTACCTGAAGGAATATGTTCTGGAATCCTAATTTCAACATTACATAAAAAGTCATGAAGCCACAGTCTCTTCTGTCTAGTAGCCTTTTTGAGCCAAAAGAGTCTTCTTGTCAGCCAAAGAAATACATTGCTCTAAGTGCACATTTTTGGTTATATTTTTTCATATTCTGAATCAGAAAATATCTTCTACCCCGGTTCATTTATGTGAAGTGATCGCATCCTAAATTGTCAGAACCTACTTTAATCTTTAGACAGGAGAGTTAGCAGGGTAATGGTTTTCTCCAAAAAATTATTTTCTTGACTGTTACTGCAACACAATCCGAATGTACTGTGTTAGATATCGTAAAGTGTGTTTACTTCAGCATGTAATCTGGACTCAATGATTCCAGAGTTTCCAAGTTCTTGGAAATAGGCAGCTATGAAAAGATTATAATTTTTTTCCTTATTTTTCTGTGTAGAGCTATTTGTCACAGAAATAACCTCCAAATCAGAGAAACTTGGTAGAGTATTACCAGGTTAAAAAGTAAGGCTGGATCCTAGGAGGCAATTGTCTCACTACTAAATAAAAATGGAGTTTTAACAGAGAATTTTCAATATTTCATTTTCAGTTTTATATACTTAATTTCCATTGACTTTAAAAGGGACTAGTGCTGAATAAGTCTTTCTGAAAATGTGACATTCACTCTGTTTCCTGCAAGCACTCCTACATAGCTGAAACATCTTAGAAAAGAGATAATTTGAACTTCTACATCCATATCTTGGAAGAATTGGAGATTGAAACATATGGTGGATATTCACTTTTGGAAGGAGGGAATGTTCATTTTATATTGTAGAAGAGACAGCTTTAAAATTCTTTGAGAAAATACTGTTTTCTTTTTTTAAAGCAAAAAATAATTTGATAGATCTTTTTCCCTGTATGACTGAATTTTACTTCCCCATTCTGTTTTGCCACAGCTTAGTCCCTAGAACAGAGCAGAGCTAGTAGTTTTTCTCTGTAACAGCACTTCACAGCCATTCCTTCTCCTGTGGGAGATATTCTTGAGGATAGCCAAAAGATGTAACCACAAGTATAATCTGGATCTATTTTTAAGGGGAAGTGGGCAAATATGATCTTTTATACAAACACTTTGGCTTTTCTTAAACCATTAGGATTATTATCCATGAATAGGGGATACAGTCACAGCACAAGGCAGTATGTGAAGTGGAAGACAACAATTTTGAAGGATGGATGTACTACCATCAGGTTTGTGGAATTTTCCAGAGATGAATACTACAGGAACAGCTTTATCAAGAGCATGGAAATGCACTAGGAAGTAAGCTGATCACCAGGCTGAGGCTGAACCATAAGCTGATGGAACTGAAACTGTACAGTTTCTACAACTTTAGGAGAGTCTCAGCAATATATCCCAACCATAATTTTGCAGCAATGTGTTAATCTGCTAATATTAATGTAATTGATATAGTTTAAATACTTAAAGTAATTGAAGTGAAACACTTACTTTTCAAATTTGCTTGAAAAGCACATCTTGCTTAGTTTGAAATACCATAGCATGAACTTTTAAGAAAAATAAATACAAAGATTTTATCATCATTGGGATTTTGGGTGTTAAAGGCTTTTCTGGAAAATGACAAGGACCCCTCTCACCTGACACTCTCCAGCAGAGATGCACACACAAGGAGCAGTACTGACAGGGCAGTACCGTGCCAGCCAGGGTCCATCCCACTGCCCCAGGGAGGCAGCAGGACTTGGGTGGGCAGCCCATAGCCCCCCTCACCACAGATCTTGTGTTGGCAAATCAAGGCCAATTTCCAGCAGAGGCATCAGACCAGAGGGTCAGAATGTAGATAAGCAGGGCACAGGCATAGCATGGCTGCAGCACAGCTCAGACAGGGATCAACCACAAGAGCCCCAGCAGCCCCAGCTCAGGCTTCCTTGCAGAGGTGCTCACAGCACACTACAGGGACACACTGCTCACTCTTTCTGTCAAGGCCTTCAGCTGTGCTTCTTTTAAATTGGCCCTGATCCCAGGCAGTTAAATCCCCAAGAACATCAGGTGAAAATCTGGGCCCTGATACCAATCTCCTAAAGTGACTCATAACTCAATTAAGGTTCCTTCCAAGCTTTACAAAGGGGTGAGCAGCTTTACTGCCATGTTGCAATCTTTACCTTAGGCAGCTTGCCTGATTAGGGATTGCATGGGAAATGCAGCATGCAGCCATACCTGTCTCTTGTAAACAATTCTCATTAATTATCTTAACACCTACCTTTTTAATCTTATTTTTTGGGCAATAATATTTTTCTGATGTTGTGAGACTGATGGCAGGTATTGAAAGTTTAGGAACACAAGCAGGAGGCTGAATTCACTTATCAGCTGTCATTTGCTTGTCATCAAAAGTCCTGATTTAGAAAGTGTTGCCATTAGCATATGAGATCTGAATATGGGTTGTAACATTGAGTAGCTACAGCTGGGACCGATACCACTGTCTATAAACAAAATTCTCTTAGGTCTCTTCATTACAAGAACTCATCTTCTCAGTAGCAAAGCTTCAAATATCAGTGTGAGCTGATATTTTTCATATTTCTGCCACTGAGAAGCCCTATTTAAAGATATACTTTGTTGTTATTT
This sequence comes from Campylorhamphus procurvoides, assembly GCA_013396655.1. NCBI lineage: Eukaryota > Metazoa > Chordata > Aves > Passeriformes > Dendrocolaptidae > Campylorhamphus > Campylorhamphus procurvoides. The sequence goes on along the minus strand of WBMV01009007.1, from coordinate 152,914 downwards.
GAGAGTGTCTTTGCCATTGCAAAAATAAATGCATTACTGCAAAATAAAATTTAAAGAATAAAGGAAATTCTGATGACCTTTACTTTTCTTTGAAGTCTGGAATGATTATGCTTTGGAGGAGGGAACTGAAATGTTTGGCATTCTGTCTTGGACATAAAAAGTAATTTTCTGTTCCAACAAAAATGGTAATGTGGTATGAAATTCCATGTGGTATAAAATATGTGAGAAATGAAATCACAAGTGAAAACACATGGTTAACTGACTTCTGGAACCAATGTATAAAGCTGTCACGAGCCCAAGAGCAGGTTCAAGCCACCCAGTTTAGCTAGATGTGCTTTGCTGCAAGGAAGGTGCTGCCTACTGTTGCTTAGTAAGACACTGTAATACTTCAGGAGCACAATTATGAACACCAACACATATAAGCTGTCAAAGTTTTTTGCGAGAATGAATAGACTGGAGCCTAGACTGGAGTTTTTCTGGTAATTAAGTAAATTTTTTGTTGCAGTATTAGGTATAGAGGATCCCATATAAGATGGAAGTTTGCTGAAAAAGAACACCAAACCCATTGGTTAAAAATGTTTTACTGGCAGTTTTGCAGTGTGTTTGCACCTGAAAGCAGATCTCACATGATACTAGGCATTCTATTTAGACTGACTGATCACTCATAGTTCAATTGCAGAATTGCTCAAAAGCCAGAAATTCACCTGAAACCAAAGATATTTCCATTTCAGACTTACAAAATTCATGTATTCTGAAAAAAAAGCCCAAAGAAACAAAACAAGAAACCAAACCAAACAAAAAAAAAACCAAACCCAAAAATGAAACAAACAAACAAACAAAACAAAGCAAAATAAAAAAAAAAAGAAACAACCAAAAACCCCAACATACTAGACATCTCCAGTTCTCTTTTGCCAGGTGGATTTGACACTAATGTCTTTGTGCCACAGTCATAAAATACCTTCCTCCTTTACTATTGTATGTGTTCATTCAAGAAATGCACATTCTGTAACGATTCACAGAAAAGAAATCTAACAATATCTGTGTTAGAGGCAGATGTTGAATAATGTATGGTAAATAAAGCATGGGATCATGGACTGCAGAATGAGTAAGCTGAAATATAGAATAGCTGCTTCCTAAGAGATAACTGAAGTATGAACAAGTACGCTGAAAAAATTGCCAGCATTATTTTAAAACAGTATCGTAATGCACACTTTCAATGCTGGTTTGTGCGAAGGTCTTAGTGCTGGAACTTGATAATTTTGGCAAGGCTTTACTTAGCAACCTCCTCTTTTAACTGTTTAATGCAAATGTTAATTGAACAAGATGCAGTACACTTACAGCTTTTTTCTAGCTGCTGTGGTTACTATAATTAAATTAGTACACTAGGGAAAGAGGAAATTAAGCAATCAGTGGATTTTTGAACACATTTGTGTTTGTTTTGACAGACACGTCAGCTGTTGACAGCTCTGTTGACTCAAGTTCAAATAGTCCAACATTACTGAAGGCAGCAGGTCTCACTGTTGTGTCAGATTAATGCCAAACAGGGTATGCTCAGGTAAAATAACTAGGAAGTTAGAAGGAACTAAAAGATTAAGATACAGATTAGCAAGCACCAGAAAAATTCCTTCTCTATTTGGCCAGATATTACCAGTGACCAATGCACACATCATGGGCAACAAAAGGGGATGGAAGCCACGGTGCTACTAGAAAGTTATTATCTTGTTGCTATCACTGAAACTTAGTGGGATGAATCCCATGACTGGAGGATTGCCAATGGCTACAGAATGTTCAGAAGAGACAAGAGAGGAAGAAGAGGTGGAGAGATTGCCTGCTACATCAAGAGTCAGATTGAGTGTGAAGAGCTGTCTCTGAAGAACAGCCATGAGCAGGTCAAAAGCTTATGGGTAAGAATCAAAGATCAAGGCAACAAAGGGAAATTAATGGCTAGCTCTACACTGGGCTGCCTGGTCAAGGGGAGCCTGTTGATAAGCCTTCTTCCTTCAGCTGCAGGAGGCATCATGTTATCACGCTCTTGTCCTTCTGAGGGGCTTCAACTGCCCCAACGTCTACTGGGAAAGTAGCACAGTGAGCTGTAGGCGATCTAGGAGACTCCTGGAATGCATGGAGGATAACTTCTTGAGCCAGTTAATAGGTGGTGATACTGCACCTGTTGGTCACCAGTGCAAGTTTGCTACTTGGAGACATCAAGATTGGAGGCATCCTGGGCTGCAGTGATCATGTGCTGGTGAAATTTGCAGTACTGAGGGATATGGGTCAGGTAAGGAGGAAAGTCAGATTCCTGAACTTTAGGAAAGCAAAATTCCAGCTCTTCAAGGAGATAGTCAATAGTTTCTCCAGAATGTGATCCATTTCCCAAGCTGAAGGATCCTCATTGATATACTGCAATTACATTAAAGATATTTCATCTATTCTCTAAGCATCCTGTGATAAATGTCATCAGGCCTAAACTATTTACAACCGCCTTAATTAGATTTTTTCTGGAATTTCTAAATACATCACCTGGTTGAAATATCTAAGCCTTCAGCTGCATCTCAGCAGTAGTCACTTCACAACTCAATAGTGCACAGAGATGCTTCCTCATGCTGTGCTTAGCTGTGAGATTTTAATGACAAAGCTGCTACTCACTGAACTGCTAGTGCACAACCTTGTACTTTGAAACTTTATATTTATTCCCTCAACTGTACTATTTTTGTCTTCTCCAGTTCTTCTCTGCAGTGTTTTTTTATTAGTGGTACTTGTCATTAGTCTGCTTCTCATTTTCTGGTCTATTCTGGAGCCATCAGTGGAAATGTTCAGTAAGATCTTTATTCAAAGTAGACACATATGACTGCTCTTGCAATGGTGGCAGAAGAAGTGCCTGCATTCTCAGAAATCTACATGGTTTGATTTGTGTGTGTGTGTGTGCATGTATAGATGTAATCTTTTCTATTACCCACAACACAGTCTATTCTATTTTCTACCTGCCACTTATACAGTTCACCAGGCTTGATGTGATGTAGTCACTGAATCAGTCAAATTCTAAGTCAGTAAAAAATGTGCCTTACAACCTGCCTCACGACAGTGCTAGGCCATTATTTACTAACTGACCTTGGCTCCTCTGCTGCCATGTCAGCAGTTAGTAAGGATTCCTCTAAATTGTGCCTTTTACTCAATTTCTTTGTTGTATTGGATCAGAGAAGTCTTTCTGAAATGGGCTGGGAGTTCATGTAAGCTAAGGTCAGTAGTAGGTGTGCAGATATTCCTTTCTTGGATGTGCTTGCCCTCCTGCAAATAAGATGTTTTCTTTGACAAGTAGATTTGAGGCACTAAGTCTGTTCACTGAAGAAAGTAACAGCCTTGAAACCCACTTCCTATCCTGAATTTCACAGCTACACGACTCTCAGCTGTTAGGAAGTTGATAACTTATGCTATTTTGTCCTGCACAACACCTGTGACACTACCTGGGTAGCCGGAATATGACTCTGGCACTGGGTGTGAACAGCTTATCTGTATTTTAATATAAGATAGAAAATTCCTTTTTACTTTATTTTACTAGCTTGAGAAGATATAATTCTCTTGAATCTTGGCAATTCTCATATTACCCTTACATATGACTTCTGAAGGTTAGCAATTTTTCTCTGATCATGTGATTCTTCTGTTCCATGTAAGTTATCAGTTTGTTTGGCAATTCACAGATAGTAATTCAGGTTAGACCCCAATTATCTAAGTTTTCTCCACACCATTTTGCTTGAAATGCTGACTTCTTGCAGTTTTATTGATTTTTATAGTCTTGTATAGTTCTGTACAAGCTCCATATCAACTAGTTCTTTAGCTGATTCTACTATTTAGTTCCCTTGATGAATGAAAGATTGTCTTTTGAAATTGAGAACTTTACGAAATGGGTATATGAATAAGTATAAATTTTGCACTGAAATCCAGCATTTCAGCCTCTCCACAGTAACCACCTGTGCAGTCCTTTGTCCCTGCCTAATCCATCACTGAAAGAAGTGTAAACTGATCTGACTTTACAGTATGACCATAAGTACAATTTTCAAGTTTCTACTTCATTCCAACATAATTTGTATATCAGAGGTGTGTCTTCTTTCATTTAATGTTCCAGTGTAAATAATTTGTATATACTCATAATGTGATGTTGTATGCTCATTAGATTAAGAGATATTTAATGTTGAATTTTGCTAGAACAGTTATCAGTATCTGCACCCATTATAGCATTACTCTTTCTATATAAACAACGCTGCACCATGAAAAATCCTGATATTATTTCTCAAATATTCAAATAAATAGTTTCAAGAGCTTCAAGTACAGCTACAGAACCATTTTTTGTAACCAAATGTGGCACTGGAATACCACAGAAAGTACTCAGGTAAAACTCTTATATATCCTTTCCTAAAATTATATTAACCTTCAAAGATTCCATTCTGTCTTGTTTCTTCAGTAGGTTTTTACAGTGTTCCTAATATCACCTTCATGTTTCATCTTTCATCTCAGTAGAACAAAGGCTTTAAAAGTAAGAACAACAATGACCATTTTGTCACATTTTAGTCACTCCTTTAATAAATTCCTTCATGTCATGCAATATCTCAAATTCTTTGATGTTTCCTGGATGAACCATTTAACTAGGATGGAATTCATTTAACTACTGTTTTCATCAATATTAATACCTTTTTAGCTGATATCTGACCAGCTACTCAGGGAAATTCATCACTCATTTGTTAAGTTTTTTTACTAACTTTTCTCTCACATTAGCCCTCAACTTTAATATCTGAGCTTGATTATGAGAAGGTAGTTGGAATACACTTCTTTGTTCATGTCTCCTATGTATGTAAGCTGCTGCTAAATGAGGGGAGAATGGTTTATGTGTAGGTTTATCTTTAGTGAGCATCAGTATTGCTAAAGCTGGACTGAACATAGAACGAGGGGACTGAAGAATTAGATTTCTTAATAAAGAAGGTTTTTAAATAAGTTATGACCACATTTTGTAGGAAAAGAAGGAGCTGACTCATATCAGGATTAGAGATCTCATGACTTCAGGCTCAGCACTCCGTGGCTGATCAAGCTGTGATAACTTGCTAGGAGAACAGCTTTAAGCGTGCAATGGTTTGGCTTCCCATTTCCCAACATTATTTAAAACCACTGAACTATTCCTTTAGCCTTTAGCTCTGCAGTGACTGTGCACAGACAAAAATGAAGGTGGCAGGCACACAGACTCTAAGGCATAGCCCTTGGGTGTGATGCAGACATAGTTACATGATCTGTGCTCTGTACTGCCTTTGAGGGGCATGTTTGTGCACATGGGATCTATATAAAGATGAAATTAATCTGATTCTTAGGTTTTCTGTGCTTTCTATGTTCATCTAAATCAGAAGCAGGTGGAACATTCAGCTGAACCTGAGAAGCACTGTTTAAATCCCGTTAGTACTCTAAAGATGTGAAATTATTGCAAACGCACCAGAGCAAGGTTTTTACAAAAAAAAAAAAGCTTAAATATAAAATAACATTAACCTGACGCACAATAGGTATCTTTCAGATGAAAAGATTACTGACCAAATCTGGCATTCAATTATAACATTATTCTACTTGTATTACAGGAAAGAGTTTAAAACACCCTTTTGGAGGCTAATGAATACTGGACCAATATTCTTCATTACCACAAGGTGTCACCTTTATGACTCTTGGATGAAAAACTAAGTTTAAAAGGTTACATGGCATCATCCTCTACTTTTTCCTGAACTTTCTATACTAGTTTCTCTAGTTAATTTATTGCATCTGGTATGAAAACGGAATTGGCTACATATTAGACCTGAGCAGACATCTCATAGAGAATAATTTATTTAGTTTAGCAGCTGTTTCTGCTTTTGAAATTTTAGGAGGAAACTACAACTTCCTTCAATCTGCTAATTATTTAAATCTTTATAATATTTGTGATATAATTACAGTCACTCCAAATTTAAGTATAGCACACTGGATATTAGCTAGATAATACAGCTAATATTTCTGCCCTTTGGGTAAGCACTTATGCATTTATAGAGACATGGTTCAAAATATTTTTAGACATGGCCATGACAATTGTTCTTTTTTATAAAAGATTCAGCATTAGTCTTTGTTCAATTTACTCACTATACAAGTTCACAGACTCACATGCTCAGACTCTCCGTGAACTGGTGTAGGGAATAGAGCTGCAGAAGTGTCATCCTTGTGAGGCTGAATTCACCAACCCCCGACAATTACAATACCACAAATAATTGTGGGAACTGAAGTCCTAGGCCAGTGTGGGTCAATAGAAACATTCCGACCCACAATAGAACCACTCCCATGAGCTTACATAGACTTCAAATAAACCATATCTGAGGTAATAAATAAAATTTTAGTTTATATGAGATCACAGAAGAGCCTAAGTAATTTCTTAGGCACACCTATCTAAATAGATGCATGATTTAAAACTTGAAATTTCAGTCTAAACCAGAGGGACAAACTTAAGTATATCACTATTGCTGTTGTTATTAGAAAACTGTTAAAGGAAACGTGAAATATGAAGGACTATTTTCAGGAAATGTCTTGATCTTAAGTGGTACTGTGACTACAACTTTAATGGAAAAAACCCAACATCTAATTGTAAGGTTTTTCTCCTTTGATTTCTCACTCAAAAAAAGTAACTATTAACTGGTTTGAAGAATTTAAATGATACTGTTTTTACTATAAGCACAACTTGTTAATTTTCTCACTTCGTACTTAGTGAAATTACCAGCTACAGTGATACTTTTAACAAATCACGTATAGATATAACATTTCTCATCAATTTTAATAAGCTGGTATGATTTTATAATTGCCTTTAATCACTGATGTGGTAAATATCACTTGTGCAGTGCATTTCTACTGTGTAAATGAAATTCTATAACTTATTAAAACATTTACTGTAACAGCCTCTTTTCTAAACTTGAAAGGCCTGTCCTTTTACTTACATAGAAGTAAAACCTGTTCATTACAATAAAACATTTAATTTAAAAAAAAAAACACTATCCATTGTCTCAAGAGGTTCCACTTCATAAAAATTTATTCCCAAATTTGACTGAAGTCTCTGAAGGAAAATGCAGACTAAATGATACCTACCCTAAAATGTTTATACACTGATAGTGCATATTTTTGAGTAAAACAAACCAAGGAACACCAAACTAAAAGAGGCAATAAGAAATAACATACTGGTCAAGTTTGTTTAGCTAATAACATATCTTCGATGTGTTTTAGCATAGTTTTAAATAACTACTTTGACATACTCAATTATAAGCTCTTCTTAATTTTCATGTACCTTCGCACTCCAGGGTGAATGAGATCCTTAAATGCACTGGCAAAGACTTTAGGGAAATGAAATGAAACTGACAGTTTTTCCTTAAGTGATCATCTAAATTTAACCATAAAGGTCATTTAGCAATATGCACATTTGCATAGTGATATATAGCCTCAGACAACAGACAGCTAATTCACAGATGAATAGCTGGTTTCAAAATCTGGCTGACAGAGTAACTATTTCTAGCAGATGAAGCTGTGATGTCTAGAAAAAAAATGCAAAACAAAACAACTTCTCTTACTCTGATGTTGTTATTTCTCTTCTGTTTAACAGGCTTTTTTTTTTTTAATCATGATCGGTTTTGTGGAAGTGATGCTGGTGAGAAACTGATAGCAAATCTCAGACTATACTGTCCATCTTTGAAAGGTCACAACCTTTTAATATTCCCTCAAGACCAACACTCTGTGTTCCCATAGGCTTCAACATACACTGCTAATATGTTATACATTACCAGTCAATGCAAAATGAGCAAATTAGTGAATTAAACCAGTGCATGTTGAAGTTCCTCGCGTGAGGAACTTATTATATGTATGTTACACATTTCGCAGGGTTATTTTGGAATAGAAGTAGTCTGGTTCTTGGATCAAATGGACCAAAGGACCTCACTCGTGATCCTGAAATTTAAAAAGCAGTGAGTGTGATTGTGTGACTGCAGACCACTGAGGATGAAGGTCCTTTCTCCATCTCACACATTATTGTCCCCATCTGTGCATCCTCCATGACTCTTATGAGCCCTCACATCTGAAGGCTTTCAAACAGTGATTTTGGTTTCAACTGCTCATACATTTTAATCACAGGTCAACATATCACACTGATGTCTCTGAGTCTTAAAAGCTCCATTACTCTCCTCTCCTTGTCCTCAAAACTGAACCTGGGACTCAGTTGCAAACCAGAGATGACTTTTATGGAGTAACTAAGGAAAGATGTAAATTAAAGTTTTCTATTCAGGAAAATTTATTTGAATTAATAGAAAATGTTATTTTTTTCACATCCTACATTGACTGAAAAGGTAAAAAGATTTTGTTGGGTTTTTTCATTACATTGTGAAATATTAATATCAATTCAGACTATAGGTAATGACAGCAGCAACTAATGAAATCCTGCTTCTAGTCAGATAAAACATTTCTGTCAGCATATGAAGTACTTGTTGCACTAGAGAAGTTGTGTTTTTTAATCCTAAACTTTCTACTGGAGGGCTAAAAAACCAGAGCACTCAGAGGAATGACTCTGTGACTGAGAGATCCAATCCTCTGTGGTATGCACCTGGAGTCAGCTTTTATATACATGTATCAGTAAATTCTCAAATCTCACTGTAGTCAGGGGGATTTCAGTGTGCAATTGCAAATGCTACTTGATAAAGGCTACCAGGTTCACTGTCTTCTTGAAATATACATCAGTCTCTGTATTGATGTCAATTAACACTTTGTCAACATCTGCTCTTACTAGCAACACTTTTGGTTGTATTTCACAGAGGTACTATGAGTATAAACTTGCTGTTGTTTGTGAGGAACTCATATAGAAAAGTGTTAAGCACAGTAGAAAATCCTCTGGAAAAATGGTTCCTATATAAAGAGAAAAAAAGTGGTTATATCTAATCTACCATGAGATAGCAGCAGACAAAAATGAATTTTTGAATGCTATGCTTTCATGAGTTTAATATGCATGAGGATAGGAAAACAAATATGATGATGAACACTGGATTGTGTCTGTAGGCACTCAGTTCTAGTATGGGCTTTCTGTTGCCTACATGTTACTGATTGTAATGAACGCCTTTGCTCTGGAAACATGTTGGTGTTTGCAATTATTTTGTTCCACACCATGGATCAAAAAAAAGCTTTTCTTCTCCATGAGGGTAGGGAAGGGAGAGGGATGGGAGAAGAGATAGAAAGATTGAGTTAAATGGTTGTAGTCACAATGTATCTGTAAAAATTTTTGTATTTTCCAAATTGTTTTATTGCATGATTTCTGCTAATCTCAGTGCTCTTGTTAAAATAGATTTTTGTACCAGTTTGGTCATCTGACTGTAGGAGATTCCATTTATTAGGCTGAGGATGGGATTCATCTCTCAGAATCAAACCCTCTGAAAGTTACACATCTAGTCTAAGGTCAACATCTGGATACTGTAAAATCAATGGAAAGAGCCAGGCACACTCACGAGATTTGCAACAGTTATGCTGGCCTTTGGAAGCTGGTTAATTGTTTATTGGCAGACCACTGAGTTCTGTCTACTGACTACAGAAGGAGCTTCATCTAGATATCTAACATACCTATTTACAAGATCAGTAAAATAAAATTGATTAGAAACAGACTTTCTTTTTCACTTAATAATTCAATCTTTGGAAAAATATTATGGAGAGAACAGACAAAATAAATAGATTTTCAAAGCAGTGTCAACTGTTAAAGAATTAAAACAGGAATCAGTTCAGTGTTAAGCAAAAATCTTTTGTATTTCACATGTTGGTATAATCAGGTTCTCTTACCTTTGATGATGACGTATAATGTGTGATTTTAGAACTATGAAGCCAGTAGGCATTAAGTTAACAAGCACTGATGAAATAATCACAAATTGTGATCAAAATTTGTAAAATTCCTGGTTGTATCTTAGCTTTGATAAAGCTCACTGGAGAAATCTAGTATCTATTGATTAAAATTCAAGCATGAACATCAACTTCACAGGATGAAACTTCTGATCCTGGGTTGTAAGAGCTATTTACACTTTAGACTCATTTACTCATGTATAGCAATAGACAGGAAATGAAGAAATAATTGAATACTGTCAAATACTTCTATAATAAATTTTTTAAAATATTTTTTTAATATTGTGCTCTACCTTTGTGACTACAACTGTGTGATTAATACTTTTATTTAAATGAAAGGAAAACAAATACAAAGGAACCAATCCCCTCTTTCAATGGGCAGCAGTGCAAATTGCTATTGTATAAAAAAAGTTTCATAAAATATTTTTGATTCATATATTTCTTCATAGTTTATTAAGTCGAAACATGAGTAAGACTGAATCATTTTGATTTTCATTTTTAAATTCTGATAGCAAAACAAATTAAAATCAGAACATCTTGGAGGGATATTGAATCACAAAATACATGTCAACTTCAGTTCTTTCAGATGTCAAGAAATGAAAGCCTGTATTTGAACACAGATGTTTTCCACAGCTTTACATTAACAGTGTATGTGTGGGAAGAAGGAGGCAAGGCATCTCGGTACCTCTAAATTGTGCAGGGAATTCAGGAAAAGAAAAACCCCAAAACATTAAATGGCCGGAGGATTTGATTTGGATAATTAAGAACATGTGTGATAACATAAGCATGTGTGTCTGCTTAACTATTACAAAAGATGAAGTGGGAAGGTCTGCATTTAATACCTCCAAAGCTCAAGACCTCGAGAAGTTTCATTATTGCTTAGTGTACATCACCACCCTGAGACAGAACAGCTGAAAACTTCAGTGATAAATTTTTATCTACCAGATATGTAAAAATAATCTCTTAATAAAATATCAGATAAATTACATTTTGGCCCAAGTATCCACTCATGTTGTCAGCTGGAATACTGGCATATACAGCTGCCAGTGCACTGGGAGCTATACTTTAGGGCAATCTTTGAAGGATGAACTCACATCAGCCATATTTAGTACTTACTTTTAATATTTAAGTCTATTCCTTTTACTTCCTTAGGATAAGTTCTACCTATGCTATTGCCAGTAGAGAATTAAAGGACTCCATACTGATTTGTTACCTTCTCAAGCAAATGCATCCATCCATTAAAGTTTTTTTTGCAGCTGTACTCCTGTTGAACAATGAAGTTAGATATAAGTCAAGATATATAGATATATAACCAACTGGCTGATGGTTCAGACCTATTCCTCTACTACCTTGTCTAGATAGCAACCCAATACTGTCATCCACCTATTCTATTCCTCCCTTCATGCAGAAGGAATAGAATATTCCTCCCTTCATCCATTCAGTCAGGCTTTGATAAGCTTCCGGGATGAAGGACCAAGCAATTTTTTTTTTTCCCACTGTAGTACCTGTAAGTTAAAATACACTATTTAAAATCTATTCATTAATTTGACTGATTTGTTCTTAAATAATTCTTGAACCTGTAGTTAGAACTCCAGTTAGTCCACATCAGTACAGTCAAAACATGCCAGTATTTCTACCATACAGAGCAGTTACTCATGTTCAGCTCTCTGCAGTGTGAATAAGGTTCTTTACATTCTGGCACTCAATCTATACAGACACTACACAGGAAGCAAATAAAAGGAGGTATAACATTCAAATCTATACCAATGTGACCTAGTGGCAATGGCTTTGGGTTACCTTTTCACTTCAAATGTAAGCTTAGATTCTCCTCCCCTCCCACAATTGGATTCTTGCAGCAAGCATCAAATACATTTTGTGTTGTGAATATAAAATATTATCCACCAAACTACAATGGTTGCTCATCTGTAGGATGTAAATGCTTCCAACCAAATGAAAAACTCAGCCTCAAGATCTCTCCTTCCTCTTCCAACAAATGATTTACACAGTACTTTACAAACTAGTCTGTAGCTTAATTGGCACTGAAGAAATAATGCACTTCCAGAAGTTGTTGCACTGGCACGTAAACACTATAAACAGGGAACAGCAGATGCAAAAATGCATAAATTAGAAAGGACTTGAGAGCTTTTGTCCCTACATCTTTTCCCAGAAATTCTTATTTTAGAACAGGTTCTAACAGGATAAACACTGTTTCTCAAATTAGGATGGTAGCAGTTGCTTTCCTCTCAGGCTTGTAGAATCTCACAGTACAGAGATAGATCCCTGGTTATGAGCAAACTGGGACATCTGAACTCGAGCAAGCAAAACAGTATTACATAACAAATCCATTGATTCCATCAAATGCAGAAATAATTTTAGTGTATAGTAAAAATAAAATGACAAAAGGTAAATGCTAATTTTACTCAATTAAATTTTGCAAAAGCAGACCTATATGCATTTAGTCTTATGTTGGCAGCATGAAAAAATAAACATGAGCTTTAAAAGGAAAGAAGGATTTCACAGTCAGTAAATCTCTTAAAGCATTTTACAGGCATAGAGGTATTTGTAATGTAAAACCCCTTTAATGTCACAAGATAAGAAAAATTCTCTTTTGAAATACAACACAAAGTTATTATAAGAATAGAGTATGTGAATATGCAAACAGAAAACTCTACCTTCAAAAATATAAAATAGGTCAAAATATATATTATAATGTAAATGATACCTATTTAATCCTAAAGAGTAAGCAAGAAGTTTTTCCAGCCTCCTACCTCATCTTTTAAAAACAGTCAAGGCAAAACTTTTATATAATCCCAAAATTCTTTTGTATGTTTGAATACAAAAAATATTTCATGATAGTGTTCTAAGGCTACATTCACTGCTGATGTATTTTTGATGTAAAATATTGTGTAATCTGTCATTCAGGGATAAGTGAATGAAATAGCAGCAATGAGACCACCACAAAGAGGAGTATAATGCCACTTCTATTTCAAACCAAACAGTGTGTGTTACATTCACTGAAGTCAAGAGCAAAAGTCAGATGTTTATTTGAACCTCATAGTATCTTTCAATTTCACTGCTATCTTGCTTGCTTGTGTTGTAATTCTGCCATCAGCAAAATTTTTTATGACTACTGAATTCATTCATAAACTCAGATGTCCTACATTTCTTATTCAACAGATAACAACTGATTACTGGAATTACATCCTCCAGCATTCACACCCAAACCCCCAAAAATCCCAGACTCACAGAAATTATTTCACTTTGGTATTTGGTCCTTTAAGTTTCAGATTTTTTTGGTCTCTTTTCTAAGTATCTTTATAAACTGACGGCCTATTCTGTGTGGTGAATAATATGAGTAATTGCAAGATAGGTAGTTGAGTGCAAGTTATTTATGATTTTACTGTAAGCAATATTTAGATAAGATATACAAACAATCCTTTGAAGACAGAGCAGAACATATCCAAGGCAAATAAAAAAAAAAGTCTGAATTGCTACAAATAGTTTTGCATTTCTCTTTTACAGTAACTTCAGTTACATCTTTCTATAGATTTTTTTAATCCTCTACAAATAGAATTCTCGTCATGTTTTTTAAATGCTTCATTAGTTTACATTTAAGCCACTGTTCTGTTCTGCCTCCAATTCTACAAACCAGAATTTTTCAAATTTTTTTTTTCTTTTATCACCATTTCTTCTATTAATTTTCTTCCTGTTCATATATCTGGATTTTCCAGCAGGGAACTCATATTAAGTAGGTTCAATGGAACTTTTTTACTGTGGCTGGAGCAGGGTATCAAACACTTCCAAGCTTTGCCGTTGTGATTCTGCATCTATTGAACTTCCAACCCTTTGTAAGTGCAACAGCAATGAACATGTCTGAAGTCAGCTTATGTGACCTACTACTCTTTCTTTTTTCACTCAAATATATAAATTGAAATACTCTGAACGAAAAGAAGACAATGTGTGTTGAACACCTGAGGATTCAGGCAGGGGGGAGAGAGGAACTTGAAAAATACCTGTGGTAAAGCAGCAAAATGGCACAGAGAAGAGAAAGCAATGAAAGTCTTCCAGAGGGAAAGAAAGTTGAAAAGTTTCCTGCATATCAATCAGCACAGATTTTTCTGATCTCTCAGTGAAAGACTGCTGGCAAATAGTTCACAGAAGTCAGAACCCTCAATATGTATTGAAAAGAAGTCTTCAAACTTGTTTTAAGTGAAACCAAAAATGCATTGAGAACCCTGCAGATGCAGAGAAAAAGGCTTAGCGAAAGGGACAGTAAATTACCTTGTATTACATTGCTTTCACAAATAACTAAAATTCACATAATCAAAAATAAAAGTTTCATTGGAAAATGTTGTTTTCTGATTAAAAGCCATTATATTTTCTGGTACATTGAGATTATTTCTGACAAGACTGATTAACAGAACAGTTCAACCCACTGATTTACAGAAGATTACGTGGGACCATTATGACCATAAAATAAGACAGAGAATATCTACCTATTATTGTGTAGATTTATGATTAATCAAATAGCCTTTGACCAAGAAGAATTAACTAATGTTATGGTTGGACAACATTTTCCATTGACCAGTTTATTAACTACCTTCTATCTTTTTAATGTTCAAATTACTGAAACAGAAACTCACTTCTGAAGTTAATCAAAATTTGCAGTCAGCCTTGGAAACCTAGTTTGCCACTATTTCAACATACATTAGTGCTTGTTTATGAACTGCAACAACAACTTTAACAAATTTTGTGCTAATACTGTCTGTGGGTGGAAATGGACAAGAACGCAGCAATTTCTCCAGCCTTAGACTAGGAAAGCTTCCAAAAGCAGAAGGAAGTAGAAAGTGCTGACTAAAAGTGCAAGAAAACTTTGTAATGCTTTATACATAGCATGTCACCATTTGCTTACATCAGTGTAAATTTATTAAAAATTATAGATTTATCCTGCATTGAAAGACAGCTGGTGTTCTAGCAATATAATTGAAAGAGAGAACAGACTTGGAGCCAAACAATACCATCTATTCTACTGAAAACACTGGGAGAGTACCAGTATTAGTGATTAAATATAATCTCATGTATGAGTTAGTTGAAACCTCCAATAGAGAACAGCCACTCTGTATTTTCAGGTGTGTGAGGCATCTGAAAATTATTCTAATGCTGCATTTCCTGGGACCTGATTAAAATTTAATAGAAGTTTTTGAAGGCAAAACGTGACATCTCTGCATTTCCCCAGAGTTACTTTTAATTTTTGAGTACTGTTTTCCTTGTAGAAAATATTAGCACCCACCAGAAGCAACACTTTCCCAAAACTTACCACATGGCTATATCATGAGCCTACATCTCCTTCCTTTAAACAATGTTAGTTAGAAGACCAATATCTCTAAGGCACAGAGTCCATGGGATGTCTGAGATAGATTCATGTATGGAGAAACCTTCAACTGGCCAATTCGTTATCTACCTTTTCCTCAGCTACAGCTCAGATTGGCAGCTGACCATGGAAAAGATGTATTTAGTGGCATTTGAAGGCTAACATTCAGGCTAAGAACTGGTTTTCTGAGATTTTCAAATAGAAGAAGCCCTATATGATTTATCTCAAGCAGAGACTTTCACTGGGGACCTGTCCTAGAGGTCAGCATCCACCATGTCAGATAGACAGAGCCCTCATCTGTGCTAGAAGTTCTGAATCCATTGTTTCTTCCTAAGGCACATGTCAGTTTTCAGATCCCATGGGCTAATTTCTGTGTATCTGCCGCACCCAATACCAAATACCAAGTGAATTTCACCTCTTCCTAATCCTGCTTCCTTGTTTTCATTGGGCCTGCTTTTCATCAAATGTACCTAATATAAAGCTGTTAAATGCCATTTACATATTTTATTAGCTTTGGATCCCTGTTGTGTTACTGCCTCTCTAGACATACTACACACAGGCTGTATTGCTCATAAAGATACGAGCCTCTGTAATTTTCTGTGCCTACATCTGAAAGAAGATACCAAACCAATACAATAGCTTGTTGCTAACCAAAATACTACTGTACTTTCTCCCCTTTGCTAGGTACTCTGCCCTAGTGCTCATCCAGCCCCAAGGTGATCTGACACTGTTACGTACGTTTCAGGAATCTAGGTGCCTGAAAATTGTCCCCAGCACAAAGTAATTGATAACATTCACAGTATCAAACCATTTTGTTGATTACATGGTCTGTCTTGCCCATATTGCTCTGAAACTTTTCTTGCCAACCTAGTCCAACTCTGTTTCTTTTTACTCTTAAATTCCACTTCTCAAGAGTTTCACTCCTTAAAAATCACTATTTCTTTTTACTCTGGAAGAAATATAATGGCTTTGTATTCTTGCTCCTTAAATGCCCATTCACAAAAGATATTCATAAAAGGCTTGTGTCTTTTAGAACTGAAAAAGCACTGTTGTCAAAGGCGTAGGCCATTTGAGTTTTATAGAAATATCTTACAAGTATGAATTGAATAAATTCTTTTTTGCATGGTTGATTTGACACCTCCTTTACAGGTCATTCTTCTATGTGTTCCCATTAGAGACAGCTGTTTATCAAGAATATCTATACTTTTGTCCTATGACCACTCTTCTATTATGACATATTTAAATTTCATAAAAATTGAATTTGATCAAAACATGTTTTTACTTATACCACTTTTTTTCTGTACTGCATGATTGCAACTGTACTTCATTAGGTAGGTGTTTTCTTCTGTACAAGAGGCCATATGCTTATTTTTCTGTGACCCATTGAAGATAGACAGAAAAATCCACAATTTGACAATTGTATACTTGCTGTTCATGTATTACAGCATTCTGGAACAGGACAAAAAATGAAAAGTTCTTCCAGTAACTATGAAAACCTGTCAAAGAGACAGCTGTAGACAGATGATTTGGGGCAGATGCCAGACATAAATATAGTACTATAAATTACACAGTGACATGGGGGTTTAAGCTGCCTGGATCTCATGCTCTAAAGATCAGTCCCCTATGCAAATTCAGCCTATGTGTATATACAATGGAAAATTGAAAATTTCTTGCACAAATGAAGCTGCATCAACAACGGGGGAGAAAAAAAACAAAAGCAGTTGTAATAACAGCACTTAGTCAGCTTAACTGCATAGACACAGTATTTTGGTTTAGTTTACTGTGTGTCCTTGATCATTGCTCTTCATTGGCACAGCTTCCTAGAAAAATGTTTGATCTCCAGATGACAGTCTGAAATCCAATGGCATGAACTGACAGAATCTGTCACGGTAATAGAAGGCATTGACAACACAACAGAAGGTCAGATAATGGAAAATAATCTAAGGTACCATCTAATAGTAATTCCTTCTCCTAGAAGTCACAGATGCAATGCATTTGCTGGAAGGGGAGAATGAAGTTTTTTCCATACAAAAGGATAAGAACAAAATTATTTGTAAGTTAATGCAATGCATGAATCTAACCTGTAAGGCTTATGGGTCACACACGATTTTAGCCTCCTGTAGTTTTATTTACCCATATAAGTATGATCTTATTTTGGCTGAGCAGAGGGAGATTAAACTTAATTCACTCTGCTTTCATCTTTGTCCTTAACATACACTTTGGCTTACAATTCTGAGCTATCAGCTTTCTTCTCCTCTTTCAACAAAACAACTGTCACCCAAGAGAGAGCATATTTATATGGAACACATAAAAGAAACACTATCTCAACTTGTTAGTTGAGATAATGAGTAAGAATGCACAGCCAGCAATGATGACATTAATTTTAAAAAATCAATGCAACCCACACCTTGCACTTCGCGTGTTACCCCAGTGATATCAGGAAATAAAATATTTTGTACTTCTTATCAGCAAACAAATTAAGAACAAATACAAATGCATTATTTTATCCGGTGACATTTACAACCCCAAGAGATTCTACTTTTACACTTAATCAGTGGAATTTCTGCTCATAACTCTAGTGTTCTGAAGCCTAACCTAAATTATGATTTTCATTTTACCCATTCTATGCAGATGTAACCAAATTATTTCTTGCAAGGAAGGGAAACATTTCGTAAAATCCATCTTCTTCTTAAAGCTGTGTAAATAACAAGGCTTAAACCCAAAACCCAGTTTTTTAGGCTTTTTCCAGACAATGCAGTAGCACTTATATGTAATGTATCCAGAATAATTTGTATTTTTAGCCATGTGTGAAGTTGTGCTCTTTGTGCAAACATAGATATGCAGATTTTTGCAAAGCAATAATATCCCCTTCAGCTAGAATGCTCAAACACCTGAGCAACTTTGCATTTGAGGATCTTTACTGAATTAATGGTTATATGCACACTATTAACTGTTCCATTGCTAAGAAATCAGCCTGTGGCTTGTATATATATCCACACATGGATATACATTCATCTATCTACCACTTAACACACTAAATGATAGAGATGATGTGAAATAACCTCATGGCTCCTTGTGACTCATGCATGATAATGCAAGCACAGTTTAAGACAGGCCAGACAAAAGCTTTGTTAGCTGCAATCAGAGCGAGGGACTTGGGACAGGGTTCTCGTTCTGCTCCCTCATTCACTGTCAGGTAGTTGACAAGTCTGTTTTAAAGAAAGGAAAGAGGTGAGGAAAATAATACTCATGTCAACAAATCCAGGTGTGCTTTAATTGGAAAAATGGATTCCAGGCAATTATTCATATGCTAGTAAGGGCAAGGACTCATGTCTGGGAGGGATGGACTCCATAGGGAGTTTGTTATCTGCCACAATTAACATGGAGAGATGGAGAGATGGTGAAGCCTGTGGGAGCAGCACATCCAACATTAGCTTAGCTCAGAAGCGGGGGTTAGATACCATTGCAAAGACATAGCTTTCAGACAGGATGAATTTTCCTTGTGTTAGAATAAACTTATCTGGATCTCTCAACAATATATTAATAATTTTTCACTGCACCCGTAAAGTTATTGTTATTGGACAATTCCTGACATATTGCAAGGATGATTTCATCATGAAAAGGCGATAGCTGTAAGGAGAAAGATATCTAATTGCATCAAAAAAAGTTTACAAAGCTTGAACTTGCTGGTCTTATTAGCTTTTCTGAACAGCACAATAAGTGAAAATTAATTTTAAAAAGTGTGGTATATTTTATCTTATTTGTGGCAAAGCATTTAAATGTGGAACGAATTTTCTTTTAAGTATTGGATCTTGGCATTGCTTGTATTCTATTTTTGCATTGTGCTGTCTGTAGAATAAATCTTGAGACTGTAATAACTAATATTCATATCAATTGATTCTGAGAGATCAATTGCAGCTTCCATTACAGAATGGCAGAATATTCTGAACTTGAAGGGACCCACAAGGATCATCCAGTCCAGCTCCTGAGACCATCCCCAAGAATCACACCATGTGCGTGAGAGCATTATTCAAATGCTTCTTGAACTCTGCCAGGCTTGGTGCAGTGACCATTCCCTGGGGAGCCCCAGTCTCTCAGAATATGTAGCAATACTTTTAAAAGTGTATCTATTTAGTCAGATATCAAAGTGCATGAACAATCTACTGGCTTTTTACTTAAAAACTAACAGATTTAGTTCATTCTGCATTACAGTACCAGAACAGATACCATTTGAAAACCAATGTGGCATTTTGCCCAGGCTGAGGTAGAATTGGTTGGCATTTAGAGATTACTCAATCAGAACAATTTATTTAAAATTTATATATAAATTTACTCATGCAATTTTCTGCATAGGTTCAAATAAATATTTTGACTATTTCAAGAACAGGTTTGGACTATTTTGAAACCCAAAGTGCAAGCTGATAAATGCCTAGTTACTGTTATACTCCAATTGGTATTCCAACACAGACAGACTAATATATGTGAATGTACTTTTCAGTTGCTTTCTCTGTATGTGTGACAAGAACTCTAAGACCATATTCCTACCTCATTATCCTTGTGAATGTATTCACCCAAATAGTCTCATAGTTGAGAGGGAATTGTTGTCTGCAATTCAGATTTTATCACAGGTCCTCTTCCCTGCCTTACTTCTAGCATTTTTATTCCTTTCTCATTATGGTCTTCTCCAAAGGACCTGTGACACAGAGCTATAAAGCAACTACAAATTCTGTCCTACAAAAGATTTTTACTTATAGCATAATGACCTAATTAAGGGATTGAAGATAGAGAAAAACTTTGTCTGGAAAAATGGAAATCTTTAGAAAAATTTCTTTTACAATTGGTATTAAAAAGATTTGGAGAAGGAATCCATTTTCACAATAAGGTTGAGAATTTGAGAGAGAAGGACTGTTGGGAGCTATCACAAATGATTGGTCTGACTAGTCTGAGAGAAGCACATTCCTTGAATGAGGTTTTCTTGCTAGAGGGTGGAATTTATACTCTGATTTCTGTGAGAACACAGAAAAAAGTCTCTTGTTTTAAAATATTATTCCCTGAAAGAGGCTAAAGATGCAATTGCATTAGTGTTTTAGTTTGCATCAACAGTGTACTTCTCAATGTACTAATCATCCACACTTGACACATTTTTATGTTACAATGTGGAATGGACTTGGAGCAAATAAATGCTTTTCTTTCAGTTTAAACTAAAGGAGAAGATCTGATCCAGGTGCTTACTTCCTGCATTCCAACCATTCACTCCATGGACCAGATGAAAGCTAATACAAAAGAAACTGTTTTAGTCTGAATATGAGGCACTCAGCATCAACTGTTTCACTCCACAAAACTTCTAACAGAATTTTTGTTAATACAGACAGAACCAAGATGAGAAAGGTCAGCTCAACTTCACAACAATTCTCCAAAAACCTTCGTTATACACATGTAATTTGGGGGGGTGGGGAGTAAATTCCAAATCTCACAGCCTTTTAGTATTGTTATTGAATCTGACATGGGCAGTTGATAATATTCTATTTTGCTTATTTGGAAAATGGAGCTCAGTTAATTGGCTCCAGTGTTAACATTGCACAAACGTTTATGTGGCTGAGAACCTACTTCTTCCAACTCCCACTTGTATATACAAAGTTGTAGGTGGCTTTACCACAAGATTAGAGATTTGAAACTCTGGTATACAAAACATGCTTGTCCTTACAAATCCATGTCTTTGATTAATAAGGCTAATACATTTCTATTCTGCACACAAAAGATGGAAAGATATAAGTGTTCTGTCTCAAATACATGTACAGACCTTAAATAATCAGAAAATGAACCACTAGGTATCATGACATCATCATATTTTAATACTTCAGGAAGGGAGTAAGGCACAAGTAGAGTTCTTACTTCTGCAGCCCCAGAGACATTTGACTTCTGCTAAGAAGTCTGATTCACATTGGTTTAATGTAGATTCAAACTACAAGCTTCTGTCTCAAGTAGTTAATTATGGAAAGGAGAAGGAATGAGAAAAACATTATAGCCTGCAAAGATCCACAAAGCCCTGTTAAAATACTCCCTCTGCACAGATTTTTGATGACTTAAAAATCTCTTTGTAGACTAAATTTTTAAATGCACTGTATTCTATGCAAAAGAATTGTTAGCAGTATTCAGTTCCTGAAAATAAGAATAAATGAGAACAGCAACTGCTATGCTACAACAAAGAGATCTTTGATTCACCTGTAGCACCAATATCAATGGCATAACGACTTAAGCTAGGAGGGTCTCAAGAGAGGAAGGATTTGCTCTGAGAGAGACTGCAGTGATCACACTTACCTGAATAATATATCCTGCAGTCAATGAAAGGTAATGTTGAGAATTCCTGTTGTGTGGAGGTTTGGGTTGGCATCCTGCCAAGCCCAAGGACCGGCCACACGGATCCCCACCCTCCCAAGAGAGAAGGGAAAAAAAAAGTATCCAAAAAGACAATTTTAGTAAAAGTATATATATATATTCACATATATTACAATTATATACAATCAAACACTATGAATCTACAGAACAAATCCCAGAACAACCCCCCAAAAGGGAAAAGGGGAAAAGGGGAAAAGGGGAAAAGGAGAAAAGGAAATGGGACAAAAATGGGTAAAACCAAACAAAACAAATACACACACTCGTAAACTCAGGGAAAAGCTCAATAAGAACTAATACAATCAATTCTCACCAGACTCCCCTTAAGAGAAGCAGGTCCTTCCCCTCCGTCCGGCTGGGACAGCAGCTGCTCCGAGAGG
This sequence comes from Campylorhamphus procurvoides, assembly GCA_013396655.1. Lineage (NCBI taxonomy): Eukaryota > Metazoa > Chordata > Aves > Passeriformes > Dendrocolaptidae > Campylorhamphus > Campylorhamphus procurvoides. Next base: position 130,870 of record WBMV01009007.1, on the reverse strand, counting down.
CCTCAGCTCACAGAGATAAGGGCTAGGCCGGCACAGAGAGCTGATGTCCTTCACCACGCAAAAGGAAGAGCGAGCAAAAGAGAGAGGGAAGAAATCTTCCTCCTGTCTTATATACACCTGATTACGTGAAGAAATGGTGTGGAATACTTCCTTAGCTACAACCTTGCTACCAAGGAAGGCCTAAACCAAAACCAAGAAAACTAAACCACCACATGTTGCAAAACACAGGCTAATATTTTTTCCTGGAAATAATGACCTATGATAAAAAGACCCATTTTAAAAGTTCTTAGAGAGTAAGTCATTTCCCTCGCTGAAAATGCATAAAATGTCCACTTCATAAATTTTACCATAAAGTACTGACTAACTATAAGAGAACAGCATGAGCAGTCAGCAATATCCAAAGCAAGATGAGCTTCAACATTTCTGTTTGTAACCTAGAGATATATAATCTTATGCAATCATATTAAAAAATAATTGGATCTACTGACACTGTGCACAGCAACAGAAAAAGTCATTTGTTAAGAAGGATGATTTTTCAGGGAGCATCTGTCCTACAGACTATGTACTGCACAGCATGACATTTACACCTTTACACCTTTTCCTTGTTTCCTTGCTGTTAATACCCTCCAAATGTAATTAATGCTGGGCACATGCTCCTTGTACTCTCTCTGTACCACATTTGCAAGAGCTGCAAAACATCTGATAAAAAATGGCTGCCACAACCTTAAAAATATTAAGCACATAAAGAAATTCCTCAGTCTACAAAATACGACTTCAGAAGAACCTCAAGCACGTAAAGTGCTTAAATTCTATGCAAATTAGATTGTCTACCCAAGATCAAAGGCTGAAAAAAGGAGATATACAAGGAGAAAAACAAGTGTCACTACAGGAATTACTGTACAGGAAAGTCCCACAGTAGCTCTTTAAATAGTCCTCAGAGAGTTCCCTTTGCCTCAGCTGGTTGTCTTAAAAAATAATAGTGGCAAAAATAGCAAACAGAAAGCCAAGAGTCATACGGAAGGAATTTTGCAACAGGACAGTCTCTGTCTGCAACTGTGGGCATTTCATAACCTTCTTCATTCTGACACGCTTCTTCATCTGTACCTTTCCAACTTTACTACGTATCTTTTGGGATCCGTGTTTACTAAAGCAACAGGAAGAGGCTCCTTCATCATCACTCTTGAGGACCATTTCTTCCTTCATTTACTCCTGCTTTGAGCAGTGGACAGCAAGTGAGGATTAGGGGCTCAGGCAAGCAGAGCAGTAAATCAGAAGGCTGAAAAGCACCTCAGTGAGAGAGCATTATCTCTTCCCTACATTGACAAAGGCATTCCGTGAAAGAAAAGGTATAATATCATGCAACAAGGGATCCTCAAAACACGCAAAGGAGAAAAAACCCTGTTGTATCTCCCTCTCAGTGAGGGTATTAAGGAACAGGTATGTCTACAGAGAGAGTTCAGAAAGCAGAAGCAATCTAGATGAAGGAAAACTTCTTGAAAATAGTCTATAGGAAAAGAAAGGGGAAGCATCAGGAAACAGGAAGAGTGAACCTGGTTTTCTCACTAGCAGAGTTCCTAGGAGCAAGTCTGTTACCTGGGGTAAATGCAATCAAGGCTCAGCACACCTGAAGGAGTACCTGGACCCTTCCCATTCTCACACACAGAAGCCATTTTTCTTTTTCCAACCATTCTGCATTGAAATATGTGGAATTTGATTTTAGCTATTCATTCCATGGCATTCAAATAGTCAATAGTTATTACACTGAATTGCAAAATTCCTGATTTTTCCTGTTAAGGTCTTTCTCAAAAAAAGGAAAAAAGAAAAAAAAAGAAAAAAAAAGAAAAAAGAAAGGCTTCTAAATAGTAGATATCCACTCCATTTCAATACTCTCAGTTACTTTTTCAATCTGTATTAATATCATAAAGAAAACAAAACTGAATTCCTGAGATTGCATTTGAAAATACTTTTTAATAATATTATTTTACATAGACTTAGTCAAATAATGTGATATTCAGTGTCAAGTCTAACCTGTAAAATTAATTGCACAAGTACCTCATGAATACCTTCAGTGTATTACCAACTCCCCTTTCCTCTGTGCTCCTCAATGAAATGTCAGGTTAACAGACTGCTTAGTGAGTACAAAGGGCCCCCACAATCAGTTATGGATGAGTTACCTATGTTGAGGAAGGAGAGAAAAGTGACTTCTTAGTTTTTCCACTTGCCTTTGTGTGTTAAAAAGAAAGGTCTTTTGCTACATAGTAAGCACTTTACTATCAATTTTACAGACAGGTCATTTCAAGTTTAAGGGGATTGTTTTTTTAGTGCTTTTATAGACATTTGAAAGTGTCGAAGAGATGAAGTACTGGATGATTAAAAATTCTTTTTTACCCTGCAAATAAGTTTGGTAGGAAAAAGGATACAGTTCAGCACAAATAACTCACAACAATCTAGATTAAATAGCCCTTGAACTAGTTTGTTCATGGACATGTGTGGTGCTGTAGGACTCGTCTTCAGGACTTCTCTGAATTTGGAGGGTTGCTGGTTTTCAGGGCTTATATTTAGATGCTAGGCTTCAGTTATAAGATGTAAAAAGAAATAGCATAAATCTTGAACATGGGTTCAGTCTAAGTTTTAATATGTACATATGAGACCTGATTCTTTCCACAATGCTTAGTCAGTTCAACGCCTTCTGTTTAAATTGTTGATTTTACTTACTTCATGTAGTATCCTGGTCTCTGCTGCTATCTCTCATATTCTAGAAGTTCTTTTATTTCTGATGTTTTTCAGCAGTGTTTGGTATTTCTTGCTAGTTACAACTTGAACAGCCAAATACCACTGAAATATACTTTAGCACACAGTTCCAATATATACAGCAGTTATCAGAGAGGAGAAATACAAGTATGCAGAAAGCATATTCTTTTCTTCTCCTAAATCCTGACCTTTCAATTTTTTTTGTCCTCAGCACTTAACAGCTAAGTACAATGTTAAAGGCAGTTGCAGTCTCTAACTTTTCAAAAGATAATAATTAAAGTGCCATCCAGAAAGGGCTGGTCTTAGATTCTCCACAGCCTGAAGAGATTCACACCCATCCATTACAATGGAGATGTCTTACCCTCAGAGCTGCATGCTAAGCAGTGTCATCCAAGAAGTAAGAAAGGGCAATATAGTAAGTTTACCTCCTGTTGGACAAGTATCCACAAAATGTAATAGCAATATCACTTCTTTCGTTTCACCGCATTTTAAAACAGAACAGTAACTCCTGTTCATCTGGTTGCAAGAGTGGTTGCAGAAGCCTACTCTAAGGAGTGATTTTGGAAATCTCGGAAGGGTAGAGATACTTTCTCAAATGCCCTTCTCCTCTTTAGAGAACTTTAGGGTGTCAAACACACCTTTTTGTGCTTTTTCTTTTAACTAGCTATAAGAGACTTGGCATGAAGGTTTTTCTCTTTTGCCAAGAGCCCATCCCTCACCGCATTTGTAAGCCTTATCAGTTAACACAGGAAATAAATAATTCCAGAGGTCAAGAGTCTGAAAGGTATGCCTTGTAATGTACAAATTATAACTAAGGGTTTTTTTCAGGATTTTCAGGAATCAGATCAGTTACTGTTTCAGTTCTATTTTATGTGTTGAAATGATGACAAAAGGACTTCAATTAGCAATTACCCACTGCAAATTTACTCTCTTTTTGTATAACGTAGAAAATCTGATATCATGACTTCACATGTAACAACAAGCTTGTTTCACTTACAATCAATGTCAGATGTGAAATAAAAATAACCCAAGGCAATGGTGTACTACATTTTACTGACTCATTGTCTCCACTAACATTCAGAAACCATGTAAGTCTTTTCACCAAATAAAACATTTTTCTTTGCACTAAAAGATTGTTCATATAAATGTTTATTCACTAATTCACAGATTAATTTGAACATGCTGCAATATAAGATCTGCTAGTATGATGTTAGGGTATCAACATTTCATATGAGTCACTTCTTCATATTTCTTTCAGAAAAGAGAGGGAAAACATGACTGATTAAAATTCCCTAGTGTCTCCTAGGAGTCACGCGATACAAGACATTCAAAAGCAGAAAATAAAGTTCAGAATAGAGAAAAGACACTTTAATTTCTGTGAATCTGTTAATATGATCTTTATCAGTATAATTAAGGTAAATTGGACATATATTTTCTAGCTTGGTCCTCTGACAGCAGTGTAATGAAGCCAGACCAATTGCAAGATAATATTAGAAGAAAAAAGTGAACTTTTTCATATTGGAAAAGCAGCAGTTCTAGATACAGCATAGCACAGCTGTTAGAGACAAATATTTTATACAGTAGAGGAATGCCACTTCATGGGTTTTAAACTTAATTTATTCATAAAATTGGGTTTAGAACTTGATTTTTAAACAGTGTGAAACAGATGTAAGGAATGAAGTGATGTCTCTGAAGTACATCTGTTCTGCATTAAGATCAGGACTTCTTGATTCTTCTTGTTCTTTTAAAATTTCATTTAAAGTTACAACTTACATCATTAAATGTTAAGAATAAGAAGTATGGCATAAGCACCTACTCCACTTAGATCATCTGCTGTGTAAAAATAACAGTGGCTTGTGCTTCTCATCTCCATATCTCATATATGAAAATACTCTAACTTTTCATTAACTCTTATTTACAATGTGAAGTTATATACAAAATCAATCAGCCACAGCTTCAGTAAAAACTTTTAGCTGCCTGAAAACATTAATTTGTGTATATTATAATAATATTATTGCCACATTACTTTAAGTACAATTCAGACTTCACTATTATCTCCAGATTTTTCTACTTGTCAAATATTGTCCCAATACTCACAGAAAAATATTGTACTTTTTAGAACACATTTTGAATAGCATGTGACTGTAGAAAATAGGTCTAGAAAGGAACTCTGGCAATCATAAAGTGTGTCTGAAAGAGAAATAACTATATGTAGGCTCTTAAAAGTCACCCGTGATATTCTCTACCTCATTTCATTCCCTGCAATTATTGTAGAATCTATCAACATTTTTTTTGAATTTAATTTCATATATATGAGAAGACTCCAAATGTGTATTGGCCTGTGCTCAACAGGTGGGGAAAGATTCTGGTGGAAAAGTTCTTAATATAATAAACAGTTCCCAATTCCTCTATCAACTGGAGGAAGCATCCTCTTCTCTGGTCCATGGGATGATGTTTTGAGTTCCCCAGGAATATTCTTATGGGATTCTTTCATATGAAATTTATTGCTCAAACACAAACATGTCCTGTCATATATTCCTTTTATTTGCTTCTTTTGGGTGTTATTCAGTTATATCAGTTAAATGTGTAACCGAGTGACCAGGTTTTTAAACAGTTTGGTTTTTTTTTTTTTTTTTTTGTGGGATGTTTTAATATGTTTCTCCAATCAAAATCAAAATGATGGAAATCAATTACATTGACCAGCTATATAAACTCATATGTAATTTTTGTTTAGCTCGCTTGAGAAGACAACTCAAGTTACTTTGCTCAGGATATTTAACTCTGTCATTTCAAAATAATTCTAAGAATACATTCTCAGAGACACTTTGCACCCTTCAGGATTGAAATCCAGCATTTCTGTATTTCTTGATCTAGACAGAATATCCAAGCAAAAGAACTGTTTTTTTGGGTTTGTTTTGTTTTTACATTAAAGTTCTCCAGAAGTTCAGTTATACTTCTTCACTTCCCCAGGTCTACCTCAGTCATCACAGGCATTTATAGAATAATAGAATCATAGAATATTTAAATACACATGACACTCTTAGGCCAATCCAACATGTTCTGTGAAAATGAGCCCTACAAAATTAGCTCTATGTTGTTTGGGGTTTTGATTGTTTGTTTGTTTGGGGGGATTTTTTTTTGTTTAGTTTGGTTTGGTTTTTTCATTAAGTAGCGGTTGTGCAGCTGCCTTTATCATTTATCAAGTCAGTTATCAAGGTTTTAATAAACCAAATACAATTATCTTCCCCCCAGAGGTACACCAACCCACAACTCTCACATCTCACAGAACTGCAAGGGTGATGATCCAGCACTCCTCTGTACTTGACAGACAAGGATTGAAAAATATGAATATTTATTTTTTGTGCCTAAATAACAAACCTGTTTTAATAGTTTGACTAACGTCATTTTATCCTGATTTTATAAATGTCATTTTAGATCCACATGTCTGGAGAAAGAATTCTGCATTTAAGTTTTAGGTTTATGTTTCAACCTCAAAATCATTCTTCATACAGAAATCAACATGAAACTTATTGCATTTATAGTAGCTCAGCTAATGATTTTTTAAACATGAAGATGTTCAAAACAAGTATAACCTGAAGTAATTTCTTATAATTGCTAAATTTTGAACAACAACAAAAAATTAGTTTTGCCTATTAAAAGGAATTAAATGATTGAGCACTTTGTACAAGATTTTCTACAGAGTGATTGGCTTCTATCTTGAACACCTAAATACCTGAATTAAAAGCATGATTAATAAAGTTTTCCACTGTGTTAATGGAAAGAAAGAAGCATTTCTGTATCATCTTCATTTGGAACTTGAAGAGGTTTTAGTCTTAACTTTAAATCTTAACTTAGTGCTTGACCTCTGGCTCCTTGAATGCACTCTATAACCCTAAGTGCCCTATGCAAATACCTTAAAATACATCATGTATCCGCTGAGGCAACCAACACCACTGCTGAGGAGATATTTCTTAAATCTTACCATTTTGGGGGCATGTCCTGATTACGTCTTTCTCTGAGCAGGCCTTAAAGCCTGTGTTTCAGAATACAGTCTCTTGCAAAAATTGGTCAGTGTTGCTAGAGCATTCATCTAAAGACAAAGATCATTGAATTTCAATTCCTTGCATGAATTTCAGAGAATAAACATATTTTCAGCCTTCTGATAATTTTTTCTAAGTATCTCTGTTCAATCTCAATGGCAAACAGCAGATTTTGTGATCAAGTGGGAAGCAGGTTCAGGCACAATCTGCATAGAGTAGCAGATGATGCAAAAAGTAAAATCCAGCCTCTCTGGCCACAATCAGGGTCATTATGTTAGGCCAACCCAACAGAATTGTTCAAACCTTGTCATTTTGTACCTCTACTGTCTTGACCAATGCAGCAAAGGTAACTTGTAACATGAACACATGCAGAAGGGGGAGCAATGTAGGACGTGTGGCAACTTGTCACATGTAACAAGTTTGCAAATCCCTCTTTGCATAAATGCTTGTGTTAATAGAACTTGAACTAATGCAGTACAGAGCTCTTGAGCAAAGTAAATATGAGTGTGAATTTCTCTGACAGTACAGGCTAAATAATAATAACAAAACAAATCACAGGAAAAAAACAAGAAAAAACCCAAACAAAAACACAAACAAACAAAAAAAAGCAACAAAAAAGTTATGTGTAGGAAAAATTTACAAATATTTATAATTTTCTAAAATATAGCAAGATTTTTGTTTGTTTTCTTAGTACTGTCTTGATAGCAAATACCCTAAACTCTTCATATTTTCTACTATGCTGCTCTCCTAAATCTCCACTACATTATACAGAGTAATGCATAAACACAACTTTATTTCAAAATACTCCATGAAAATCCCCAGAAACTAAGCAGCTTTAGAACTGTTACTGGTTTAGTCCCTGGATGGAGCAGGGAATTTGACCAATGGCTCAGCATACAGTTAGGTGATGAAAGAAAGAAAAGAACCCAGCCAGAAATGTAAAATAGTCAGAGAGGGGCTATGAGAGGAAAATGAAGGACACGAGAATGATTCTTCTCTGTGAGAAAGTAAGGAAAAAGTGTGTCTTGTCCGACAGTCAGCTTAGGGTTGAGACAAAGGGAAAGCCCAGAGCTACAGAGGAAATAATGATAGAGAATAGCTGTCAAAGGAAATCGATCATTTTAAAGTAACTAGCATTTTGGTTTTGGGTGACTCAAAGGGCCCTGGCTCCCTGTAGCTCAGCCTAGGGTGAGGCATGAAGATAAAGAGAGTGCATGCTTGGGGCTACATACAAGGCTAGAAACTGGAAAGAATTATGTACAAACAGCCAAAGGCTAATGTTAGAACTCTCTAGAGGAGAATATTTGGTTCCTGGATGGAGAGGGATCCCCTGAGGTATGATAACCTACATATGGTTAGAGATGGGGTTCAGAGCAAGAGAGAGAACATAGATACAGCTGATGTGACTTAGGTAAGGGGCTGCCAGAAGAAATATCCCTGAGGAATTTTTAGTCTTAGGAAGGACAAAATTACCTTCCCCAAAGCTCAGTGTAGCATTTGGATTGGGGACAATATAAGGTCAGAGTTACATTTGCAGGGGAAGTCATAGAGTGCCTTTCAATGTAAACTAAGTGCTGATCCTCACATTCTTCTGTGACTATATCTTCACTAAGCAAGATAATGTATCAAGGACATTTTGTAGCTGTGTCATTGGGCCAAGGAAGCTAACACAAATGTCTGAAAACTTTCATAACAGTAGATGTTCTACATCCTACTGAAAGCAGGTGAAACTGATGTGGCAGATCTTGCTTTTAAAAACTTTAGGAGAATGTTATTCCAGTTTAAAGTAGAGTTAACACTGACAGAAAGAAAAATCACATATATAACTGATGCCTGTTTCTTGGTTAAACTCATGAACTGTCAAGTCTGCAGAAGGTTTCTGGGCCTTCAGGATCTGCCTCTATAGCAATAAGGTAAGATTGGGAAGCAGGAAAACAAAGAAACAAAATAATACCAGTAACAGAAGAACACCTTTTTAATACAGTGGTGTGAAAGAACGAGTCAGTTTGTAGTCAAATTATGATAGGATCCTACAGGTTTCCTCTGTTACCTCTGGCAGTAAGAATTCGGGACAAGGAGAAATGACACAGACTTCCTCTGTGGTAGAGTGGTAGTTGTTTTACAACCATTTCTGAGAAGTGAGAAACTCTTTAGGTAATGATACATTTTATCAACTAAGAGAATATTTTACCTTAACTATATAGTACACTCTGTCTGGGGTTACTCCAATTAAAGGTTTTTTTCTTGAACCATAGTATGATTTTTTAATACTACAGTGAATCACCATTTTAAATCCTTTCTCCCTAGTGACTGTTTAGAAAAAACACATAACAATTACAGTTTCTTCTCCCATTATCAATGTATCTTCTTCCTACATATTGCATTATTTCAGAGTTTTGCTATTGTCATCTGAACTTCACTGGATTTCTAATTTTCTTCTGTATTTTACAAGCGATGTGTTGTTACATAAAGACATAAAGTGATGAAGTGATAAATTTTAGACCAAGACTGCTAGGATTTTAGGAAATTACTTTACTGGTAAGAGCTTGGCAGTCTCAATCCCTGAATCAATAGTAAAGTGATTCATGCATCTTTGACAAGGCAGTGCAGACTATTAATCTGTTGGCGCTGCAGGTTGTGAGAGCTCATGCATATGGAGAGGACATTCAGGCACACTTGAACAGATTACATTCCCAGTGAAAGCACAATACTCAAGTTTTATTCAGAACATAGAAACTACATGAATTAAATTTAGTTCATACAAACATATATATATATATTCTTTTAATAGTAAATAAGTCAATAAATTAATATGAAGGACTACTCTTAATTACTCTTTCTGTACCTGAATTCAAAAGGCTACAAAATGCGGAAAGATAGTGCATTGTTTTGAATTCCAGTTCAACTGAAGAATGTAAATTTATGAAGAGAACTTTAAAGTATTTTTTGTTTTCTACCAGGAATACCTGCTAAGCACTAGCGTTCAGTAATGGACAGAAAAAAACTATAGTACTTTATGTTCTCAAAAAGGATAGAGATTAAATTTCCCTATAATTTAAGAAGTAATTGCCATTATCTTTTAGATTTGAGTTCAATGATTTGGAGATAAAAATACAATATTTTATTATATATATTTTTATCATGCTTTGATTGATTACTAAAAGCAGTTGTGTAACTTCCACTCTGGAGATGTAGGTAAATAAAATTACAAAAACAAATACACAATTCTTGGTATTTATTATACTGATCTATGTAAAATGATTGCCACTTTCAACAAATTTAATGAAATTGGGCTAGCTCCTGAAATTTCACTATTTCAGTCAAAGAAAATTTGGGCAGATACAGGAAATTACACTTCCAGATCAAGATATATACTGGAAAAGTACTAAATTAGATGAGAAAAGTTCTAATTAGATTCTTAGGTGAGATAGTTATATCATTCAGCTCTGTCTTGGTGTAAAGATGTCTGCCAAGGAAAGCAAGAACTTGTTCTGGGATAGAAGACGCCCCCCTCCAAATTATTATAAATTCAAAATTAAGAGGTTTTCAGGCATAAAATGTAGGGGGAAAAAAGAGGAATAATAGTTATTTACTAAAAAAATATAGAGCCAAACGTAACAAACAACAACAAAGTAATAGAAACTTGCACCTAGCCAAACTCTATCGTCCCTTTTGGTGCAGCAGGGGCGCTGGCGTGACTGTCTCACGGCTGGCAGGGGGCGCTGTTGGTAACAGCGCTACCCACAGATCAGGGATTTTGGGGTCAGAACACCTCGTGGGGGTGCGTGTCTCTGTGTGTGTGTGAGGGGAGGGGATCAGCCCTCCAGCACAGTGTCTACATGGGCAGCCAGAACAGTCGCCGAGGTTTGCAGCCACATGGTGCAGAGCAGACATGGGGGGGTCAATAAGGTCTGCCTGGTGTCCTTCCCACACCACACCCCCTGGAGCCTCTGATTGTCTGTGGCACCCTCACTTTGGACGGGGGACAGTGAGTAGTCAGTGAACCAAAGGTCCTGCCTGGGGGGAGTGGCCACAGTGACCATGCACGAGGTCTCCATTGGGCACCGGCCTGTTGTCCTGAAACTGTGCATGTGTGACTTTCTAAGTGGTAACTATATTTTTCTCTCCTCTTTTCCTCTCTATTCTTTTTTCTCATAATCTCTCTTCCATTATTCTTTTCTTCCTCTTGTGGGTAACTTAAACACTTCTTTTCTGTAAGTTGTGGGTACCTCACTTAAATTGCATGAAGTTTGTGTCTGCTGAGTGTAACAAAGGTTTTCTATTCTATAGCAATGCTTACTAGTCCTGCTAATCTGCTGAATGCTTTTGTGAAGTTGCATGTTATTTCTGTAAAACTCTTTTTGCCAAAATGCCTATCTTCTCATCAAATTAAAAGATATCTTTTAGAGAAAAATGTGTAGTTTCTCTCCAGATGTGAACTTAAGATAGCAAATAACCGATGGCTTTACAAGGGTTCATGTAGAAGAAACCTCTTGAAGCCTAAAATTGAAGTGAACACCTGGTAAAGATTGGAGCTTCTGGATGGGGTCCAAAATCACCACACTGCTCCCCCCAGTGCCTTGGGGCATGGGCAGAAGCAAAAGAATCCCACCTCTCCAGAGTTTATCTCTTCCTAACAGAAAAGTTTGCTCCCCTAGTCCTCCAACTGTGTGTGGGTGTGGAAAATTCACTAAAAAATTTAAACCTGTAACAAACTCTGTAACTGTTTTTTAAAATTCTGGTACTATGGAAAACCGACACATTATAATTTCTAAAGGAACAAAGATGTCTGTAACTCAGTGAAAGAATTCTTTTCAAACTGAAAACTGAGAACAGAGAAATAAATTAATCATTTCTCATTTATTACATTTTGAATTTTGTCCCGGAAGGATTTTCTAAAAGGTTTTAAATCTACATCTTCTGGTTTCCAAGTGAATTTTTTTGAGGTCATGAATGTGAAGGTTGATAGAACTTTCCTATTTTGTTAATACTTGCACACCTTCCAGTTTGATGAAAGTGCAGAAAATCTTTCCTTAGAATAATCTACAGATAGCAGGTATTTTTCAAACACAGCCAAAGTGACAGTGCAAGAGCAAACAGGGAAAAACTGATCCAAGTGAGAAAAAAATGTACCTGGTAACTTTATTTGGATGATTAATAGTGTATCACAGAACTTGAACAACAGACATTTATTAATGATGAGAGGAATGGAAATGCCAAACAGAAAAGTGAAAGGAATACTAACTCTTGAAAGTAGAGCTGTGCCAGGAGACAGGGGGGACATAAGGGAGCCCTGCCAGGAGAGGAAGGACATACGGAAGCTGCTGAAGTAGCAGCACATCTGTCATTATAAATGTTAGAGGACGTTTGGACTTGTGGGTAAGGAATGATTAATGTTCAAAATAGAAAAAGCGGTTGGACTAATGTAAGACAGGGAAGCCTGGGAGTTGTGTATTCAGAGGAGTTTGGACTATGAACTACAACAAAAACACATTCAAAGACAGAAATGCCCTTGGGCTGGATCCTGCATTTCTTTTCTCAATCAGTAGGGTCTAGGTAATTCACTTAGAGATGCTCTGAGCAGGGCTAAGGCAAAGATAGAAGGAAAGAGTCCTTTTTTGAACCTGTGTTTTCTCCACAGTCATTTCCTCCCTTGTTGCACTTCCTCTTATTCCCTAATTGAAAGGAATAAATTAGTGTCACTAAATGATACAAACCTATAAAAGAGAAGTGCAAGACTCAGTCAGAAGGCATCCTGATTCCTGAAAGCACAGAGCAGAACTGCAGGATTCAGAGAGGAAAGATATCCATATCCAGACAGCCCTTAGGTCATCCACAGAGATCCAGAATTCACCTTGGATGGGTGAAAGCTGGACTCTGCACAGGACTTTCTTCCCCAGCTTGTGAGACAGGTATTCAGCACAGTGCTGAGGCTGAACAGATGCATTACCCAAGACCACTATAATCATCAACCCAGCCCCACAATTTCTAAATCTTCTATCAGCTTTCAGTATCCTCATATTTGATGGCAAAAGTCATATAAAAAGTTGTCAGAGACAGGAAGCAACACTCACTGTATATACTTCTTGCATTAAGTTTTAGGGGCTTTTTGTATGTTGTGTCCTCCATGTTTGGGATGTGCAGTGTGAAGTCAGGGGTTTGCTTTTTTTTGTTAATAATTGGTTTGCACAGACCACTGTCCTTTCTTTGTGGTTCATGCTGTAAGTACTGTAGCCCTGTTTCTGGAGACTTCTTGAACTGCTACTACCATGTGAGAACAGGCATATATCCAAACAACCAACAGTAACAGATTCTGCTGGCTCACCGCACACTAAGTCCTGTATTAAATTTTGGATTTCGTGTCACTGTTTCTTTGATTTTGCCAAAGACTTCTTTCCCCATCCTGTATAATTCTGTGATTTGTTTAGACCTGAAATTATGCAGGAGATCGGTAAGAACCTGTGACTCTCCAATTGCATTTATCCAACAATGTATTAATACTGTAGGTAACATAGTCACCTAACAGACTGTCTCAGCAGAACTGCATTCCGAAATGAGATAATTCTGCATTCATCTGCTTATCAAAGCACAAGACAGTCAGCTTATTCACCAGAGACTCTTAATTCAAGCCACTTCACCCCTCAGTCACTGAAATTTTCATTGATTTCAGGTAGTCCCTTCTGTGGCAGAAGAAAAAAACAGAATGTCATTTTTGGTGCACTGGAAATTATACTGAAGTATGTTTTGTGCACATAATAATTTTAAACTTCAGATGGTCTGAGCCTTTTTGGTATTTATGAGCAATCATTTCATCCTTGATAATTATAAATGTTCTTTCATCATAATTGAAATTAATAATTGATATTTATGATTAGATATTAAATGTAAAAAATGTTACTGATGACTCAGATGGCTTCAAGAAAAATAGCAAGACATATAATTCTCTAGCTTTGCTTAAGAGAGTTTTAATCTAAGTGGGTAAGATAGACACAGGTGAGGGAAAGACACAAGAATTTTTCAAATATGATAGCAGCATGTGCAATGTTAATTTCTTAGGGGAGAAAAAAATAAAACACAGCATGACTGCCAAAAAATCAGTAAATGAGCATGTGGATTAAAAAAGCATAACAGAGATATCAGAATAATTTATGAGATGTAGCTGAAATTCTGCTTATAGATTGCAACATGTGGATTCATAATCCATCTGTAAGACCTTGTTTTGGAACAGACAGAGCTGAAAAGTCTTAAGACAGGTTATTTATAGAATTTTGTCCAATAATCTGTTGGACAATTAATAGAAATCTCTGACACTAAAGATTAAAGGTCAAGGTGATTTACTTTGTATTAGAGCATATAAGTCTTTTTCTTGCTCCATCAACAGTTCTTTCTTCAGGTCCAGCACACTTATTATTTTATGTCTGGCTCCTAGAATAATTTTGATTGCTTAACAGACAAATAGAAGGAATTCTACTACTTGGACTTTCCTCTAATTAAGATTAAAAGGATGTGTGTAATGACTCTCATTATAGATCAGACAATGCGAGAGAAAGGACTAAATAAACTATTGAGGTGGGCTAGAAGGTGACAACTTTGCAGAATGTTTTGGTTACTAGAGCTAAATAACCCTTCATTGGAAGAACATGGCCAAATGGGAACAATGGTACCTAAAAGCATGCCATGATGGCCAGAGGCAGACACATAAAGAGCAGGTTGGAAGAGCTGTTCCAGGAAAACTGGCATTGCAAGACGCTGTGCAGCTGGGTAATTGCAGCGCTCCAATTCCACCCATTAGAATGATGAAATCCCATGTGGCTGAACACTGAAGTTTCTCTGCCTTTTTCCCCTCTGCTTAAGAGTAAAAAATGTAAAAGAGCTAACTCATATCAGCTAAGGCCTACCAGTTTCTTTATAATACATTGGCAACTTAACATTTATATTTCCAGCAATCTGTGCACTAATGCTAGATCCATCTTGCAGTCCTTCTACCATATAGGCTGTATGAACCCTTGCTGCGAGGAGAGAGTTTTCCTGTGTACTAACAGATGTATGGACGCATTCACAAAGAATTCTTTGCTGGTATTATTTTATGAAAGTGCAGCAAGAAAGTGCTCTTAGTACATACATACATAACTGAAGGCTTCGGGAATAATAATTCTGTTGTAATCACAAATCAAATGTTTAATATTCAGTTAGAAAATAGTAAGAAAAACTGTGCCAGGTTAATTGCCTTTTTTTCAGGAGAAAACTAATGATGGAATTTTTTTCTTGATGACTATTTAGTACAACTACTGACATTTCAGTGTTCTTGGTATTTCAAACTACAGCTTATACCACTTGTACTGATTAAAGATCGTATTGCCCTTGTATAATAGAATAGTCTGTTGTTTGTTTTTTTTCTGCTCAAGAGACTCTTTGCCAACCATGGAGTCATTCCAGGTCTCATATATGAGCTTCGGTGTGATCCAAGGTCACCTGAAGCTGACCAAATATTTTCATTGCTCAATGGATTTTAATTTGGATTCTTTGTTTCGCACTTCTTTTGCATAATAAACTTAACCATATTATCATTTCTCAGTGGCATTATGAAGCTAAACCCATTAGTGTCCAGTGAAGCACTCAAATATGACAAAGCAGTAGGAACAAATTAAACATAAAGCTGAATGGCCCTAGCTAAAACTTAAAGTCTATAATTATATTTTATCTACCTGAAAAATCACTCTAGAATCTCTATTTTGTGCAATACATTCAAGTATCTGCCTCAAACATATTTACAGTTATCATGCATGAATAAATGTCCTATTTCACCATAGAGAAGCTACATATTAATTGAGTGAAATGATTTGTAAAGTAGTTTGCAAATTTTCTGGATGAAGAGAATTGTAGTATTGACGGATTCTGCTGTCTTTTTTATAATTGATGCTTTATTTATGAAAATAAATAAAACAAATATAAATAATAAGAAAAGATAGTTATTCTGTATTATTACTCATTTTTTCAAAATAAAGGTCAGTATCTTTACAAGAGTTGCAGGGGTAGTTTTATTGGCTTGTCACTCAATTTTCAACAGTATTTTAAAGGATTATATGTCATAATCACAACTAAAGTTACTAATGCCTGTTAAGCTAAAAAGGAATTAAGAGAGAAATGGAAATTCAACTAGTATTCTTTAGTTAATGTGAAAATATACAATACTGAATATTTTGTCAAGTTTCTGTCTCTAGAGTCTGTGCCACAATGTAGTTATTATTACATAGATAGCTTCTCAGCCCTTTAACTTACTTATACCTTATAGTTTTCGTGTAGCGTGAAGAAAAGTAGCAGTACGACACCAGAACAAGCAAAATCCCTTGTTAATGAGAAACATACTACCTGTTAGGTTCACAGTTGCTGAAGCAGAGCTAGAACAATTAATTCAGAAGAGCATAATGATCAGAAGAAAAAGAAAGGAAATCTCTGGCTTCATTCAAGACGCTAGGCAGGTTGGCATATGAGGTTTGACAGGCTCATGCAAATATAACTGATTTTGTGCAAGCTAATAGAATAACAGACTGAAAGTTTGCCATTAATTAAAGCTGTCAAGCTGGAAGGAAAACCCATTAAGCCTGGAAGCTTGTAAGGTTCACGGTGTGTTAGACCACCCCAAAGAGAATTAAATTTTCAAAGACTTTCTACTCTTGTAGAAATTCTCCCACATCAAGAACAAAATTGCTCAATTATCAACTATTTAGAATCTAATTAAAAAAATTATATATTCACTTTGTATCATGATTGATTAATCCTCTGGAAAAGAGCATAATCTTTTATTGTCATTCATTATCCCTAGCCATCCACAGGAAAGAAGAGTCTCCCACAGAGCTCTGCTTAAGTTACTCATCAGTAACCTTCAGGATTGAATAACGAATCAGACCATAAAGGTAATCAGCAACAATTTAGAAAGCAATAGAACAAACTTACAGACACACTCATTCCCAGTGGAGCTACACAAACCTAAGTGAATCCCATCTGATAGTCATTCCTGTGAAGATTGAAAATTTGAAGGCAAATCTTAGAAATCTGTGCTTAACTCCTGTAAACTAAGTAGCGAAAACATAAAACCCATGAAAAATTAACTGAACATGCGGTTTAAGAGCAGATAGCATATATCTCCAAAGATAAGGGGATAGGTAATGTTTCCATTAAGCTTAGAAGTTTTTAATTCAAAAATCTGGAAAAGGAAGGAGGCATATAGACACTCTGTAGCCTATGTAGACTAGTTTGCTGTGCAGTAAACAAGACTGTTCTAGCACTCAAACCTCACCTATCCAGCAAAGCATAGCCCTCCAGCAGTGCCAGAAACTGTATGCAATGTATGTATTTGACAAGAGCATAGACCTTCTAAACATCTATAGGTGACTCATGTAAATAGCCACAGATTCTGTGTCATGGCACTGATTTAAAAATGTGCTTGGTTTGCTCCACATGGAAAACAAATCTGTTAAGTCACCTTTCTGACAGGACTACTACTTTCTGTGGCTTTGTGTCAGTATCAAATTGATTACATGTATGGTTTAGTGAGGCACTTCTCTGATTCTCCTTCCACCTGTGCCTGCCTGATGTCACAGGCTCTGGGCATCACACAGACTTCCTCTCTCCTAAACTCCAGGGTTATACTGCAGCCATCCTTACAGCACACTCTGGTACTCCTCTCTGTCCATAGACAGGGATTGGACTGGTAGAGACAATAAAGATTAGGAAGTCCAGCAAGGGAAACTAGATCTTTAAGTTACTGCCAGCAGAGCTGGACTAGTGAGTAGGCAGATGACAAGCTCCATAGGGACTGTGAGCAGATCAGCCATGGTCAGTGTCAGGGATCCCACTGCTAGCATCTTCCATTTCTGCTTAATAATTCGAGCTGCTATAGTTACACTGCCAACTAGAAGAAAAACCACTTGAGTTGGGAGTTGTAAGCAAATGTTATGTACAAAAGGCACACTGGGCAGTTCTGGAGATGTCAAAATGAAAGTAAAAAGTTATCATTATATACTTGCTTTCCATGATATGTCTACCCTTGGCCCTGACCAGCCAAGACCATGGCAAAAGCACTGCAAAAATACCTAGAGCAGCCACAGTGATTATTTCTCTTTTCCTCTAACACCTAGAGTCTCTAAATCCATTTGCAACTTACAGGAGACTGCTAGAGAAATGTGGCCAGCTCCACTATGCCCTCCCCTGCACATCCTTCTGTGGTCTGACTTACAAACCTTGGAAGTGCACAAAGCACAACAGCCCAACTCAGAGCCCTCATGTGCTTCTGAAGAGTTCCCAATGCCAGCCAGTCAATCTTGCTCAGACAATGCTACAGAAATACTGTCTATAAAAGAATTAACCTGGCCTAGTTATTTACACACAAGGTTATTCTTTAGGACTCTCCACCATTTTTTACCTGTCTCTTGAACAAATGCAAGTACACTCGTGTATGCAAGTACCAGCCAGTTATTAATCATTTTTAATGAATCATTCAAAAACAGTATCATAGCATCAATCAATTACAGAATTTACAATTAAATATAAGTTTTTGGGAGACAATATTCATGTATCTTGAGAAATTAAACCAGTAACCAAATTTTTGCTATTAAAAGAAGGGGAATATCAACTAATAGAGTGCACTGTAAAAAGTAACTATTTTCTTTGGTGACCCACACATCAATAACAATGTGTTATTACTTTCATCCAACATTAATCAGAACTTTCAATTTTATGTCTTGCACCACCATGCATTGTTTCAGGGCACCAAAGGAGATGCACAGCAGGTATCCCTGACACTATTCATTTATACTATGTATATTTATATGCATATATATATATATATTTATGCCGAAGACAGTATACTATACATATACTACGGCTGCCAAAAGAAATAAAGTTATGTGTTATATGGAATATTAGAGGAACAAATGTTGAACTATGACAATAGAATCTCTTGTCAGAATACATATCAAGTAAAAAAAATCAATATAAAACATATATATGTATCATGACTTTAAATCAAAACTAACATGAAAATATAAATAAAGAAATACTTTCAGGAAAATATAAGACCGGAATCACCTGTCAAAAGTCATTGCAAGGCTTATTACATAGTTCATGGCAAAGTGTGTTTATTAATGTCAAAAAAACCCTAAATATCTGGGAATTTATCCACTTGGGCAAATGGTAAAAAATTCACCATTTGAAAATTATGATTATTAAAGGGCATGTGTGTATTTAAATGAGCCATGATACTTCCCTGAGAAAAAAAGAGCAAATTTAATCCCTCTGCATCCTATGGCTGACTAAACATTTAGATCTAAAGAATGCAGCCCTTCATCTGGGTAATATAAAGCCCCAGAAAACATTTTGGATAATTGGAAAAAAGATTCAATAACTCCATTTACAGACAATTGAAATTAAAAAATAGCTATTTTTAACTAAGTCAGTTACCTCATAAGTCCCAGAAGGCCTAATTTCAGAATCAGCTTTCTGTATAAATCTTGGACTATGAAATGTTAGGCAGTTAGGAAAGGAAAAATAAAGAATTTATTTAAACCAAGAAATGCTTAAAGTATTTTAAATACATTTTGGTTTACATAGAATTGGTTTTAATTCATCTGGCTGGCCTTCCTCATGGTGAAGTCTTACTAAGTACAAATTATTATGAATTTTATATCTGTAAAATTGCAAGCATTTGTGCCTCTGCCAACAAAATTTTTTGTTAAATAGATTGGATGATTGTTTAACAGAGGTGGCTAGTATTTCTTATGATTTCATTTATCAAAAGGGTACTAAATGTTTATTAAAACATAAAAAAATTCACTTTTGGGCCTGTAGAAACTTAGGAATTCACTTCATGGATAACACAATTATTTTATAGCTAAGGTTCTAAGTAATTAATAAGATCCAGAATATTTACCTAAATTAGATCAATCAGAGTCAATTACACAAAGTAACCAACAGGCAATTTACATGTGAGAAACCAAATGTAATTTGTTGCCAGAAGTAGCTCCAGAGCTAAGAAGGTTTGGCGCATTTAGAAGAGAAGAAAACTGGGTTTTCACCTCCTCTTTCAAAAAGCAGCTTAATCTTTCTGTTTGGGTACAATTCAACTGTGGCTGGGATCCCTAGAACACTAATATTCATAAGACACTTTGAAAATATTTAAGAACACTGGGGTGGTTGCATCACATTTGCCTGTTTTCCGTGTATCATGAGCCGTGTGCTTTGTTTCAAAAGGTATAGGTGAGGTCCTTTATCTTGCCTGTTTTGCCCTGGGTCATGTAAGAATCCCTAGAAGAGCTTCTTTGCTTGGAAGAAGCCATGCACACTTGTTGGAAGCAACTGTAATAGGAGAGGATGGAGAAAATAATACGGTCTCCTTATACAAGAGAAAAAAAGTATTAATAAGCAGTAACCTATGGGAGAGCAGGTGTGGACCCAAAACCAGGCCTCAGAATTGATGGGAAAGGTGACTTTGAAGGCCTTCCAGTAAGACCATGTGGAGTTTGTGCAGCTAGGAAAGCTTTTTAAAATTTGACTTTAAAGAAATAGATAAAATCTCTGCCCTAGAAAAGGCACAGGTAGTAAATGAAAAGTTTTCAGGCCTTTTGTTATGGCTTCAGTCTCTCACTTTTTTGTCACATTAGAATCAGTGCCACATTAAGCCCTGGTCTAAGTTGGAGTTGGTCCTGCCTTAGAGCAATAACTAGAGAAAATGTCCAAAGGTCCCTTCCAGCCTAACTTATTCTGCAGTCCTATGTCCTTTGAGGGGAAGATTTGTATTCTCATTGATAGCAGGAATGTAACATAATAAATTGTAGTGGAAATAAACAAATAAATCAGCTCTATGAATTTGATATTGGAAGCTTCTTAATGGATCTGATGAGCACAGGAAGCCACTTTTGGGGCCACCATCTCCTACTGCTTGCCTCTGTTGGTGAAGACCTCATATCACTTGCAAGTGTAGATTACCTTCCCTACAACTGAAAGAACAAACAGACAGTCCTCTTAACAGTATAATGTGGAAAAAAAAATCACACCCAAATGTTTACAAACTCTATTAGAATGGTATATTAGAAAATTTTGTGCAAATACTTTGCCTCCACAGATACACAGATGAAAGCTTTCTCTTAAAGGCATTGGATCTAAAAAAGGAAACTAAGAATCTGTTAGAAAGATTTACACAACTAATTTCACTAAAAATGCCTGTGAAATTTTGCATACTGAATATATGCTTCTATGAATAGAAATATAATTGAGACATTTAAGACTCTCTTTTTTTTTTATCTGAAAACCAGTCATGCTTTGAAATCTGTTACAGAAAGGGTTCTCAGAAAACCATTGGGTCAACAAGAAGAACAGACAAATTAAACAAAACTGTCATATAAACAGTCAATGCAGTGATGGAATGTTTTGCCTAGTATCATTTTAAGTGACTGAAGATACAGAGATTTTTTTTCTTCCATTAAAAGACCATCTTAACTTTCTGAATCTGACTGTAAGGACAATTTTGTAGTGGCAAGTTAAATTCACATAATTTCTTCCAATGTCAGAACTTGAATTAATTGAAATAATCAGGTACAAGTATTGGAACAGCAAGCAGTGAAACATTGACACATCTCAAGGCAACATAGGTGTTTTAACAAAAATTAGAATGGAAAGCTTGTGAAGCTTTAACAGTATGCATGTGAAATAAGCATGGCATTATTTGAGGGTTATTTACGCTATATTTTTTTCCCCAGAGGAGAACAATATCACTGGACAGCACTCAGGAACATACTGAAAGGGTAGGATAAAGTCCACTTCCGGGACTAATTATTTACAGAGACAGTCTATGGTCTTGGTGAATGTTCACCCGTAGGAAACTGAGAAGTGCCACATTCTACACATAGAAGCAATATATTGCAAGTACAGCATATAAAAATAAACTCACCAGCTATGGACTATGAGCTATATCCATAAAACCCAGTGACAATGACTGTCAAGTCATAGGTATATTCCTGTGCTCCAGATCTTTGGGCCAAGTGCATTGGCTCCCTACTTTGTTTATGCAGTGAAGTGTCTCAGAGAGCGAAACACTAACAAGTACGTTCCAGAGAGGGAAACATAACAGGTATGTTCAGCAATGACTTGCCAAGATTCAGACACAGAACATAAAAACAAGTTGAGCAGGATTATTGTATCTGTCTTACTGTTGAAATTTTTTACTTAGTGCTTAGATTTATCTAAGCATCAGCTTATTGTCTCAGGCAATACTTGTAGCACTGAGCCAGGCAATTCTGCAGAGATCTTGTATTTGAAACCAGCTCTCTCTCTTCACTAATCAATCCTCCTGGCCTTGAAACACACAGAGGACAACAGAATTCCCCCAACCACTCAATAAAGTCAGGATTTTTTTTTTTTTTACTTCCTTACTCTGCTGAAGAGGTACTTCAAAAGGGAGGCTTGAGAGTAGTGTATGATCTGAAGTTACACCGCTATCCATGGACCTGAAGATGTGGGTTTGAAGCCTTCAGAGACAAACAGTATTCTACCCAGTCTCCCACAAGCTAATGGTCTATTTGAAGTGAGAGGATAATAGTCTGCAATCTCCACATTTTTTAAAAAGAAGGGAAATGCCTGTGGACACTTACTGAGTTTGTTTGCTTTTCTTAGCTTTTTCACATATCAGAAGGGTGTATAAACAGGTAAGAGGCACTGTGTACTCCTGGACGTGAAGGCAGATGCCTGTAGTGTATTGAGAGCCAAGATCAGAGACTGTAGAATAGGTATTTTCAGAGCACATTTGCTTGTGTGAGTTTTTCAAGTGAGAAGGATCAAGAACTACTGAGTTTTCACATTCAGGTTTGTTTTATGGGGAGGTAAATGATACTCTGTCATGTCAAATCTGAAAATGTTGCAGCATTTGTGTTCCTGACATAGCTGTGCACTGTCTGGGAAGCAAAGTAAACTGACTGCACAAAAATCCATTCTGTGACTACTTTGCCAATGGTGACTTAGATCTGCTTTAACTCTCAGCTTGCTCATGTCTCTACCTTGTCTCACTTACCTTGTCTGTCTGTACTGTGATACCTCTACAGCTGCCTAACTTTGCAGAACACATGGATAAGGATCTCATGGTTCTTCAGAAACCTGTGTGATCCTCAAGAGCACTATGGTGCTTACATGTTTGAAGGTCTTGGTGGCTATTAAACAGGATTTTAAGGCTTTTCACCAGGGATTGAGAGATTTTGGTTCTGTTATTTAACCTTTAGCAAACTACTTTTTTGGGTTCTGGCTCTGTGTAATACTGAAGCTGAGTAAATGTCAGATACTCTCATTAAATCATAGAATAATAGAAATTTTGAATAATGGAGTTGAAAGGGAATGGGAAAGATCATACAGTCCATCATATTCATGCAAACCAGCATCAAGTCTAAATGCACCATTGCAAACATTTGTCATATGTGATTTTGAACTGCATCTGTCACTGGAATTACATGACATTTCTATGCAGTCCTATTTCAGGGCTTGGCTGTTCTCACCATAAGAAAATGCTCATTATGCTGAACCTAAATCCTTAATATAATTAGAGACTACACTCAATGAATTATATAATTCATATACTTTATCATGCAGATAGTTGGGTTTTCAGAATAAACTTGCTGCTTTAGAAAACCTTCAATTACTTTAATTTTGTGTTTTTCTTTCACACAGGCTTTTTTGATGTGATTCAAATTATTTCTTCCAGAAAGTTTCTTTAAAGATTTGTTTTCTACTACATCATTTTATTACTGGAATATTCTCTGTAAAGTTTATTATTTTATGCCAGTCTATTCTCACAATGTCCACTGTGGGTTTGCATAAGAAAAACAGCAAACCTTGTCCTAAAATAGACAAATACATAGCAGGCATTTCAAGAACGTGTTCTTGTATTTCTGAAAGCCTGATTTAACATCTCCATTTCTTTTAGGATTAGCTATTATCTAACAGCTGCCAAAGGGAATCAAAACTAAGGTCTGATTTACTTACTGTGCCGATTTTTTTTTTCTATCTCATCAATAGTATTACATGTGTGCATGACTTTCAGACCCATCATCTCCCTCAGAAGTTGAAGAAACCTAGTCCTGTCTCTTCACATAAAAACTGTTTAAGTTTGGACAGACTAGTTCAATTTTGTTATTTCTCGGTAGTGCAACTGCTGTAATGATAAGTCCAAATGTTCCTATGTCTTGTTTCTGAAGGAAACCAATAACAAATAATTTCAAGTATATTAAACAGGAAAAATGCAGAAATATTTTTTCATCTCTGTGTCCATCCTTGTTCCAGGAATAAGACTATGGCTGTGCCTGGCCTGCCCTAGTTAATTAATTCTGGTTATGCCATTTACTACTCCCATTTATTATTTCAACCACCACAGCATTACAAATTAACTGCACAGTGTAAGTATACATTTTTCAAAAATACTTCAATAAGTTTACTTAAAATCTTTTGCCTGGCACCATCTTTGGCCACTACTAACTCTTTCATTTTAAGAAGAAATATTCTCTTTGTAAACCATTTTCCATTTTTTTTTTTATTTCAGTCTTATCTCCTCTCAGTCATCTCCTTCTAAGCTGAAGTGCCATAGTTTTTATGCTATGGCAATTACTAATTAGAATACCTAATTATCAGAATGCAAAGACAGATAATTTCACTTTCAGCATCTATCTTACTTATCATTATGTTATGGTAGTTTCCTTTTTGCAGTGTCACAGTTTGTTGAAGTGAATTTATTTTTGCTTCTAGTTTTGTTGTTTCATTTGTTTGTTTTTAATTTTATTTGGGAATCCAAATAAGTAAGAGAACAAATCGTTCCTGCTATTGCTGTGCTAATGAAAAATTTCAAAATGAACTGTTTGGCAATGGCTTTTTTAGATGTTATTGCAGTATCTGACTGAAAATTTTAATTGTAAAAACTGACCCAGTAGTAAAAGGGTAACATAGATATTGTGGCTGGTATTTGCATTAGTTGCTGAACTAAGAACAGTTATTTACTTGAAAAAAGGATTGCATGGCTTGACAAAACAAGTTTCAAAGAGAATAGGTTTTGGTTATTTGAAAACCATCTATTTCCCTATTATCTGTAACTTTTTTTTGTTGTTTTGTATAGTTAAATCTGTAAGTGTAACTTACCGATTAGCTATAACAGCATTTAAAATGTTACCCACATCAAATGAATTCAAATTTCTACAAAATCAAGAAAATTTGAAAGTACTCATCTCCACTATTGAATCTTAGGGTAGAACAGATTTGGTATTATCATAAGGGTTTTTTAAAAAGTCTGTATTAATTTCCTTTGAAAAAGCTTATGGCAGTAGAGAGTTAAACCAATGGGTCTACATTGAGTCAGGTGCTAGAGTATGTGTATATATGCAAGTGAGATATACTCTCAGGCAGAAACTCCAATGCATTCACAAATCATTCTGATTCTGGGCATATGAGAACACATTAACTGGGTACCAGAGGAAACCTCACACCAGATACAGAATCAATGTCTTTGACTTAAGTCCAATTTTCACAGTTTTGGGGAAGGAAAGGAAAGGTTATTTCTCAGATAACAAAAAGCACTTTTACAGTATTTGATATGTCCTTCTCATGTCCTTTTCAGCTGCTTTCCTTCGTATGAGAATGTGGTACATGACTTCAGAGGACTTTGTAACTTCTTGGAGTAATTTAGTTCAACAGATCAGATACCTACTAGATTTAAAAGAAACAAATCTGCACAACTCAGGGAAAATATAACAATTATAAAGTTCTTGGGAGGAAAAGCAAGATGCTCAGTCCATTTTATCTAAAGCATTCAGTGCTTTGTTGCCTGATGTAAAGATGAAACAGCTTCAGAAATCTTTCAGCAATCTACAGATTCTGTTTCTCTCATTCCTTTCATTTCACTCCCCACTTGTCTTCAATTCAGAAAATCTTCACTACCGAAAGTCTTGTACAATCAGAGTTTCTACTATTCATGTCATAAATAGCACAAGAAACTGACTCCAAAGCAGTATAACTCTTCCAGAGAACCCTTTTTCAGTACTTATATATCAAAAAGACAAGTCTCTGTTTCAATGGGGCTGCAGTTTGTCTAGTCAGATATGGCAGCAAACTTGGAAGACTGGGTATAAATTAGCTTCACAGAGTAATTTTTATAAGTGACTGGATAGATATTTAATGTTAGGAGATCTGCTAGTGTAGATATTGGTCCATTTTAATCATTACTTATAATGAATGTTTATGTATAGGGATCTATTTTTTAAAAAATAATGCTTCAGAGGATACAATAATGTGTTTTATCTAGCAGAGTATTATCTTGAAGGTTTAATTTTAACAATCTCAAAAAGAAAAAAACATTTTTTCTAAGACCAAAAAAGTAGAAAAATATTAATTCTGCATTTTTTTTTATCTCAATAAGTCTTTTTCCGAAATCTAATGCAAAAAACCCAGGATTTAATAGACTTGTTCAAAGAAAACAATTCTTTAAAGTCTGCAGCTAATGAGGGGATTCCATCTCCATTTTCTATTATTCACAGGTTGTTGGATATGCTGAAAAATTATATCATCAAATTTTAGAATATGTATTAGATTTTAATGGCCTATTTTCAAAAGAATAGTGAACTAATAGACACTTTTTTCCTAAATATTTGCACAATTGCCTAAACCACTAAGTACCTCTGGTCATTTATTTAGTATTCTGCTATCCACAATGTAATAAGTAATTTTAAGGAATAGAGAGTATATTAAAGTTTTTATGTGAAATTGATAAGAAGTAAAAGCATTTTTAGAAATCTTTTCTAGGCTAATTTATCTGACTTGAGGAACCTATGTATGTAAGTAGGAGGCAGATAATCATCCTTCTAAAGCAGAAAGTGCAAGCTTGGTGACAGGCATCTGCTTGTCAAAAGCAACCACGCACCTTTGAAACAGATCCTTATTTTTAAGTTGACAAGATGGACAGCCCTGAGCTCTCTAAGTGAAATACATGAAATTGAAAATAAACTCAAACATTTTAATCTTGGATAAAATAAAGTGTCCAGACCTCTGGAACCCCATTGTCATTGCTTTCTACCTCTCTGCTATTCTGAAGACTACCAATACTTTAAGGAGTTAGATATAATTGCTGGTTTATAAAGGAACAGAAGTGCCTGTAGCTTATTGACTAATTTACCATGTAACAGAATTGATGTATCTATTTTTATCTCATAATGCTGACATAGACAAAAATAGTACATAGATGTGTTTATTAGGATTTGAGGCAAATCTGAAAATACCAGTGGCACGTGCCTTCAAAGTGTGGGTGGATCGTATTCATAAAAATTATATGTGTTCCAATAAATAAAAATCCCATTTCACACAATCTTGTGAATTTAAAGTTTTGCTATTTTAGCTTTCCTGAATTTCTGTACAAAATCTTATTGTCATTATGAAAAGAAACACCAACCTTATCTTTATTCAGGTTTCATACCTCCTATATAAGGATGGTGAGCACATACATAACTCTAACAAAGCAGTTGCTTGAGGTAAGGTGCAATTGGACAAATAGATATAAAAAGTGGGAATTTTAGAATCTGAAAAGCAGAAAGAAATGCTCAGGTACTTTTAACATTACAGAATTAATTTATTATTTATCAGATAATTTACCCATAACTACAGCTGAAATGGAGCAAAGGTTAAAGGACTAACATTTTAAGAAGGAATATGAGACAAATGAACCCATGTATCTGACCTCTCAGCTACCTGCAACTTACCCTGCACTACTTCTTGCAAACTTAAAGTAGCAGAAAAGAGTAATTACTACAAACACAAGGGCACGGGTAAATAGAGTGTCTCCCATCATGCACAGACTAAATGGCAGAGAAGAAAGAAGGTTGAAAATACTGACTACAACAACTGATTTTCTATCCTATTAGGGCTTTGCAAATACTGAATAATGAAGATAATTTCTGTAGTTACAACATGGCACCTCTCCTACTCATTTTTCATTACAAAGTGGTACATGGAACCATTTCAGGGGTACTGACAGCCACAATCCTTGTAGTATGAAACAATACCAAGGGAGAATTTTATTTAAACAGATGACTTAGGTTGGTTTCTTTAGTGGCCATAGCTGATAACTCCATTGGTATGTGTCTTATATATGGCTTATAGTACTTAATTTCAATTTTCTTAACAGTGTAGAATTGTTCAGACACTAAAGAGTGATATTCAAAACATGGGAAAAGCTTAGTCATAAAATTACTAATAAACTCCAGACACTGCCTGGAAATTTTCCTAAAGAAACCTATTAATTATTTGACCTTGATTTTATTGGTTTCATAAAAATAATTTTTTTCACCCTGCCAAAACCACTTCATTTTCTTTAGACTGGATTTTTCCTCTGTGATACACTAAAAGGAATTTGAACAAGTCGCACTTACGAATCTTAAATTTCCATCTTCTTTATTACAATGGTTGCAGATTAAATTTTAAGGTTTTTTGGCAACTCATTAACTAGTGTAAATATTGTATTTAGATACACTACTAAGCAATATCTGTCAATGACAGGCTTTGACAGTTCCCGTGGAAGTATATTTTGCATCAATGAAACCTTCAGTTCAATAAAGTCCAAACATGTTTTAGAAATACTATTTAGTGAAAATATATGTATTTTCAAAATAAATTAATCTTCGTAAATTTATTTCTTCAACAAATACTGAACACTTCAAATTTCCTTACTCTGTATGACTTTCATGCCTTTGTTGATTTTTAATTTAACAATGTCTCTCTATTATTTAGAGGCCTCTATTATAAAAACGAAACAATTCTAGAACTTAAAGAACTTGTAAAATTTTATATCAGTAGTGGAGTGTGGAAAGGCAATCATGCAGACCCAAACACAGGCAGGATATTGTAAGCAATACTATAGAAAAAGGGGCAAGATAGCTCAAACATCAGAATAATACTTCAGACAACTCTACTCTGAGTCTCAAATACTTCTACTTAATAAAGGATTAAATAACAATTTGCTAAAGATTTCTTTTCCTAAATTATAGAAAAAAAAGCTCAGTTGAAACAAAATCTAATTATATCTTCTCTTTGTTCTAAACAAGAATGACCATTTTATAAAACTGTAAAGAGCAGAAAGAAAAACAATGAATTTCTGATAGGTTCCCCATTCGCATCATTGCTTTCTGTGAAAATGGGAGGTATCAATTAATATTATGAAATTTGCATTTGTGCCCCAAAATAATCAGAAATTCTATCAGGAGAAAAAAATAAAATCCTTTTGAAAAAACAAAACCAATCCCAACAATATGATATGACTTGCTAATGCAAATCAAAGAACTTTTTCATCCAGTTCAACTTTTACTTCTATATTCTGCCAGAAGAGGAGACTGAGGGAAGACCTCATCACAGTCTACAACTTCCTCATGAGAGGAAGAGGATGGACAGGCACTGATCTCTTCTCTGTGGTGACCAGTGACAGGACCCAAGGGAATGGCCTGAAGTTGTGTCAGGGCAGGTTTAGGTTGGATATTAGAAAAAGGTTCTTCACCCAGAGGGTGGTTGGGCACTGGAACAGGCTCTCCAGGGAAGTGGTCACAGCACCAAGCCTGACAGAGTTCAAGAATTGTTTGAATGATACTCTCAGGCACATGGTGTTACTCTTGGGGAATGACTCTTAGTCCTGTGCAAGGGTAAGAGTTGTGCTCGATGATCCTTGTGGGTCCCTTCCAGCTGAGCATATTCTGTGAGGGGGTTTCATTTATATGTGCTGCATGACAGCCTGGAAGCCCTGTCATCATATATCCTGTACTGGATGCTTACTGTTTGAGCAGGTACAACACCCAAAGATATCATTTACAACACCTAGTGACATCAATTTCTTCTGCACCTTTCCCAACAGGAAGGATTGTGCTCACTTTTCTTGTATCTGCTTTTATTTATCAAGAATGACTGCTTATGCAATCAGATTTTTGCAGTGAATTTTCCCTAGAAGCAGGATCATAGAAGTTAGGACATTTTTCCTCACTTCAATGTCAATGATCCCGACTGAAGTTCCATTAGGTATATAGCATAAACTCCAAATGCCAACAGGCTAAGCTCCTGTGTTCTTGTGCACTGTTTCCTTAAGGCCGGTTCTATCGCACTGTTTCTAAATAAGCATGGATGCATGGACCACAGAGATTTGCAGTTTATTATTGCCCATTCCAGGTGTCTTTCTAGTTCTACCATACTGTTGACCAATAACATGTCATTTCTCCACCATATAGGGCAAATATTTTTAGGTTTTCCACTGGCAAAATTGTTAGGCTGTTCATTTTGTAGACTGGTAGGACCAACAGTTTATTATATAGACTTGGTTTTGAACGAAAATATTTCACTGATATCATGAAATGGGAACATAATTTGAATAAACACAGTAGAATTTTAGGGGGAAAATGTCTACTCAGAAAGAGAACTGAGCATGATTAATCTTTTCCAATTTAGGAGATCAGTGTGTGACATGACATTAAGAGGAGAATAGTTACTCCTTATTACAGACAATCAAACCACAAGTTAGAGACTATGTCCAAACCCCCACAATTTCCTTCTTCAATATCTAATAGTAACAGCTAAAACAAAAATTAACAGAATCTGATAGAAAGCAGGCTTGTTTATGTTTTAATGTCAAAGAGTTTAATCACAACAACTTATGTATCACGGTTGCACTACTGTTTTACTAACATAAGAAAGACTGAACCAGTTGTTCTGTCTCAGTCAACAGGTAAGAGTAGTTTCAAAAATATGGTTATTTAAACATCAAAAAGCTACCAGTAAGCTAAAGTAAATTCAGTGTATGGCAAAGAGATCAAATTTACTTTAATGTTGCGCGGTTCCTTTTTCCTTTCCTTCTCTCCTTATTGAAGGAAGAAAGAGGAAACTATTTCTATTGCATCTATCCGCACTAATGAAATAGGGTTAATAGCAAGAAAGTTCAATGGTCCTAGTGAAAACAAAAAGTCTTTTCAATAAACTAAAAATTAAGAATTCATGATGCTTTGCAACTTACAAAGGCAAATTTACTGCAGTAATAAATCTTGTGGTTTTGTGCAAAAGCTCCTTAACTTTTCCCACACAGAAAAGCACAAAACTGGAAAGTTTCACCTGTTTTATGAAGATAATTCTGGATCACTGATTTAATTTTTTGGTTCCCAAGAGCTGTTCATCAAATGACACTGTAAAAAAAATAATAAATAAAAGCAAGGTATATAAAAGATTATTAGGTAACTAAGTAATCTAACTTTAAAAAATAGTATTTTTTGAAGTATAGGCACATTGACCAATTATGCAGTTTAATGAATCTGCCATCTTGCATCAGCACTATTTTCTAAATTAAGTCATATTCAGTATAAAAGCCTTATTATTATTCAGAACACTTCCCAGCTACAGATGTAAGATTTGATTAAATCAGTATGTGCCTAGTAGGAACAGTTTGTTGAAGAAAAGCAGTGTGAAAATACATGCAATATTCACAGTGCAAGAGGAACAAAATGCCAGATTAAATTCCACTGATAAACTCAGAGTATGTATTAAACTCTACCTTTCTGGGACTTTTCCTATATTAAAGCAAAGATTTTCACAAATGTAGACTGTTACAGTTAGAAAAATCCATGTAAATTTTTGAGATTACTGTGCATATAGTCTTGCAATGGTCTCTCTGGCTGTTTTTGCTTCCTGTATACTAAAGCATGAAAGGTGATATAAAATTAAAACAACAAGAAATGAGAGATCATAGAGTCAAAGAATGGTGGAGATTGAAAGTGACCTGCAAAGGTCATCTTGCCCAAAACTCCTCTCAAGGAGAGCCATTTATAACAGCTTCCTGAGGACCATGTCCAGACAGCTCCTGAATATCTCCAGAGATTCCACACATCTTTGAGCAACCTGTGCCATTGCTCAGTCACCCTCAGTGAAAAAGCATTTCCTGATGTTCATCTTGAGCCTTTGTTTCAGTTGGTGACCACTGCCTCTTGTTTAGTTACTGAGCACTATTGAAAAGAGTCTCACTTAATTGCTTTCGCACCTTCTCCTCATGTATTTGTACATAATGGTGAGAACACTCCAAGACTTCTGTAGGCTAAACAGCACCAAGTCTCTCAGCCTTTCCTAATATGATAAATGCTTTAGGCCATTTACCATCTTTGTGGCCCTTTGCTGGACTCTCTCCAATATGTCCGTGTCTCTCTTGTAGTAGAGAGCCCAGAATTGCATGCAGCAATCCAGATGTGGTCTCACCCTGGCTAAACAAAGGAAAAGATCATCTCCCTCAGTTTACTGGCAGCACTCCTAAGGAGACCCAGGATACCTTTAGCCTTCTTTGCTTCAAGGACAGATTGGTGGTTCATGTTCAGCTTGGAGACCATCAGGACCCTTAAATCCTTTCTCAAAGCTACTTCCCAACTGGTTGATCCCTAGCATGTATGGGTGCCTTGGGTTTGCACTTACCTTAGTTGAACTTCATGAAGTTCTTGACAGCTCATTTCTCCAGCCTGTAAATGTCCTTCTGAATGGAAGCACAACCTCTAGCACATCAGTTACTTCACTCCATTTTGTCATCTCCAATGCTCATTCATGACAGTAGAAGGACACAAAATGAACGTGAATTTAGTATGAAGCGGCAACAGTTTCAATTAGAAATACAAACATCTTATTTTGATTTGCAGATGTTTCTTATGTCATACGTGCTGGAAAGGCACAGTTTCTGACATTTACTGTACTAAATAGACTTTCAGGAACAGCCACTAGTAATTAAAAAAAAAACAAACTAGTAATTACTAGGTGCAGTTCTACAGGACCTATATGCATTCCTAAAATATCAGCATATAGAAAATGGAAGTTACAATATTGCTAAGAATAGCTTATCAAAATACTATACTAATATGCCTTAGAATCTCTTCCAGAATGAGTATGTAATTTTTGAATCATTATGCAGGTGATGCTAAGAAACTGAAGTATAGTTTTATTATGAACTTTTTATGTTTAGTATGCAGGATCCAAAGTTTTGTATACCACTTTTGTGATTCATCTATTTTACCATTAAGTTGCCATACTCACAGGAAATTAAAGCCAAACACAAGAGAAAAATGAGGTGGACATTAAAAAATTTCTGATAATAAAGCAACATCAAATTAGCTATAACCTTGAAAGAGACTCCATATCGATAGGTAAGTATGTATCTAGAAAAATATTGTTGTGCAGATTTGAAAGATTGGAAAAAAGGGAAATATAAAGGAAACTGACATTATTCGATATTGAATAAAATATCAGATCATCACTACTTGCATTATATTTGCTAAGACATTATGAAATCCAAAAGAGAGATTACAATAAATGGTTTGTAGTGTTTCTAATGAAGGGAGGTTGCTGGGCTCTAGCAAGTTACTCACAGTAAGAGTACAAGAATTAGTGAGAGAGATTCTCATCACTTTCCTGCCCCGGCACTAAGGTAAGAGAGTTCTGCCTCAGGAAAAGGAGGTCTTTGGAAATCAGTTCATTATGTCAGATGACACTTAGGCATGGCCTGCTGATACAATGTGAAGAACAGAGCTTCTCAGATACACAAATAGAAACCACTACACACACCATTTTACGTCATGGTTCTATAAATGCTTCACCCTGTTCCTCAGGACATATAATCTGGAGCATTATAAATTCAATAAAGTCAATTAATGTGAACTATTTCTAGGTAGACTGCTCTTAAAAATCATGGATTTAAGTCTGTAATGTCTGCTTTTCCAGATCATGTTCACTTTTGTATCAGGGATAAATAACAAATTCTGACGCAAAAGAGGGAGCTAGCATGCTGTTTTAAATTCAAGTCTAATTTAAAAATTATAACCTCCAGCAACTTTACTGTCACTACAATCAGTCAAAGTGATAGCCTTGGAACTGAAAACCACTTCCTCAGTCACATCTGCTATTTCAATATTTATGAATTGCTTTCCTCGTCACAGTAATTTCATTGGTACTGTTATTACAGGAGGGGGAGACCAGACCAATACCAGCTATCATAACTAATACTCTTATTTTCAAAACATTTTAATTGCTCTTGAATTATAAAACATATGGGCTATTTTTAAAGTATATATACCACAACAAATTAAACACATACATGCATATAAATATGCTGACATGTATACATTTTTCTTCTATCAGCTAAGGGTCAGTGCCATTTTCAAGCTAAAACTGCTCCACCATCCTCTTTTATTGATTAGAAATATATGTAATATTGTCTCCCTGTTTTGCATGTTAGAACAGATGAGAAGGAAAACAGTGTTCTGGGTCTTAAACACAACATGTGTATTAACTCCACAATACCATATAGCAGTTAGCGCTTCCTTCCAGGAAGGATGCAGTTGCCTTCAAGCCTAGTGATGCAAGTCCTAAATGCTTCATATCTGGTCCACTGAGAGGGATTTAAAGCCTGAAGAGAGCCTCCCTCTAAACCAAACAGGCCACAGGAACTGGGGCCCACCTACATCTGGCCAACAGGAAACACATGGGGCTGCTCCCAAGTTCCATGCTTCCTGACAAGGCTGAAGATATGACCAGAAAATATGAGCTCAGAATCCACTCCTGGGATAAACACTTGAAAGCTCAGATGTCTTGCAGCATAGTTTTGAGCCTAGTAATCTGATTTCTATCTAGGTTTAATCTTAAATATATCTTCTTCTTTTTTTTTTAATTCTTGAATCTGACCATCATTTATTTTCAAGTCTCCAAAAATTGAAGGAATCCCACCCTGATCTCACAGCCATCATTGCTGATGAATAAGAATTTCACTGAAGCTGCCTCCTGCACCTCCTTATGATTAAAACATACATAAGCCAAGCAAAGATTGATCTGTGGCTTAGACTCCAATGGGATAATAGATCATGATTAATTCGCAGTGTCATTGCAGACACCTCAGAAAGGACCCAGACAAAGACTGGGGATTGCAGCTCTCTTGTGATTGATTTCACCTTTCTCAGACTTTTGTAAAATATTACATCAGGATCCTATACCTGGATTAAAGGTAGTTACAATTTTCTCAAGACAATACAGGCTTCAGGCATCATTTTTTTTTAATTCTAATTTACTCTTACTTCTTTGAAATTGCTTGTAACTACATACACAGCTTGACTGAGATCCAAAAGGAACAGTAAAATGGCTTGGATCCATAAGTAAACATTTCTGACTCAAAAAATTTGATTCCTTTGCTTTAGCTCTTGCCTAACACAAGAATAGTGTATGAATTCAAACAAGAACCAGGACATGACTTCAAAACTGGAGTGCCATCATTTTCACAGGAGAATCATACAGGCAGAAAAACAAGGCTCCCCATCAGATCAGCCACTGCACCTAAAGTTTAAATTTAAAGGCCTAAATTTAAGTAGGTTGTAATAGTTCCACTTTTCCTTCTGGGGCTAAACATATTTAGACACTGATGATACTCTCTTTGAGAGCAGCCCTGAAGCAACTGTCTTTTTTCATTTGCCATAAATAATATGATATGCAGTATGATACATAAATACTGCCTTGGTATAATTATAAAGTTATTAAAGTTGATTTGTATTATCTGCAAGTACACAGGCCCCCAATTTCATATGCTCTTATTTTTTTCAATAGATATTGAAAATATGGCAGCTTTAAAATCTCATTAGTGCACTATTGATGGAGCCCAAAGGAAGCTGGCTGTGAGAGATTTATCAGATTATTTCCCTCCCAAGACCTTGTTGAACAATGGAAAAAACAGTTCACCTTTTTGAAACTACACAACTTACGGTTCAACCTACTTTGCTTTATAAACTAGAGGATATTATCTAGCCCATTCTTGGCTCATAAAAAATTATGAGCAGTCATAAGCAGAAAACTATTTCCTGTCGTTCTTCAAGCAGGGAATATTATAGTGGATGAAGGGAAGTAATTCTGCCTTCTCCCCCTTTTCTCTCTTGAGACCCCCTGGAATACTGTGTCCAACTCTGGGGCCCTCAACACAGGAAGAACATAGACCTGCTGAGTCCAGAGGAGGCCACAAAGATGACTAGAGGGCTGGAGCACCTTTCCTGTGAAGACAAGCTGAGATAGTTGGGGTTGTTCAACCTGGGAAAAAGTAGGCACCAAGGAGATCTTATACCACATTTCAGTACTTAAAGGGGACCTACAAGAAAGCTGGAGAGCAATCTTTTACAAGAGCATGTAGTGACAGGACAAGGAAGCTTCAAATTGAAAGAATAGGTTTAGATTAGATATTAGAAAGAAATTCTTTATTATGAGGGTGGTGAGGCACTGGAATAGGTTGCCCAGAGAAGCTGTGGATTCCCCATCCCTGAAAGTGTTCAAAGCCGGGCTGAACGGGACTCCGAACAACCTGATCTAGTGGAAGGTGCCCCTGCCAGCAATAGGGAGGCTGGACCTAGATGGTCTTTATTAAGGTATCTTCCAACTCAAAATCTTCTATGATTCTATGATATCACACTGCAAGGTACACAAAGAAAAAGAACCCATTTCTCCTCACTTCTGCTTCAGTGCTCTACAAATCTATTTGCTGCAGGCTCATAATAACCTTTTGTTCAACTCATTTGACAGAATGCTTTTTATCACTGTTGTTAAGTTTTGGCCCTTGTAGAAAGTGATGGCCTAAGTGTAAACAGAAGAGGTGTACATTATGGGAAGAAAAATGCCTATTCTCATAGATAGAATCATTGATAGTATCACTTGAATATCCAACCTTTTATTATCACAATTTCCAGTGAAGTAACCACTTGTTCTGCCCAAAACTGAACTACCTCTTTGTTCCCTTGGTAGTTCATAATTATGTAAACCAATTATCCCTAATGAAAAGGGTTTTTGTGTACATATCTGCCCTTTTGCAAGTGCTCAGTTTGATTATGACTTGGCAAAGCATTTCAGCACTTGCTTGTGAACTTGTTGTTCAATATTATCTTTTCCATTGTGTCTGATATCACTTATTTCTAATCATAGATTGTAAAGCAGTTTCAAAGTGACACTTAGAGGCTATTCTAACTTGTTGCAACTTTTTTTTTTCTATTTCTATTTTAGTAATAGTAAGCTAATATTACACAGTTATATTTCTAGCTCTAGGTTGTCTACTCCATCTCAAAGTAGAAATGCCTCAGGAGCCCCAAAACCATAAGCAACCATTCTAGATTTACTAATGTATTTCCCATGCAGCCAGAAAAATGTGATGGAGCATTTAAGACACATACTGAACATAGAAAATACATCACCAAAGACCTCAAGCATTTGTTTTCTGTCACAAAAGCCTCAAAGGGTGGAGAAAAATTAGTTTTATAAAAGAAATGGGTTTTTTTCTGTTACACAAAGAAAATATCTGAAACAACCAGCATGGGACTCAGGAAAAAACCTAAAATTTACTTCTATTTCTAATGTCTGTTCATCACTTTTTTAGTTCCTAGATTCAATTTGTTTTTCCTCAGTGTGCAGGTGTCCAACAGCAATGCTGTCTTGGAGAAGACTTTGACATGCTGTACGAAGTGTTGTCTTCTCACTGTCAGAGTCCATTGAAAGAAGGAATTCTGATAATTTTGGGGGCTCCAGAAAAAAATATTATAATTTTTCTTTATATGCACAGGTAAAAGCAAAAAACTTTTGTACTTCATCCTTGCTTTTTGCTTTTTTTCATGTACGCATAAGTACATACCTGCAAGAATACAAAACAGAAATATGGAATAATGAATATATTTGACATTTTGCTTTTACTGTTCAACTTTTCTATTTGCAATATGGATGCATGTGTGCATACACACATGTAAAAGAAGGAACAAAAAATTGGTGAAATTGGGAACTTTCAGTTCTGATAATGAGAAACAAGATACTCTGTGGCACTAAAGGATTTCTTGACCTACATCTTTCATCTCTTTTGTATCAGTATTCACAGAAAATTTATGCTCAAAACATTAAGACAGTACGGACTTAAGGTCAAGTCCAAAGATACTTTTCCTTCTTTTTGTATTCCTAGGGCACCTAACAAAACACAGACATAGAATACTCAGGTCCACTAGATGCTTCCATAATATTAAACAGAATAATACTGTATTGTTTAGTACTGTTTGTACTGTATAATGCACCACCTACTAGCAGACAATTTGGTAAGCAATTTAGAAAATTATGCTATTTCCACCTGACATTTACTTTTCTAAAGGAAACTTACATCCTACTGACATTTTCTAATAATCTTAATATAGGCATATTTTTTGTTTCCTTTGTTTAGCAACTGTTAAAATGGGAATACTAAACTTTCAGCTTTAGGCTATCCCATCTGACTTCAAATATAGATGAAGTCAAAAATGAGCTATTGTGCTACCTTTGTCTATCTGATTTCCCTTCTAGGTTCAGAGTTCCCAAAACTAGAGAGCACTCTCTCTCAGCAATATCTAACTGCAAATTAGTTTAATTTCAAGAGATATTTAAATTATGAAACATGGAGACTGCTCTTATTTTTTAAGACTTTTATTTTTTTCTTTTTTTTCCTGTGGAAGCCTAGCTTCAAAGTCCATTATAGAATTTACAGTGAAAAAAGATGATCTCAGTCATGGAAAATCTGTTGTCATTTTGCCTTCCTTCCTGCCCTACTTTGTGCCAAAACTTGCTGACAGCAACTTCTGGGATCCTTCCTTTATCTTCCAGCATTAACCTACATAGTGAGTACACTGAACTCAAATCATACATCCGTTAATTGTGTGAGACGCTTTTTCCACCAAGGTAAAAGCGTGCATATATCATCAACAGAATAAGACTCATTTATCTACCAAGCATGAGACAATTTTCAGTCTCACTTCTTGTAGCAATATTTACATATCCAGTATCACCTGTCAGAAGAAGACACAGATGTGAGTTACAGGTGCCTGTGAGTTACAGTTTCTTACACAAATAAATAAAAGCTTTTTTTTTTCTTTTTGTATTGGGCTGATTAAAAATGTATCTAAATTTATTCCAGGTAAATAAACAAGAGAAGTTAATAGATAATATTAATAAAATATAATAGAACATATCATTAGGACATCTAATTGGAAACCACATATTAAAATTGTGGTTGTGATAATTTGGAAATTATTATTACCTATAAATCCTTGACTGACAATAAGTGCAGAGTGGAAGAATCAGTATCTAGCATATTACTTTAATAATACATTACACATTACTGTATGGTTTCTTAATGAAATTAAATAAAAAATTTCATTACCATTTTCATGTAAGTTTGTGATCCTTCAGTTCAATTACTACTAAAAATTAAATCCCTTATATTTATTTATTTATTGTACTCTAATTCAAAACCAAAAATATAAGAAAACACATTCCTTTTGAATTATGGCGTACAAAACATGTATTAGCTTGTTAGTACTATTTGTTCAGTTCACTAATTGAATTCAAAATGAAACAGGATATGTTGGTGTCCTAGTTACAGAGGCCAGGACCAGTTTATCACTGTGTGAGTGTAATCAAAACTGTGTATTCTACCCCCTCTATGTCATTTCTTGTGAACTGCTAATAACGGACCATTTGCAGTGGCTGCCCAGGGCACACCTGACCCCTCAGGCTACAAGCTGGGTGTTAAAAAACTCCGTGAGATAAGGAAGTTTTTCTGTCTTCACACCAATGACTCAGGCATGAGAACTCCCCTCTGAGGAGTCATTAGCACCTTCACATCCAGCCTAAGGGGTCATGTCTGCTAATGGGCCATCAAGGAGTATCCCATGACTCACAGAGTAAATCACTCACTGTGAAACTCCTGGCCCTGGGGAAGGTTCTGGGCATTCTTATCTGACCATAAGCATATAAAATCTTGGGGTTTGGGAACATCTGGTACCACTTGTCAGATCCAGAGGAGGACCAGAACCTCAACAGGACTGTGACTGCCACTCTCGACCAGACTGTGACCATCATCCTTACCAACAGGTTTTTCTTTCCTTTTACTTTGCATGCAGGGGAGCTGCGTGGTGCTCAGCACAGGATCTAATGAACACCATTCTGTTTGTGCCCCAGGATGTTGGGTTATGTTTTTGTGAGTCAAAACGAATGTTTTCTCTGTATCATTGTATTTATTTTAATCTTTCTATTAAACTGACTTGTAATCTCTTTTTGAGTTGGGTTCATTTCTCCTGCTGGTTTACTTTTAAACCAGCACAGGTGATTACCAGAGAAGTTAGTCTTTAAGTTGTGGTTTGACTATCTAAATGCCAAAATTATATTCTTTTTTGAAAGGTATAGGGGAAAGTTAATCAGATATGGTAAGCAGACAATTCATCTCCTCAGCATCTTCTTCTTTAGATACTGTGTTGTGTCATAAAACACTGTAAAGATTTTCCTTTTCTTACCAGAAAATAGAGAAACTAAGACTACATCTTAGAATTTGGGAATGCCTATTCTTTAACTATAAAACTGTTTGTTCTATTTACCTTACAATTTGAAGTGAAACAAGAGGGATTCGTATCTTTTCCTAGCTACAAAGTGGTTCTATATACTACTTTACTTTAGGGAAAATAGACATCAAAGAATCCCAGCAATGAAACACTTACTTAACCAAATAAATCATTGGATGCTTTTTTTATTCTTTAACAGCATTAAACAACTATTACATCTACTCCAGTGAGTGATAGGGACAGCAGTGGCAAAGTTTAGCTAAACAAACATGTCATTGATTGAAAATGGAGAGAGCTGGTTTGATTGATTTACAAGATGGAGTCTTTGAGGCATCACAAAAAGATTTTCTGCAATAAATCTCTAAGAGACTTTCAGAACTGTGAATACCAGGGGGGATATTTCCTGCTATATCATACTATGAACTGTACAGGCATTTTACTTTAAATAGGAAATGCATGGAGCTGAACCAGAAGCCAGTAGCAAAGGATGACTTGGAAGCAGTCCATATGAGGGTTTACAGCTCCTTTCCCTTGCTTTCACATCTACATCATTATCCATTCAACACTATACTTTCAGGAACAATGTACAACCATTTTCCCCATCTCAGCACTTCCTTTATCTATTATCATCTATTTCCTCAACTCCTTACTCATGTAATAATTTTTCAGCTAGTTTCCACTTTCTCCAGCTTCAAAGATGTCCCCAGAGAGGGGACACTGCTAAGTAACTGGTTCTTGACTGTCCTAATAGAGCAGACTGTCCTATGTACTTTTATCTTTGGCCACTGTACAAGTCCAGTTTCTGATCTAGCTTTAGATGACTGCACTGGATACAAATAGACAGGGAAGACAATAGAAACTAAACAAAGATAGCATAAAAGCAAAACTAAAAATCTAATACAAAAGTTTCCCTGAATATCAAACTGTCATTTTACATAGCCTGGCTGAAATTCAATTTGATTAAAAAAATTGAGGTATGAAAATATTTTCTTATAATACAGATAAATATGATAAGTTGTTACTATTTTGGAAGTCATTCTTTCCTCATTTTATGTCTGAGGATTTGATGTGTCTCCTTTTACCTTTTTGACATTATTTCTGTTGGCTGTGTGAAGTTAAATCAAACAGAGCTGCTAGCCATTACATGAAGAAAACAAAATAATGTCATCACTAGGATCTCTTCAGTCAGAATACTAGAAGTCCTCAGGGGAAATAATTGGTGAATCAGTCAGTAAGAAATATTTTTCATCAGCCCATTTCTCAAGGTTAGAAAGACCACTGAACTGTTAAGGACCTCAGCCTGGAGAAAAATAGATGGGATCATGCAGCTGGAAGAGTCACAGTATTCAGGAGGAGGAATGTCCATCTCTCAGTGCCAAGTCAGACAGAAGCTGTTGCAATGCTGTGGTAGTGAGCTAAGGTCATTTCTCAAGACTTCGGATCTCAAATAGGTAAGCCCCAAGCTATATGCATCCTAGGTACTTTGGGGTGAAAAAATAGTGCATCTTTTAAAAAGATGCTATTCTGTGTCTCTGTAAATACTCACACGGCCAGGAAAATGTCCTCATGTTGCACTCTCTTGCAGTCAGAGGATTTCAAACACATGAAAGAGCTCCATACTGAGACTGAAAGATTTGTGAGGATCCATACAGAAAGATTTGAATATAGCAAGGACTTATATCTACAGATTGTTAATTCTGTTATCAAACCACAAAGAAAGAGTACAAAGCCCTCTCCTACCACTAATCAGACTGCAAGGACAAGCAGTGTTATCCAGTCATCTAGCTGGGTTAGAGAGCTTACCCTGCTAGAAGAAACCATAGGACAGAATCTAGGAGAGAGCTCACAGATGCAATTTACCCATAACCAGTCAAAAAAGAGTGAAAATTGAATGATTTCATATGAAATATTTTTATATAACAAAAATGAAAGAAAAAGGTAAAACAATACATTTTGACACGTTCCTGTCAAAAATGGTGTTAGAATTTATTACAGTTCCATAAGATGGTTTAGTTTTCTTTAGAAAAATGCCATTTTGTCAGAATTGCTCAGTGTGATGTTTTTCACCCAGATTTATAGCTGTGGCAGTAATTGCCCCTTGTCACTAGTATCTTTCCTCCATAGCATCTATCAATCTCAAGATGCTTTGCTACAAGAGTGAGTGCCATCACTAAATATCACCATTATTGTCCTGTTTTTACAGATCGTACATTGGTGGGGACAAAGGATATCCTTCTTACAGTGCGGTGCTTCATCAGTGGGAACAGGAATAGAAACAATATATGTGCCATACCCAGAGGACTACACCACAGAGGACTGTCACAGCTGCCTCATGGGCAGCCATGGGCACCACAGAGGCTTGTCTTGGGGGTACTTCTTAGTGTTTTGAAACACTGCATACACCTACATATTATGTGGCTTAAAGGCTTTGGGCTACCACCCTTGCTACTCCCTCACTCCTTAAGTGAAGGTACAAACACAAAATGTTAGTAAGCTTTTCTTTACAAAGGAAGCAGCCTGTATTCTCAATAAGGAAAAGAAAAACAGCATCCTTGCCAATAACAGTAAAAGTCATCTAGAGCCATACATTATCTAGAGCCAGACATTATTCCTCTTGGTTGTGTAAATTAAACACAGAAGATGGAGTATTATTGTGGTACATAAAACACAGCACTTCCTGCTAACTAACGTCCCATCCATCCAATTCTACAATCCCCCAAAAGGCAAAGCTCCAAACTGCACTTAAGTAGTTCATGCAAACACTGGTAGTCAGAGACTGCACTAAGACCAGGACCATGTTAAATTTCTAATAATGTAACTGCATGGAAAAACATATAGCAGACTCAGGTGACACCTCCAGGCACTATTCACTAGCACAGAGTACAAGCACTATGAGTTTATTTCCATACTTATTCTCTGTTAGAAAAATTCTCCATAGTCCTTGCTTTTCTAAAGCAGCTTATTTGTGCACATGTCTCAGTTTTCCATGCTGAAATCCCAAGACAGGTCTAATATGTCTCTGCTTTTATTCCATGTTTTTCTATTTAGCCTGAGCCATGATATGCACTTACGTGGTGCATTGAGCCATGCAACCCCAAATTTGGCAAAGCCCAACAAGTTACTTATAATATTGTTAGCTATTACTTTGATGATAGCATCTTACATGACTGTATCAAATGAAAGATTTTATTCTTTTCTGTCAAAAAAATTATTATTTTTGTAAGCTTTCTGCCAAGGCCCAAGAGATACTTTTGTCCATTTCAAATTTTATGTGTACTAGAAAAACTAGGCCAGGATACTGCAACTCCAGATTTGTTTTCTTCATAATAACATTGTTTGGTTGACCTGTAAATAAATGTTCTAGCACAGCACTTCATTTAGGAACAAAACAAGCTCAAATTTAAACCATATCAGGAGTTTAAAAATATATAAAATTTTTGATTAGAGTAGCTGGAAGATCTGTTAAAATCAAGAATATGTTACAATTTTTACTGGAACATTCACTTCTCATTGAGAAAAGGCTGACATGCCATAACCAGAGACAGCATGAAGTACCAGATATGGCAGAGTAAAAAATGTGAAACAGCAATCAGTGAGCCTTCAGATAGCATGGGACAAATCTGTATAAAAGTGTCAAACAAAACCCCAGGGAATACTGTATTGAATTCTGGATTCTTTCATAGCATACTCCATATAAGTCAACATTAAAAAAAAATGGGAAAGGTAGACCAGCTAAAACTTTCTGGGGTTTGGGAGTAAGAAAGATCACTAGTCACACTAGAAATATTTTATTACTCTTTTCAGCTTGTGGATAATGGTCATATCTGACAGTCTTGTAATTTTTTTTGGGGGGTTG
Source organism: Campylorhamphus procurvoides (assembly GCA_013396655.1). NCBI lineage: Eukaryota > Metazoa > Chordata > Aves > Passeriformes > Dendrocolaptidae > Campylorhamphus > Campylorhamphus procurvoides. Next base: position 86,795 of record WBMV01009007.1, on the reverse strand, counting down.
CATTTTTTTGTTTATGCATTTGTAAATAAAATCTGTCACAGTACTCATCTTCAGTGAAGATTCTGAATCATTGTCTTTTTGGATGGTATCATTAGTGCTGGTCTCATTTGCATCTAGAAATGTTTTCATTGCTAAGGAATAAAATGCATTGATTAGAAAATGCATCCCCCATTACAGTGGAAAAGATCTGGTTTGTACTACAAAAGAACTTGGGAGAAATTAAAACCAGAAAGCAATTAAAAATTAAGAACAATCCAGTGTTTCTTAAATTGCATTTCCTTAACATCTGCTTTACTAAAGGGATGGCTCCAGTTTAAAGGGTCTTTCTAGAAGGGCTAAATGCCATGTACAGGTGGCACAAGTTCAGTCAGCATGCCATTGATGACTTCTATGCCAGAGTCTGTTATTGACAGTGCAGAAAATACACAAAAGCTGACCTTTTCCCCAGGAGTACTAGAATGTCATCCATCACGTTTAGGTATCCAAAAAGAAGTTTAGCTGCTTGAAGCATAGTTTTGGCAGAAGTTTCTTAAACACAAGCTGTGGCCTGAAAGCCTGTTAGGATCCAATTATTAAAAGATGCCTCTGCCCAAATCAAGCTGCAAACAAGATCATATGCCAAAGTCAATAGTACGGATTTCATTTAACACTAAATGTGATGTAGAAAGAGAAATGGGCATGAGGGAGAAGGGAAGAAAGAGTGAGAGAGGCAGATTAAGTAAAAGATCACCATCACAGAGATTCTGACAGTGTCACATTGGTCCTCCTTCTTCAGTCGTGAGGGTCCCAAAGTCATGTTTCTGGGGTACCACTTTTATACAATGCATGTCCCAGATATTCACAGGGCATTGCAAATGTTTGCATAACTTGGGATGCCATGGGTGTAAGCAGGTGGTTTCTTTCCCACAGCTTGCACAGTAGAATTTTGTCTGATGTGCTAATTTCAAACCTTCACCTTCATTTAGATCTGGAATTAATGCCTTCCTTTCTCACAGTTTCCGTGGTGAGAATCTTTGTTCACATAGGTTATCCACCAAGCCTGGTTCCTATTGTTGCCATCTGCTCTCATCACATGCTCCTGTCATGGTGGCTTATCTTATAGGTACTTCTTTCTTTGACAGTGTTTTGAGACAGCTAACTGCATTCTTTAAGTCATGACAAAGCCTCTGTTCATGAGTGTCACCGACGCTTAGCATGCAATCATAACAGAGATAACACACAGTTTGTTTTCCCCATATGAGTTGGAGAAAGAATTAGAGCCCAGGTCTGTCTTTTGCTAGAATTTTGTATCACCACTAGGCTTCTGCATCATGTTCCCTGTCTCTGAAATATCAATTATTAGTTGCAGAAGTCTCAGTCCAGACAGAATAGTTCAACTTCTCTGGGTTTTGTTACTCTCCCAAAAGAGAAAATGTGAGTCTTTACCTCAGTCAGAGAAGGCACTGAATATTCATCTTTCACACTTCGTGGGAATTGTGGGACTAAAAGCAAAAAGTGAGCTCTGGACAGTTATTTGAAAGACCAGCAGGGGTCTCAGTTTTCAACTCTGAGTAGTGTATCCGAGAACAAGAACAAAATCTGGGACCCATCAGGAGCCTGTCTCACTAGTTACTCCAAGTTGTTACTCGTCCTAGTACTAACTCACCCAGGTCCTGTTCTGAGCCTTATAATCTACCTAAGAGGGTGGATGGATGTGAGCTTTGTCTGCACCCTGACATCCTCAGACATTGGTCAATTCAGTAAAGGTGCTTTATTCCAGTGCTGTGGTGTGTTCACATTACTAAGGCTGAACCAGGACCCAGATCAAACAGTAAAAGGTTTCAGCAGAGCCAAATTCAAAGCTAGTGTGTCCTTTCTTCACCTCTTACTACTGTGTGCAAGCTCAAGACACAATCAGACCATCTGGACCAGTGGTAGGCAGCACTATTCCATAGTCCATTAGAGGACAATACCTTTCCATTTAATTAAAATAATGGAGAGATATATTGCAGTCAGTCTTACTAATCACTCACTATAAAAATATCTTGGCTGAAGTCTTGTTGCTTAACAACAGTAATAGCCTTGCTTTCCACATAGCTTCTAGGTTAATTGACAAAACAAATCTAATAACTTTAACTAAGAAAGAATAATATTTTGTTCAAAGTAGTAACTAAAGAGTCGCCATGTCTTCCATTCCACAAAACAAATATTTCCTGTTTCTTTTCACCATCTTTATAAGGAAGAAAGGTTTCCTTTTAATCTCTATGCATATGCACAGGCATGTGGGAATATTCATCTGTTTGTTTGACCTAAACATTTTCAAATGTGTTGGAAATCTTAACCATACTGGGAAAATAGTAATAGACTGAACATGTATTACAATTTTACAATCAGCAACAGAGTGTAAGAGAATGAGTCTTGGTGGGGATAAACACAGCAGAAAATTGCTTTATCATACATCATATAGCATCTGTACAGGGGGAAACACTCCAAGTGTCCCAAATACTAGAATAGCTTTGATTAGCTGCAACAGACTGATAAAAGCCCAAGTGCAAGACAAACATCTGTTGATCTACGTCTTGTTTGTTCCATTGCTGATGAAGGCACAAGCAGACATGAAGACATAGAGGACATGCCTGGATGACTGGTTTCCCTCTTCCTAGCCCCCTCCCTAAGGCACAGACACTAAATACTATGTCACCAGCACACCTGAGACTCCTGAGCTGACGAGGACTAGTGGGAGATAGGGTTATCTAGCTCACTAGGGTTTCCAAGATATTTCCATAGTCACTGGACCAGGTTTCTGCATGGGTTTTCTCAGCCTGAAGATTGCATTGAGCTGACGAACCACTTAGGGAAAGTGGGGACTTAAAGACATTAAATCTTCATTCTCATAGATGCACGGGCAGAAAGAGCAGGTGACATGACAGATAAAGTTTTTTGATGTCCACCTCTTGTAGCCAGCCTACAGAAAACCAGGTTTCTAATGTAGTATCTACTTCAGCTGTTCAGAAAACGCAAAATTCTGAAAATATAGCTGGTTTACCAGGATGAGTACTCACCTTTTTAAGCAAAAATCCAGCTAAAGTAAATCCAAATAAAACATGCATAGTCTTTCTAGCAACTGTATTTTAAGGGATATGAGGACTATCCCTTAAATGGTGGCTTTCCTTTCACCATTAACTTTGAGCAATAGAAATTTAAAAGATGCAAAACCTGCATGCCATAATTGCACAGAGTACTGTTTGATATGATCTGGTACGTTTCAGTCACAAACCATTTCCACGTAGAAATACTGCTGTTTACTATAAAGAACTTCAGGAGTATAATTACAGATCAAAACTTATTTTTAACCTGAAAAGTTAAATTTAAATAAATAAAACTTGTTTAATTATAGTAGAAAATTTAATAACAGAAAAGAAATTAAAAGAAAGAAAGATTAGTATTTTCTTCCTGACAGAGCTGACAATTTCAAGCATTGTCTCTGTGTTTGGAAATGTCTAATTACAGTAGTGACAGAGAAAATTACCATTGTTACTGCCTTCTCATAGTATACTCACATCTGCTTAGAATAGAATATGAAACAGCCACAGTCATAACTAAGAAATAACTGCTATTTCGATATTAAGCATGAATGTTGTAAACAGTGACTGGAGAACATAAACCAAAAAAGACTCATTTAAAAGACCAGTTATGGTCAAACATAAGATTACCCTTATTTAAGAAAAATCCTAAAATATCAAAGTGACTTCACATTCACATTTGCATTCTATAGCTTGACAATATCTGATCAGTTTTTTCATCAGGACAGTTACTCCTGTCATCTCATCCATTAGATTTGAATCTTCCTCTGAAACTTTTGGGGATTTGGCCATGGTTTCAACAATAAAAAAAAAATTAAAAAAAAAAAAAAGAACTAGTCAAGGCAGAGCCTGACCAATAAGAAAGCTCATTCCCTTTCTCCCAGTCTAATCCATGTCTCTGCACATTCTGCATAACTGATTCCCGTGCAAATTTTTTTAGTAAAACTTGCTCAGGGTCACATCTAAGTCTGTCTGCATCTTAATAATATTCTGGACATTTTTCTCTTTGGCTGCTGTTCAAAAAATAATGTCATCAATGGTTTTATGAGCTGCAGTCTCTAGCAGGAAGCTCTTCACAATTTGGTCCAGAAACACAGTAACTCTCTGTTTAAGTATGAATTATTTTTTCTTATCTTACAGTCCAGGAAGAATCTCTAAATATGTCCTTCTTAGCAGCTATTTAATACCCCTCTAAGACATCTTCTAAACATGTTTCTTTCACTTCCTATATGCTAAGAGGTAGCTGGGCTTATTAGAGATGACACTAGACATTTCTGTTTAGCTGAGTTAATGGCCCACTGAACAATAAAAAAAAAATTACTGCTCCTCTCCTTTCACCCTTCTCCTGTACTCTGACTTCTAGATCAGTCTCAGGAAAATGGCAGAAAACTAACCTGGTAGTTAAAAAGAGCAATTTAATAACCTGTGTGATTTACCATGCAACCAGCATGCAAAAAGCGGGGGAATCTGCTCCTGAAAGTGGGAGGGGAAGACAGAAAGAGAAAGAAGACTGAACATTCTCTTGAGCTGTTAACTCAGCCTATGCCATCATGTTGTGCAACTTCATTCTAAACTGAAAAAAGTTGAACCACAGTGGGATTCTTTCTCCTGAAATTCTGAATTAATCTGTCTTGGTTTTCATATCATTCCATCTAGAAAGGCTGTAAAATGGCATGAACTCACTATCTGATCAATTTATAGGTCTGTTATACCAGGAAAAAACAATGAGCAAAGGTCATAAAAGCTTCATAAACATGTAGCTTTTTCCTTACACTTTATTCTACATTTTCAAAAATATTTATTTGCAGTGATCAAGGCAATGTATATTTTAACCCATAGCTGGATTTTCATAATTTAAATCAAACGGAATGAAATAGCAGAATCTTTTTATGATAAGTCAAACAATAAAAAAACACAAAACCAATAAATTCACCAGTGACACTATAGCTGTTCTATGTTATCTCCTGAGACTGATTTTCAGAATGATAAATGTTTATCTGGAATTTATTTCTGCTTGTAAACAATACTCTGTCAGGAAGTTTGCACAGTAAAAAATGCACAAGCAACAACGAATCATGAATTAAACAATACATCTTATCTCTATCATCTGAGGAGAGCATGTATAATGTCATACTTTTCCAATTTGAAAATTCTATGCTGTTTTCCCATGACCTAGATATATCAGCATTGTGTGTATGTGAGACAAAAGAATAGATTGATGCTACCGCAGCTAAAAAGTAGAATAATGCATGACAGAGAAAAGTCTTGGAGATTCTTATGCACAAGAAACACATATACTGAATGCCATAAAATAAGAATATCAAGGAATAACTAGTTTCCTTTAATTAAAATCTGTGAAGCCTTTTGTTGCTATTACAAGCACAGTACGTCTTAAGAGTTTCCATGGGCTGCATAGATGCAAGAACACAGCACCCTTGTTTGTAAGACAAAACTTACCAAAAAGGATTGTGAGGTTGGTTAATATTTCAGTAATGTATTGCATCACTCCATGTCCATGTTATACTTTAGCTGAATTTCAGCAAAGATGCCACTTGTTGCCATGACAGCAGCTGAGGCAAGGGATATTGACAGAAGAGAATTCTGCATTCCACATAAAGGATGTGTTATGTGTTAGCATAGACAAAGGAGTAGTGAATGGCCTCTGCCTTCTCAGCTTCATGAATACAAACATCTCAGAACCAGACTAGAAAGGAGAGGTTTTCTGCTCAGTAAAGAGAACAATAACTATGACCAGTCTTTGACATTACAGATCTCCTGTTCTCAAATAGCTCACCCCTCACATTGGATCTATAAACACCATCTGTGTACACTGAAGAAACATTTCCAGAAATAGATGAGTCATGTACCCTTATCCCTTGTCAGAACACAGCAGATAGATCTGTAGCAAATGATAAATAAAACAACAAGCTTGTATCCTCTAACCTCTCCCAAGACTTGTAAATTAATTACTTACATAGAATGGATAAAACACATTATGAGTGTATTGTCATGCTGATTACCAACACATCTAGGTTTTTCATACATCCTGCTTGTATCTTACTCTACCACTAACCATGGTTAAATTGGTAACTGGCAGGGTACAACATTCTTGGATTTCACTAAAAGTCTCATCATTTGAACATATAAATAGAAGACTTGAAAGTTACTTAGTGATAAATGATCTGCCATGGCTTTCAAACAGAATAGAGGAAGAAGAAAAGGGACATGGAACATCCAGTAAAACATACCAAATCAGAGATTCTTCTCATTTGCATAGATCAAGAGGTTTCAGGATCTAGTGAACATGAAGGACTTGCATCTGTGCATATAGTTGTTACAGCTCACAGTGCCTCCTATGATAAAATCATAGCTGATGTAGAAACAGCACTGGCAAAGCCATGCACCTGCACCTACTACAAGACAAACACTGTTCAAAAGGCCATAAAAAAGCATGAACAAGAGAGATAAAAGATGCCAAGATAAGAAGACCCAGAGGAGTAATTTGCTCAGTTGACCCCATCATTCCTTAAACAGGTCAATCACTTCCTAACCCTTAAGGGAATAGTCAAATGCTCAAAGGACCATTTTGCAAAGAAGCAGCTACAAGTCCTGTGGTTGGGCTAAATTGCAGATTACTTGTTCTTTCACACCCTGAATTTGCTGAGCTGAGGTCAGTTGAAATCCAACTTTAATGTATTTATGTTGTTTTACTTTTCTTTAACTGTTTACTTTCCATGAGACTGTTTTTTTCTAGTTAATGTCTCCATAGATAACTGTCATGCGAGTAATTATGTATCATTAATAAAATGCCGCTTGCCATGAGGCAGAATGTAATGGCTATGTAAGGCTATGCTACACGTTTGAATTGTGCTTTCCAAAGGCCGGCTTCTGTCTCTAAACAGCATGTATCCTGAATAAGAGAGCTGGAGAAAATAGGACAAGTGAATCAAAGAGTTGATCTTTACTTCTGAGAGTCATAAATGTGTTGCAAAAGTTTCTGAATAAGAAGCAGCCTTATGAACCAATTCAGAAACAGTTTTGCGACATGAAGACAGAAGAATGCATGGAGATGACTGTATTAGCAACAAAGAATGCATCACAGAATACGTTGAGTTGCAAGGGACCCATCAAGTCCAACTCTTAACCCTGCACAGGACTCCAAGAGTCACACCATGTGCCTGAGAGCATTGTCCAAATACTTCTTGAACTCTGTCAGGCTTGGTGCTGTGATCACTTCCCTGGGGAGTTCCAGTGCCCAACCACCCTCTCTGAAAAATCTTTTTCTAATATCCCACCTAAACCTCCTCTCACACAGCTTCAGGCTATTCCCTCGACTCCTGTCACTGGTCACCACAGAGAAGAGATCAGTGTCTGCCCCTCCTCTTCCCCTCATGAGGAAGTTGTAACTGCAATGAGGCCTCCCCTCAGTCTCCTCCAGGCAGAACAGACCAAGTGCCCTCAGCCACTCCTCATACAGCTCCTCCACAAAGCCCTTCATCATCTTCATTGCCCTCATTTGGACACTCTCTAGTAGCTTAATATCATTCCTATATTGTGGCACCCAAAACTGCACACAATATTCAAGGTGAGGCCGCCCCAGTGCAGAGCAGAGCAGGACAATCCCCTCCCTCAACCAGCTGGTGATGCTTTGCCTGATTCCCCCCGGGACAGGGTTGGCCCTCCTGGCTGCCAGGGCACTGCTGACTCACATTCAACTTGCCATTGACCAGGAGCCCCAGGGTCCTTTCCATGGCACTGCTCTCCAGCATCTCATTCACCAGTCTGTCTGTATATCCAGGGTTACCCTAGCCCAGGCACATTTTTTCAAAAAGACACCTTTTGCAAATAATGCATAGTAGTAATATGAAGAAAAAAAGCTAAGTAAAAAATTGGAGGTTCAGAGTTATGCAAGACTGTTGGGAAGAAATATTAACAAAGTCTAGCATTTTCTACAGTATGAGAAAGGGAAAGAGAAGGTGCAGGGGAAAAAAATAAATACAGTCAATTGGGTGACATGGGGAAAATATCCATGAATTTGTGATTGAATAAATCCCTATCAATATGCATACAATCTGCAAAAGCAATTGTCCTTCCCAAGAAAGAATCAACTCAACTTTCAATTCCAAGTACAATGTTTCACTTTCCAGTATAAAGGTTACTCTAGGATGAGTAAAAGTGGGGAGATGTATAACTCAGGCCATGGAGCAACAAGCTTAACCAGGAGCTTTACTTTTAAAAATGTACAAGGCTCCAAAATTTCTCCCATTGAACTTTTACAGAGCCTTGAGTTTTTAATACTGTGAGATAGTGTAAAGAAAGAACACTGCACAGGTTTTACCAGGAGATACTTTTACTGACAGTTTTAGATAACATGGAAGAAAAAGAAGAGAACTTGGCAAAGTTTAAAGGGATAACGTACAACCAAGATGGAGCATTCCACAAAGCTATGACTTAACACAGGCTAACCCACACTACTTCACAAAATTTAACCCACTCAGTTTTGAATTACCCAACATAATAAGCAAAGAGTAAAGAATGAAAGAGTTTAAGAAAAAGGAGTATAGAAAGAGAATAAGAGAGAAATAGCTATGGCCAGAGAGTCCTGTGTAAGTCCAGCTTCACATGGTGGAGGTAGGTCCCGGCAGAGAGAGAAGATGGAGGCACACCATAAAAAATAAATTTTTATTTTTATCTGCTCCAGCCCTGTGGCCACTCCTAGCAAGGCAGGACTTCCAGCCCACTGGCCACTCTGAGGCTCCAGGCCAGAGTGAGGGCAGTGCAGCCAACCAGAGGCTGGGTCAGGGGTTCCAGGTGGTGAGCTGTGAGCATGTTCCCAGGCTGCCCTTTGGATAGACAGCTGCTCTGGGGCTGCCCCATAAGGCTGCTGGCCACACGGCAGGGGTCCGTGAGCTCTTCCCACACACATACTCATTGGTTCCAACCCAATAATTAAACAATCCAGTGTCTCACAGGAGAGAACTGTGATTCCATCTGCAACGTTTGCAGAATTGACTTGGAATACGAAAGTTTTTATTTGGGGTCTGAAGGGAAATGAGAGAAAGACAACTGAATTCTGGAAGAGATAAGTATTGGCAATAAGTGTGATGGCAAGAACCAAGTGCTCAGCAGAAGCTATGAAAAAAATTTAGAAATGGTTTGAACAGCATAAAAGCGGAGAGGATAAGTATCTGGAATATAAGTCACAGATGAGTGGATTAGAAAGGCTTCTTATGTTGCCTGTTCTGGAATAAAGAAAGGGCTCAAGAGGAAAATAGGGAATTTCATTTTATAAAGGGAAGATTTTATAAATAATTTTATAAAAGTTTATAAGGTGTAAGAAAAGAGTATTAACTGATAAACTAGAAGCAAAAGTGAAAATATATTCCTCCACAGATAGCAAAAAAGACTAGGCAATCACAAGCTACTTTTAAAAAACAGACTATAGTATTGAAGTCAGACTGCCCTTAACAAATGGAAAAGTTTATCAAACACAAAGTATTATATTCAGAAAGTACAATGTCAGAGTGAGATACTATTCTGTAACTTTACAATATAAGGTTTCATTAATGGAATCTCTCTCTCTCCATGCATAATTACATCTTTCATTGGATTGTATGATGCTGAGCTTTTAGGCCCTGCTTTTATTTTTTAGCTTTGATCTAGAGATATTATTCTCTGTGTTTCAATTTGATTTTTCTAATTTTTATTACCAGCCTATCTGAACAAAGCATTCACATTGTTCAGACTGACCACTTAAAAGGAAATCCATTAGTGAGAATTTGTATTTTTTTCTTCTTGTAGAAAGCAGAGGTCTAAAATTTAACCCTTGTATACTGTTTTTATCCTCTAGCAGCCTTCTACTTTTGAATGTTCAATAAGCAAATAAAGAAAAAATAGGTTTTCAAATATAAAACATGATTTCTTGGTATAGAAGATTGAAAGAATCTAGTATTTTCTCTCTCAAATGATCATTTCATACTTCAAATTGTTATTCTCTTCTCTTCTGAACTCCCTCATCCTCTGTTATCTCCACCTCTTTTTGTATCATTGGAAAGCTTAATTTAAGACTTCGGAAAGACTGTGAAATACATAGAACAGTTAGAAGCTATTATACAGACCACATGACAATCATTGTTTTTTGGGACATCTAGCATTTGTGGAAACTGTCATGATTCTCTTCTTGCTCTCTGGATTCAAAAATGTCTCATCTTGGTGGAGACTGCTCTAATCAACTAGGCTAAATAAGGGGGCGTATCAAAGTGTTTCATTAAAAAATTTTTAAAAGAACATTGAAAATGAATGAGTCACGATTCTCAGTCTCTCTTCAAACTTTTTTTTATTTTAATTAATGTCTGGTGAGTATCATATACAAAAAAAGAAATACATAAATTATGGGAATATCTTGCAAGGCCTGAAGCCTAAGCTTTTTTCCATCAGGTGGACATTCTCAGCACTTTGCCTTACTCCTTCTCCTTGGCATGATGGATGTTTCAACATTTGACAGTAAACGTCACCCTGTAGATTAAAGACATGGATCTGAGGCCCCCTCAGAGAAAGAAATTTAGTCTTTTATACCTCCCTCTGTAGTGCCTGATAAGAAATAAGATAACCATTGTCCTGTAGCTGTGCTTTGTGTGACCATGATCTACTGGCTCTATGCAGAAAAAGTTTTGGTTTGTATCCCAGGTTAGGTAAGGTGTAAAACAGAAGTTTAACCATCAAAATGAAGTTGTTTCATGATATGTCCAGGGAAAAATTCCACCTCAGTTACTAATGAACTCTGGACTGAAACTGTTACCTGCAGACTAGGTACTAACTAAAGGGTAAGGATGGTCCTCAGTGCCACAGTTTTGGATGCAGACACTAAAATGATCATTAATTGTGGAGGCACTTGGAACCACTTGGCACTCCAGAAACATACTCTGTTTTTAAAGGCAGCTGTAAAGTATATATGTCTTGCAATGTAAAGTATATATACTTATTGCTATGAAAACTGTGACTTACATGTTTGCATTTTCTCATTAGTTTCTTAGTTCAGCATATGTGGAATAGACAAAAACAATCCTGAGTTACTGTATGGCATTGATACTCTTTAGCCAAAAGGAAATTGTTTTGGCTCACATCATAGAAATGTTGCCTAGGAGTCATAGGAATCTTCATTCAATTCATTACTAATAATGACCAGCTTGTGCACACACACCAGAGTTAAATCTCCAGATGGGAAGGATGAAGGCTTTACTAATTAGTTAAGACTGCTCTTGTCAGTCCCTCACTTGGCAGATGTACAATGCTCTACTCTAAGCTATTCTGTGGTTACTCAACTCCTGCAGAATTTACTGTTTCTGCAGTTGGTTACTTCCCAGACACTCTTCATTATCTTTACTTGGTGGATCCAGGGATATTTTCAGGTTATATCTACTGAGGTAATCATCACGCAGATTAATTACATTGATCAGTCACCTCAGACCTGGAGAACTTAAGCTGATGATTCTGTTTTAATCCTAAATCAAAAAAGTATCTTGCAATTCATGTAACAAATATCAGTTACATAAACCGCATTATTGAACAAATCAAAGTAATTTAATCCTGTGCTAATGTAAGCAATCAGTTCACCTTCAGATCAAGCCTCTTATTATCATTACTCTTTTACTTCAGCTAGACAAAAAAATTTCCATCTTTGTTGAAAATGAAACAATAATTCCTTTCTTTAGTTCAATAAAAGCATATTGTGTTGTTCGGTAGCAGTCCTGTGAAGTTAAGTGTTGATTTAGTTCTCATATATCTGCAGTCATTTTTTTCCAATTCTTTTTTTAATATCTGTAGTAAACATTTACTGACTCACCAAGTGAGATTGTCATCACAGTACTTAGGTATGGATTATGAAAAGAGGTTCTAGTAAAGTTCTAGTATTTATACTATACTGTGTTTATACTTTTTAAAAATATTCAAAATGTGTATCTGAAAAAGAAGTAGAACAATAAAGATAGAAATGCTGTTTTTTGTTTTCCTCTTCGTATTTGTCCATTGACAAATAAAAAATCTTTTAGAATCTGAATGTCCAGCATCACATAAACAGTTACATTAGCCTTATCAGGTAGAGATCAGATAGAGATCAGATAGAGATCAGATAGAGTATGTATTTCTATTTTGTAACATTCTCTTGTTCACATGGTAAAATATATTTTTAAGTTAGAAAGCAGCAGTGGCTGGAAGCACTTAGACTTGTGCTGTAATTAGAGTGACTGGATGTGCCAATAGCCCTTATAGCTATGCCAGCACTTGCTAGAAAATCTAGAACACAATAGTACAGGACATGCTAGAACTTCCCCTGTATAAACTAAACATTGTGAGCCTTGGAAAATATTTACTTTCATTGGTCTAAGCAGACTAATAAATACAACACACTCTGGCTCTCAATCTTCTGCTAGAATATTCTCAAACAGTAGACTCTAAAGGATCCCATCTTGGTTACACAAATCCCTATCCAATAAAAATAGATTTGTTTACAACCAATATGACTTCCTCTATGTTTTATAAAAGCAGAAATGAACACTGATTTTGCAGAATTTCAGCAGCTAAATTCAACCCTTAGTAAATAACTATGATTTCTACAAAATGGAACTATTCAGGTATCCTATAGAGTTGTATGTATTTTTTAATTTCATTGCCATTTCATTACTTTGTTTTACTTAAGATGCTTTTGTCGGTCTTGTCTCTCCTTCAGTTACAATAAATTTCACAGTAACAACATGGAGTAAAGCACCTCTGGTGACAGATGGTTGATTAAAATCATGGACACAGATTAAGCAAGAAAAAAGTTGGACGGCTGAAAGAGGCAATTAAAATGGCAGCTTGCTCAAGAAAGCAGAAGAGAGGTCATTTTTGCCCTTAAGAAATGTATTAAACTATGCTACAGTGATCAAGACTACCAACTGCTCAATGGTTAGTGACAGAAAATCCCCTCTTTATGTCAGTATTTTTAAACAAAATCAGTTCTCAAATTTTATTCCAGTTATGCACTGTTCTTTTTTCCCAAAGTTAGAGGAGTAGCTCAGTCAGCTCTTCCAGAAAGACCATGCAAGTCCTAGAGTGCTTGCTGCAGCTGTGATCCATTTTAAGTTCAGGAAGCATCACCAAAATTTGTCATCTGAAGTATTTAAAGGCCACTGTGGTGCTCCTGTTTTCTGTTTTATATAGATCAAAATAACAACTTAATGAGCATCATCAGAAGCAGCCTTAGATGACTATAATTCTAATGAACACATTGTGAATGTACCAACAAATTGTCTTTGAATGTAATTCTGTTTTGACTTCTAGAAACACAAACACAAACAATTTGAAGGCTCCAGAAACAAAAATATAATATATTTTGCTCACTTACAGAAGGTAGGAAAAAAACAAGATATATAACTAAGGCCAGTCTAGGTACATTACTGCTGTTTATTACTGATGTATATACTCTATCTCATTTCATTTACAATTACATTAATTTTTACCTTTTTTTCCCCACAGAATCACAGAATGTTTGAAGGTTGGAAGGCATCCCTGGAAGTTATCTGATACAATGCTTCTGCTAGGAAGGGCTACCTAGAGCCAGTTGCCCAGGACCATTTCCAAACGGCTCTGGAACAAGAAGACACCACAACCTCTCTGGGCAACTTTTGCCAGTGCTGAGTCACTTCCACAGTAAGAAAGTGTTTCCTGATATTCAGAAAGAACCTCCTGTGTTTCAGTTTGTGCCCATTACCTCTGGTCTCATCACTGGGCACCACTGAAAAGGCTCCATCATCTTTGCACACTGACTTTGGATTTTTGTAGAAACTGGGGAGACCTCCACAGAGCTTTCTCTTTCCTAGGCTCCCTTTTCTTAGTCTTTCCTCATGAGAGATGCTCCAAGGCTTTCATGACTTTAGAGGTCCTTCACTGTGTCTCTTGTACCGGGAAGCACAGAAGTGAGCATAACATTTCTGCAGAGTGCTAAGACCATCCATCACTGGTGAGGCCACGTTGTGCCTCACCAGCGCTGAGTAGAGAAGGGTCACCTCCCTTGACCTGCTTGCAACTCCCCTTTAAACACATCCCAAGATGCCTTCTTTGCCACAAAGGCACATTGATTTTCAGCCAACATGCCCTCTTTTGCAGCACTGTTTTCCAGCCATTTAGGCCCTAGCCTGTTCTGGTATATGGGATTTGTTCCTCCACAGGTGCAGGACTCCACACTTCCCTTAAATAAGATTCCCTTAAATAAAATACAATTCCCTTAAATAATTAAATTACACATATTTTATTTAAAAAAAAATAAAAAATTAAAAGACCCCTGAACCCTGCATGGTGCTGTCAGACTGATCCAGTTAGAGTGAAGAAAAATGACAGTCAGTACTTGGGCTAGTTCAAGAAACCAACTGCTCTGACCCCATCCAATAAACTCTTCTTATTCCAGATATCTGGTGATTTCAGCATTCAATGTGCCTCATCACTCATGGAAGAAAGCAAATTATTTCCTTTCCTAGATACAAGTCTTAAATTTTGGTTTTGAACTGTTTTTGACTGTTTTTGAATTTTCCAAGACCAACAAATGTTAACAGCACTCACATCTAAAGAAAAGACCTTTTGTGACTGTGAAAAGAAACAACACACCTGCTTTCAGAGACCAATTTCCACACCACACAATTCTTATTTCCATTTTTAATGTGGGGTGTCCTTCATTTCATGGATCTTTTAAACTTAAGTGTTTCACCCCTTATCTATATTTCTTGCACTGTTTCCGGGCTCAGGTGCAGTAAATTGACATGACCCAGTTCAAAAGTGTTTCTAGTTAAGAGTACAAAAATGAGACTGCTCTTCAGTGAGCATTTCCATCAATCTTTATCCAAAATATTGATTAGATAAAAGATTGCCGAAAGGTGTATGTGAACACACATAGAAATTCAGATATGTTAGAAAAAACTTCTTCTTTACTACGAAAATTGAGGAACAGGGAGGATAGGGAGACTGAAAAAGATACCAAAATCAGCCTCCTAAGCAGAAAGCTGACTTGGTATTAATCACCGATTTATTTTTCAAAATACCATTTAAACAAGCAGAACACCTCCCCTATAGTTCATCAGTTTAAAGTGTTCTTCCGTAACAATGCTCAATGCTACACTACAGTAACACAGCAATAGGCACTTAAGTGCAAGATGCCTTCACTCACTCTTTTACCACCACAAAAAGATCAAGACAGATAGGATAGTGTACAAATAAGACAGACCTACCTATGCTCTTACCATTTGGTGTGGAGGATTTATGTAAATCTCTCTGTGGTGAAGAATTAAAAGACAAGAATTAGGACACTCCTCAAAACAGATTGGGGGCAATAGAAGCTGCTTATCTCTGAATTCAAACCTGTAAAACTAGCATGAATTCTCAGAGCTAACACAGGTACAGATCAAAATAACTGTTTTAGCAACAGAAACAGCACCAGCTCATAGAATCTATCACCATTCTTGCAACAGCTCATTGTTAATGTTGTTATTTGTAATTCAGTATGGAAAGAAAAGCAGCCAAGTACTTCAAAAGTGTAAGCCTACAGCCTATGTGAAGCACCAGCTAACTCACAGTTCAAGGCACCAGGTGTGACATAACAATTTGTCACAACAAATTATTGTGTCGAGCTGTCGAGATATGCACAGCACCAGAACTTGAACTGATGCCTGATATCATTAGAAAGACTGTCTCACCAGATATATTAAAATTTTATGTTAGAATTCTTTTGTACCTCAAAACATAGTCACTGTAGACCATCCATTAAAAAAGCAGGTTCAACATCACTTGCCTGGTAACGCCCTGCCCAGAACTGATGCTGGTAAAACACACCATCTCAAAGCAGCACATGTGGAAAGGTAAATGAAAGGCAGTGGAGCCCCATCTTTTCACTGGACATAAAAAGCAGTGCTGTGGCTGTGCCCCCTGGACATTCCATATAGCAGAAAAAATATGACACACTGAAACACTGAAGTGTCCAACCTTCCTCTCTTGCCTCTCGCTCCCTGGAATAAACCAGACAAAGACCAAGCAGGTACCCATACATCGTGTCTGTATCTTTCAGGTCTCTAAATTTTTACTGTTTGTTGTAGAGCACTTTGGATAAAATCCAATGGATTGTAGAGCACTTTAAAAATTATTGCCTTTCAAGCTATAAACAATATTCAATCACCATGGCAACATGGCTACTGAGAGTCTATCTGATGTGTCTACAAAAGCAACTGCTAGGAAGGCATGCACTATGTCTTTGTAGCGCAGGTCTAAGAAAGATCCGTTTAAATAGATGAATTCATTAAAAAAAGAAAATCCATTAAAAATTTTGGTTTCATTTGCACAGCTAGCCCTCCTCAAGGTGATACAGAAAGACCAAATTACCCAATGACTTCACTTCATATAGACATATATAACATATAGGTGGTTGATGATAACAAAATATAATCTGGTCATACAATTAAAAAAATACATTCTGGACCAAGTTTTACACTTCTGTATATCTTTGTGCACATATTTGTATTAAAACCAATATTTTAAGTAGAACTGCATAGAAATTATTTAGCTCTGACCCATTTAGGACTGATGAAGGCAACAAGAGGTAAATTGCAAATGCTAGGAAAAACAAATAGAATGATACAAAGCTATAGAGGGTGACAAACAAAATTCATCACATATCTAATAATCATGAGGTTAATTTTGGTCTAAGTTCAGAATTCCTTTTTGGAAATTTATATTATCAGAAATAAGATAGTATTAAAAATATGACAGTTTACAAATACAACTTCCAATTAAGTATTTTGTAAATCTTGCTTTTGTGACACAGGATACAGCACAGACATTCTGTTGTAAAGATTTTCAGTAGAGAATTGAAGAATTTAAATTATCCAGTGTAATGGTTTCCTTATTTGTTTCAAGTTAAATGTTGGTATGACATTTCTTATTTTTTCAGCATCTTCATGGTACATAAATTGCTTTCTGTCAATGATTCATTCATTTGTAACTGTGATGCATTCATTTTGCTGTGCTGCACCATGCATTTATATTTTATGCTTGCACTTCTTTCCTCTGTCATTTTTTCTGTGGTTAAATTTAATGAATAACTTTTTTCAATTGGCTAAGATTTTTATTTCACTACTCTGAAGAGGACTCAATTAATAATCTTTCAGAGATCTTTTTTTATCTCTGGGCCAATTGTTGAAAAGTGGACGTCCTTTTTTGAGTGTAAATTATTTTTTTAAATTAACTAAATCATTTTTTTCATCATCTTTTCTATTTTTGACTGCTCAAGCCTATTATTCTTTTTTCACCATCAGGTCATATGATAGTTCCAAGTTCTGCAAATTGCTGAATAATTTCTGAGAGATAAATTATGTTTAATTTCTTTTTTTATTTATGGAGTATACAATACCCATTAAGTCACTTGATATTTCATTCAAAATAAGTTAAAGTAAATAGAGATCAACTTGTTAAAGCAATGTCCAAGATTCTGACCTCCATTACAGTTGTTACTTTGGTAACCACATTAAAGGCTGCAATCATAAAATGTATGCTCTATCTTGCAATTAATTTTTAGTAGTGCCCCAAATGCATGAATTGGTATCCCATAGACAGCTCCAAAGTGTGATTGATTAAGCAGCATGATAGATGGTTTTAATGCATTTTGCTTTAATACTTGGGTTTAAATGCTGGCAAAGCCATCAGAGTGATCAGTTTAGGTGTGGTAGCTTCTAATAGATGTACTTAACATAATTGATTGTCTGTGTGACTCAGCTAATTCACAGATTGATTATAAAATGCTAAAACAGCAATGCAACATTTTTCTTTTATTTAAGAAATTACTTTTTCTCATTCCTTTTAACAGATTTTATTTAATGGACTGTTCCTTTCTTGGCTGAGACCCATAATGCAGATCAGCTTAGTGACTAGAAGGCAGAGACTGATCATGCCATTTTGCCCTTATTGTGATTGTACCCACCTCCCAAGCAATCTCTGCCGTCAGCTGTGAGTGTTGGCATCAGACAGCATGCTGGGTTACTTACCAGACAACAAAAGAATGATATTATACATTGTCTATTTAGAAACACAAGGTGAGAAAAAACTTTGAAAGCCTTTCCTGCACTCCCCTGGAAAAAGAAAAGAAAAAAAAAGCCAACTATAGAGCAACTATAAAACTCCTAAAGCAGAAGGTGTTTTACAGACTGTGAAGTAGTAGCACATTTTTATCAGTAATAAATAAATAATAAATGAGAATTGTGATCTAACTCTGGTTAGTTGGGTAGTGTGCTCGGAATAGGTTTGGGAAAATTAAGAAGTGTCTAAGCCTGAAATAAACTGTGTGATGAGAACAAAGGTACGGTACAAGAAACACATTTTCAGTCCAGTGAGGAACACTTCAGATATCTCACTCAGCACTGCCCCAGAATATATATTTTGCTATACACCCAATATTCTTTGTTGAAAAGTCTGTCCCAACAAGACCTAATCAACACCAAGGTCACCTCTAAAAAAACAAATTAAACTAATTTTTTAGGTTATCCTGTGACTCTGGCAAAATATGTTCATGTTTAAAATTCAGTCCCTTCTCTATACTGTCCTCATCAATGACACTGAAGCACATTACAGCATGTTTGGAAATTGCTGAGCATGCCCAAAGTGGTCACAAGGTTGCTGCCTAGGATATGCCAACATAAAAAGCTTAAAGGGTGAGTCAGGAGCTCTGACTCCATTACATTATGAGGATTATGACCATCCTCATTTTATTCACACTTAGAGAATGAAAGGGGAAACAAGACACTGGAATATTTAACCGTATTTGATTTGTTGCCTACACAGGAAACTTTTCCTACTTAACAGACATTACTTCTGTTAAATATCTGCTACTTAGTCTGTGATTGCTCAGATATTTTGCAGGCAAAATTTAAATAGTTAAATTTTAGTACATTCTTGCTATTCAGGGATGATATTCAGCACTAACACAACCTAATACAATGCAACAGACAAAATATCAAAGGAATCCAAACAAATTTAGGCACAACTCAAGCTGAAATAATACAATTCAAAGTGCAAAGTATTGAAATCATATTGAATGATATGGCCTAAGTCTATTTAGAATAAATCCAAGTTAGAAAAGGATTTTAATTGTGTGCAAGCAGGCAGTAGTACTTTCAGACAGCGCAATATGACACTCTTATGACAGCAATTTAAGGTTTTTCACTGTTTATTTTTATGTGAAAATAACTGCCCATGTTTTTGTTACCTAAACTTCCCTGCCTAAAGCAAAAGCATGGGGAAATGTTCTTATGATAGGTCAGGATAGCAGCCCTGAAATTGTGGGTTATCCTGCAAACAGGGAATTCTAAAGGTGCGTCCACTTGCTAGTGGACGCACCTTTAGAATTCTGAAAATTCACCAGTGCAGAAACATCAACGTGGACAGCATTGTGGTATAGGGAAGGGTGGGATTCCATACACTGTCAATGGAACAATCAGACATAAACAAGAGAACATTTCAACAAGGGGAATGCAAAAGAAAATGTTAGATTCAGAAAACAGACTCTAAAGCATTTCTTAAAAGCTTTATTGTGAAGGGTTTTTCTTTGCAAACCTGTTGCTATCAAGAGGAAGTACAGAATAAGATAAGCAAGAAGGTACATGTATACCTGAATTTTGTTTGCATGACAGGGTTTTGGTAGCAGGGGAGCTATAGGGGTGGCTTCTCTGAGAAGCTGCCAGAAGTTTCCCCTGTGTCTGACAGAGCCTATTCCAGACAGCTCCAAGAGGGACTGGCCAAGGCTGAACCCACCAGCAATGGGTTATCACCTCTGTGATAACGTATTTAAGAAAGAAAAGAAAGTTACTGTGAAGAAGTAACTGTGGCCAGAGAGGAGAGGAGTGAGAATATGTGAGAAAAACAACTATGGAGACACAAGGCAAGGTCAGTGAGGAAGGAGGTGGAGGAGGTGCTCCAGGCATCAGGGCCGAGATTTCCCCACAGCCCATGGTGAAGATTGTGGTAAGGCAGCTGTGCCTCTGCAGCCCGTGAAGATCCATGGAAGAGCAGAGGTCCACACCGGAGCAGGTGGATGCCTGAAAGAAGGCTGTGACCCCATGGGAAGCTTGATCAGGCTCCTGGCAGGAGCTGTGTACCCACAGAGAGAGGAGCCCACTCTACAGCACGTTTCCTGGCAAGATTTGTGTCCCCCTGTGGGTCCCACACTCAAGCAGACAGCTTCTGAAGGACTTCAACCCATGGAAAGCACCCATGTTGGAGCAGTTCATGAATAACTGCAGCCTTTGGGAAGGACTCACACTGGAGAAGTTTGTGGAAGACTGCCTCCCGTGGGAGGGATCCCACACTGAGGCAAGGGAAGGGCTGCTTTCTCTGAGGAGAAAGAAGTAGCAGAAACAACATGTGTTGAACTCACCATAACCCCTCCTCCCTGTCTCTCTGGGCCAGTTGTGGGGAGGAGGCAAAGAATTGGGAATGAAATTATGCCAAGGAAAGAGGGAGATAGGGGGAGGAACGTGTTTTTAGGGTTTGTTTTACAACTTTTTATCCTGCTCTGATTTTGATTGGTAATTAATTCAATTAATTTCTCTAAGTCGAGTTTGGTTTGCCCATTGATAAGTGATATCTCCCCGCCTTTATCTCAAGTCATGAACCTTTCATTATGTTTTCTCTCCTCTGCCTGACTGAGGAAGGGAGTGATAGAGTGGCTTTGGTGGGTACCCAGAATCCAACCAGGATCCAGCCACTACAATGTCTAAGAAAAACAATGTATGTGAGTTCTGAGATGGATGTGAGGAAAAGAGATCCCCTAGGATGCATGCAAAGAAGATTTTGGGAGTAAAGAAGTTGGAGCAACCTGGTCTAGTGAAAGGTACCACTGCTTGTGGCAGGGAGGTTGGAAATAGATGATCTTTAAGGTCCCTTCCAGCCCAAACCAATCTATGTTTTTGTGAATACATTATCTATTATATTACATAGAAGATAATAATAATTTTAATTGTTGTCAATATTACTCTAAATATAATATTCTAATTATAATGTTCTAGTATTACATTTTCCTCTGAATAATCATTTGTCCCTTTAAATTAATTTTAAAGCATTTAAAATAATTCTTGAGTTGGATAAACAGTTTGTCTAATTTTTCCTTTTTTCAGACTTAAACCCTTTTTCACTTGCAATGCTACTGTTTCTTGTCAGTCCACAAGGTCTGTATGATGTCCTTGGACTTCAGTGAAGAGTTTCTCATTTACTACAGTAAAGAATTAGGGGATAGAAAAATTTATAAAAGAATGAGTATGGTTTCCCTCTCTCCTACCACTGTGAGTCTCCTGAGAAAGAGCATGTATTATAAAAATATAAAAGTGCACCGCTTTTATATTTCCATACTTCCTAGCTATTTTCAGTACTTGACAGTAAAAAAAAATTGTCTATAGGGAAATACATAAAACTATGTGAAGCTTCAGACTTCTAAATGTATTTACTTGATAAGCCTCTGCGTATTATTTTATTACTGGGAGTAGAAAGTGTTCCTGTTTTATGGCTCTATTGAAGTTTCAGAAATTTAAACAAATTGTATTTTTTCCTTTCTGTGACCATATAATTTATCAAGCCAGGGCCTTGCTCAGTTTATTACATTATTTTTCCATGCATGAAAATCCATTTGCTGCTCTGTTTCTTATTGAAAATGGTAATTTCCTGGGTGGATGCACATCTGTTATCTTATCAGAGTCCAGTATGATGAGCCTGAGTGCAAAAGCTCTTCTCAATGACACTTGAGCAATGGTAATACTCTGTTTGTTTCTAGTTTAATGAAACAAAACTGAGGAAATTAATAAATAAATAAATAAAACCTGTTCAACACTGGATGTTTTCTACTTTTGCCATATAATTCAGTTTCTTTTTCAGTCATAGAATCATAAGAATCATTTAGGTTGGAGACAGCTTTTAAAATCATCAAGTCCAGTCATAGACCAAATGCCACCAAGTCCACCACTAAGCCATGTCCCTAAGCACCACATCTACACTTCCCCTACTCAACCGCTTCCCTGGGCAGCCTGTTCCAATGCCACTCTCAATCCATTCTCAATCTAAACCTCCCTTGGTGCAACTTGAGACCATTTCCTCTTGTTCTATCATTTGTGATCTATGAGAAAAGACAGACCCTCATGTCACTACAACCTCCTTTCAGGTAGTTGTGAAGAATGACAAGGTCTCCTCCGAGCTTGTAGCCATGAAAAGACATTCCTATTTCTCTACCAGAAAATACCTGATAAAATGTTGTTAACATACAGTACAAATACTCTGGGGAATAGATTCTGATTAACTAATACAATCACAAAGTCCTTTAGGTTGAAAGCGACCTCTGGAGATCACGCTGTTCAACCTCCTGCTCAGAGTAGGATTCAGAGGCTGTCTATGTCCTTCTCCTGTTTAGTATCAAACATCTCCAAGAAATTAGATTTCACAACCTTTCTTGGCAACCTTTTGTAGTGTCTAAAAAAAATCATTAATCAAAATCCATAACACACTTAAGGAGAAAGTTCTAAATATTAAAAAAAAAAAAAAAAAAAAAAAAAAAAAAAGGGCAACAGGAGTTATTTTTTTCCTAAGTGAGAACCAACCATCAAAATGGATCTAAAGAAATTAAACATAATCTGGAAATTGTCTAGACTACTTTAATAGAGAAGGGAAGTGCTATTGAGCAGGTATTTAATTATACCTATGTTTTAGCTGGATTCAGAGACTCTGGCACAAAACGTGTGTCTTCCATATTCTTAACAGTGATTTCTGTGACCTCACTTACCAGGTAAAAGAATAAAACTGCCTTAAATTCATTTTTTCTTTCTGCCATCATAATACTCTGTCACAATATTGTTTCAGATTCATCAAAGATTCTTTAACAAGGAGGGCTCTATGAATAGGATCTTGAGTCTCAAACGTCAAAAATTACTTAATGAGTCAGATATATACACAATACATAGCAGGAAAATACACTAACAGAATGGCAGAAGCTCAATCAATCATAATTTTGCAGTTGACATCATGCGCAGAAATCCCCTAGACCAGGGAGAAAACAAAAAAAGAAGGTTGTTTTCATGTTATGAATTTGTATCTGTGCGTATGTGTTAGGAGGACAAAATAAATAATTTTTTTTTTTAAAATTATATCTTTAAGGAAACATTTGTGTAAGCAGCTTTCAGAAAAGAAATTATAAAGACATAGAATATCCTGGGTTGGAAGAGACCCAACAAGGATCATCAAGTCCAGCCCCTGGCCCTTCAGGAATGCCCCAAGAGTCACACCATATGCCTGAGAGTCCTGTCCAAGTGCTTCTTAAACTCTGTCAGTGACTCTGCTGTGACCACTTCCCTGGGCAGCTGTTCCAGTGTCCAACCATCCTTTTGGTGAAAAACTTTTTCCTAATATCTAACCTAAACCTGCTCTGACACAGCTTCATGTTGTTCCCTTGGGTGCTGTCTCTGATCACCAGAGAGAAATTCCTGCCTCTCCACTTGCCCTCATGAGGATGTTGAAGACTGCAATAAGGTCTCCCCTCTGTCTCCTCTTCTCCAGGCTGAACCAAGTGATCTCAGCTTCTCCTCTCATGGCTTCTCCTCAAGACCCTTCACCATCTTCGTGGTCCTCCTTGGGACACTTTCTAAGAGCTTTATACCTTTCTTATATTATGGCTCCTGTAACCAGACACAGATATCTACTAAAAAAAAAAAAAAAAAGATTATTCTTTCTGAAGTCAAGAAAGCTTCCAGCTTAAGGAAAATTTTCATTTGTATTTTCATTTGTACCACTGCATTAAGTTTTAATCCAAATTATATTTCACTTTCACAGACTTTACTATTTAGTAAGAACCACTACGTCCAAAAGCAAAGTGACCTTCAGTAACTTTCAGGATTTTTTTTATAGGAGAACACTGACACCAAAAAGGATCTTTATTTTCATGTATTTCCTTCCCTTCCTTCAGAAAGGCAGAATGACAGGAGGAACTTCAAGAGGTTTCTGTACAAAGCCATATTTTGGACAGAACATGGAGCTCACAAGGATGTAACAAGTCATGGAGATGGATGAAAATGTCTGAAAAACAGAAGGTTAACTCCCACAGCTCACAATCTTGCAGCCCTGCAGTTGTTTTCAGCAATCCACCATTTAGTCTTAATAAGACAGCAAGCATCCCATGGGGAAATATAGACAAGAATAATTGACAGCATGCACCTGCTTCTATACAGAAGAGGAACCTGTATCAAGGAGAACATTTGAAAGTGTGCAAGCTGGAATATTGTATCCCCAGAATGCAAAGGAACAATTTTTCATTTTCTCTTTGATATTGGGTAGCAGTAATTTCCTGCGTGAACATAGAATACATTTTTAATTACATCAAATGTTTTTTACACTAAGCTAAAAAACATTAGATTGCTAACAAGCACAGTGTTGTAAATAGTTTTGAACCTAGAGTATATTCTAACACTGATCTTAAGAGATTGGGTTTTTCAGAATAAGGTAAACTCATCCTGTGTGATAACACTGTTTTTCTTCCTACAGCAGAAGTATAGGGAATCCATAAAGAGTTTGGAAAATTTTATTTTATGCTATATTAGGAAACTGAATATACTTTTCCACAGCATGTGAATTTGGAAGTCAACTATTCCATAGGAAGCCATGAAATATGAAGTTTTTCTAGGGACTGTGATGTTAACATGAAGCAGAGCACCCTCTGTGAAGTATACTGCTTCTCGATTGATTGATAAAGTCAGTATCTGAAAGATTACTTCCAATACATATTGTGTAATCTTTTTGTGAGAAAAAGGATGCTGGCATCAAACAACCAGTACATGTGGAAAAAAAAACCACAAACAAACAAATACCCTTAATTTTCAGTATTGCTCATTACATCCAGAAGAAAATAGTAGAAAAAAAATCTGAGGAAGTTAAAACATAGTGTTAAGACCTTTTACTTCAGGAATGTTTGCAGGAATGGACTTTCAGGACGAGAGAGTTGAAATTACTAAAGCTGATGCAGTGACCTCTCTGGTGCATAGAGACAGCTGAGGTCCTATGGCTGCTCAGCCCCTCCCACTCCACCCATGGACTGAGAGGGCTAGTTGAAACCTGGTGTATTCTATTCACTGGGAGACAGAGGCAGCAGGAAATCAGAGAGCATTTTAGAAATCAGCACCTTCAAAAAACCTGAGGCAATGAACAGTATAGTATTTTCTCTAGTTCCATTTGACTGTTCATTGATTTCCCTCTGAAAATTCAGGTTCTCTGGAAGCCAGTTCTATGTCTCAGAGAACTGGGAGCCTGATTCCCTCTTTTGTCCTGCAAAAGTTCCCTGTCTTGCACCACATTATGCCATTATTTCACAAAACAACAAACAAAAACAACAACAAACCCCTCCCCCAAAAAACAAACAGAATTTCAAGGCAAAAATAGTGAAAAAATCAAATAGAATTATTATCAACATGTTGTTTCTATCATAATAATGTTTCTACTGTCATTATGTCAACATAAGTTTCATAAGTCAAGGAAATATTGTACTCTTTCAATGTACAATCACAATGAGACTAATAAACCTGAAGCATAAAGAACTTGAGTGTTCAAATACTCTAGTCTAATCCTGTATGATACTGGTGTTGCAAATAAGTACACTGCAATTTACAAGGTATAAAATTTAACATGCAAACTTTGATTAGAGAAAATTATTTTTAAAATCATTTCATTAAGAGAGAAGGAGAAGAAAAAGACTTAATTTAAATTTTCTCTTATAATACACTTTGAATGTAAAACCTTTAATCTCCAGTCATTTATTATTAAAAAAACAGGCAGAGTTCTTGCTGAATCAAGTGGTACATTGGCACCTTCTGACACATGAGTCTCACCAGCTCCTTGCAATCAAACAATTGCATGCAAACTAGCCACTGAGAAAGGTCAAGGGCTGACTGAATTACCTGCTATGGCACAAAAAGTCTCCAGTGAATAGTATACAACACAGCTGAGACAAGGAGAAAGATATCTATCATCTCATTGTTCAATTTGGGCTATTCATTTATAAACACTGTCTCCATAACTCTTCATTTATTGCCAGTGGAAAGTGGTAGGGTTCCTCAGAGACATACTCAGGGCTTGTAAATCCAGCTGTTGCTCCAATGTACTGCCTCAAGGAGACTCTCTCTCTTCATTGACAGCAGGGGCAAATGAGACAACCTAATTGACAAGCTTAAATGCCTACAATAGAGAATCCTCAAAAATCATAACAATTAAAAATGGTCTCTCCTATCTGTAGATATATTTCAATCTTGCCATCAGTGAACTCTTTACTCCTTTGAACTTACTTCCTTCCGAGGTTCTACTGGTACTTTCTTTTTTTTTGTCCAAACAATATTTATGTGAGGGTCACTTTTCTTGTCAGATAGACGATAACATGCCTTTATCTATTGCTTCACTGGAGTTTTGGTATCAACACAGCTAGTTTTCAAGATACACTTCTATGAACTTAAAAAACACAAGGCTCAAAAAAGGTTGCTATTTTCCCATCATCATGTTTATTATACAGGTTTAAACTTCAAAGGGATATCATCACAAGCATTTAATTTTGATCTTCTACTCTTGGGTGTGAACTCTAGGTAACGCATAAGTATAGAACTGAGTCCTAGCAAACAAATTGCAGTTTAGACAATGAACTCTGTTCAGTGAAGTACTGTGTCTTTAAAGAAATTTAATCACTTGGAATACAACTGATTTTGTGCAATACTACCCAGATTCTCACATTTTTCTGGAATGCTTCAGAGAGTCAAGAAAGTTCTCAATTTAAAAGATTTTTAATTATTAGTTTGGGCCATTTAATGTAATTTTGGGACTATGTGTTCTGGGAACCTCTGTGGCATAATGCTTTGGGGTATTTATTTAGACTGTGTTCATTATTTCATTCCATGAGACTGAAATAATTCACAGGAGTGTTATATTGATACTGCTAGTACTTATCATTTGTCAGAGAACTAATGCAGTAGTCCACAACCAAGGGTGGTTCTCTCTTACATTTTACAGAAATCAAACATCTTTTCAATATCTTACATTAAAATCTCATCGAGAATACTGTGAAACCAAGTTAGAGTTTTCCAGTCAAAATGTAATGAAATCCCATAATACCATGTTTGCTCATTATGTGATATATTACTGTGAAAGAAGTGAGAATTGTTGAGAAGAAATTGGATCACATTTTGTTTCTCTGCTCTATTGGGATTCTCTTAGGGTTTGTTAGTAGATAGTTACAGGAAGCAGCAATCCCAGAGAACATATTGGAGAACAAAATTTTCCTTAATTATTCCTTAACTAGCCTGCACAGGTTGATCTTGAGGTGAAGGCAGTAGACTCCCACAGCCTGATATTTAAGTAGTTGGTTTACTTCTTTTCAATTGTAATTTTTTTTCCTGTTGGCACTAATAAGTAAAGTTTATTATTCATAAAATGCATTTACATTTGTATTAGGAGCCGACAATGCTCTTTCAGACCACCCTAACAGTCTGTAATTCATAAATACTCCCTTTAAGCTCTGTTCATTTACATTTCCAGAAAGCAGCAAGTGATAACTTTAGGGGAAAAAAATTTAAAAAAACCCATAAGATGGTTTTTCAAACATACCTATCTACCCTACTTAGAAAAATTTTGGTCTTGCCACTATGAAAGAGTCTGAATGTTCACATGTCAAATCAACTGCAAAGACAACTTTCACAGAGGGGTGGTGCAAGGAACCCATAATAGTTCTTCAAACTAGTAAAATACCTAAGTATAAGCCTTCAAGTTTACAGTTCAGCACTTGGAAGAAACTATAAAAAGAAAACAATACAAGAACAAAATCACTTCTTTGACTGAATTAATTTTTTTAATGAAGTAATTTGATCACATAGGAAGAGTTTTGAATATCAAAATATGTTGAACAAGGACCTTAGCAGTCAACAAGTGGCTCCTGTGAAATACAAACTTTATTTAAGAGTTATAAATTAAATATGGAACTGCTTTTGTTGGCACTGATGATGTTGCTCTCTTCAGTGATTATGAATGAGGCTGAAACAGAGTCCAGTCTTTTGTTGAAACAACAACAACTGATTTCAAAATGTCCATTATGCCAAACCAAGGGCAGAAGGATTCACTTATGTGTTCAGCATATATCAAGGAACATGTGACAAACAGCTCTTAGACAGGTAACAGGTGAAGAACACCTTTATTTCCCTACATTCCATCTGTCTCCTCTTTTTGCCCATGAAATTAAAGTTTTGAATGCTTTAGCTGTTAGTATAACCATTTGAAATTCACATTCTTGGCACTGTTGGTAAAAGACTGAGAAAATTTTCTTTTGGATGCAGTTATCTATTATAGAAAAAGGATTTTACTTACCCTGGTGGTACCTTGAATGCAATATTCCCAAGTTTGGATCTTATGTGGCAACATCTTAATCATGTGACCTATCACAATTTTATAACAATGGAGGGCCAATTCAGTGTGGCTGGCACCCAGTTAGGCATATCAAACTGAGTCAAAACTAATTTTACCTCTAATGAAAAGCATTCAGCAGCCTGAGGAACAGAAAGAACTGCTAAAAATTATTCTTGAGCATCCTGGATTAAATCCCCTCTTTTTCAAAGCTGCTCTGATAAATCCAACTCCATAAAAGTTCACCTCTTACTTAAATAAATGCAGTTGCAAAGTACACTTAGTCAAAACCATGTGTGAAACAGAAAGGATCAATTCAGAGGACAGTTGAATAAGCGCCTCATTGGGATGTTTACAAAACACAGGCACAAATCTTTAAAGCAGAGCCTGTAGGACAGGGAAAGGCAGACTCTTGCTGGAAGAGAGGGTTGCTGTGTTGGCATGTCAAAATGTGATCCAGGTTACACACACTTGGTTTTTATATGTCCTGCAGCAGACCTGGTGCAATGATGGGCAATTCTGAGCATCTTATTGCAGCAGAACAATTAAATGCATTGCAGAAGGATTGCCCAGAGTACCCTGGCTGTTATACAGCTGCTGTATGACCAGCATAGGAGCCTGTCCTCATAAGGATCAACAGTGGAAACTCCAATGTTTAACGTTTTCTCTAGGCATTTCACAGGCAAAAACTATTGAGCTTATAGAAGTGTCCTGGGCCTGCAAAGCTTCACATTATGATGCAGCAGCTAATCTGCCCCTGCTCAGAGCATTTGAAATGATGCTAAGTTTATTCTGAATTACAGGGAAAGTTAGTGGCTCAGAATACCTGAAAAATGTAAGACAGGCACCAAGTTACTCAGGTTTCCTGTCTCTTCTGCCCATGAAGGCAGAAAGGAATGCCTGTAGTCTCCTCAGGATTTCCTCCCTGCTCTTCCTCACCAGTCTTAAGTCTCCTATTTAAAATATAGTTGGTATAGCAGCACTGAAAAAGCCTTTCACAGATGAGACAAAAACCAAGAACTAAAATAGCTACCCTTTGCGCATAACTATTGAGTTGCTTCTCCTAGTTTTGTTAAAAAGACCAGAATATGCACCAAAATACCAATGCTCTCATGTTTAAAGCCCAACATTTTACCTTTCACACCTTTGCAAACACTATTGTTGAAAACAGAGGTGAATGACTATATTGTGTGCTTATACATAAGAAGTTACAATGATTTGTTTAAATTAAAATTTAGTTAAAAAGCCCATCTATGACAGAGAGAGAAAGAATTTTTCTGAACACAAATTTCCAAAGTTTCCTCCTCTCCAAAACCTACTGCTCAGAATCAGTCAGCCAAGCTCCCCGCTTCTCTGGGCCTGTGGGGCAGCACCTGCTCCTGACATTATGCATGAGAAAGACACTAATTGGGCCCTGTCCGTCTTGGTCTACAGAGATTGCTTTGATTTCTGTTCTGTCTCTGTAAATGCTGGCATATCTGTATGGTTACACAGATACTGGAAATAACAGGTTAATCTATTGATCAGGGTTGAAAAACAGGTGAAGAACACCTGAAACATTAGCTGCGAAATGTTTTATTGTGATCATCTAATCACTCCAAGAACAGTCATTAGATGTCATTAGATCATTAGAAGTATCTAATAGGCAGCTGCAATGATTTAAACAATTATCTGAATGCTCTCAAAAGAAAACCATAAAGAATACATTTGGACGAGAAAAGATAAAATGTGGGGGGCTTGTGGCAAGTAACTATAAGCCATTATTGAAAAACCCCACCAAAACCAACCAAATAACAAACAAACAAATAAATAAAACCAGTTCACAAATCAGAGATGCTTTTATTTATTTAAAGAAAAATTATGCCATTGAAACACAGACAAGAACTTCTGATGTTTAGAAAAGGGAAAAGAAAGTGTTTCTCAGGAACCATGCTGTTCAGGTGTTATCATACATCATTACTCAAGGTACATGCGGACACTCAGTGTCCATCCTAAATAGCACCTTCCCAGATCTCAGCCAAGAATGCCACTGACATTGGTCTCCTTAGAGGTGCCTCTCCTTTTTCATTGCCTTGCCATACTCCCTGCCCCAGTCAGTCTCTCCTAAATCTTTCCCTCAGTAAAGGCAGATTTGCTTTATCATCAGCAAGATACAATAGATTCAGAATTAAAATAACCACACAAAATCAGACTGAACTAACAAATTCAAGTCTGCACCAAAAAGAATGTCCAGAAAATACCAGCACCCTGTTCTCTTTAGCCCTATCTGTTGTGTCTCAGTCCAGCTATCCTTCTCCATTAACAGACCTTGCCTGGAAGAGCATAAATAAATCAAGATGATATTCTAATGTTGAAAATCATCTCCTTATGTGCATGAAGCCTGTAGGGTTTTCGTCCTGTGCCCACTGTAAGGTAAAATGTATCACAACCTGCGTAAGACTCCTGTCTCTAATACAAGGAGGCACAAGACCTTCAGGGCAGGAGTGTTTTCTTATCTGTTTTGCCACCTCTACCCTTCCAAATCAGAGAGCACTGGGTTTGAGATCTCACAAGCTGAGCATCTCCTTGTCAGACAGGGGAAAATAGCAAAGAACATACACATAACACTCTGGATTTCTTTAGTCTATGAGTAACCCAAACAAAGCACCTGCTCCCTTCACAGAGCTCTTAATGAGTGAGTCTAACTCAATATTCAGGATAGTCATAAGCTCTATTTACATTTTCTTTCCTGTAAGGATACTGACTATTACTAACAAGTTTATTACCAGTTACTACTATTCTACTATTCAGTTACTATACTACTATTCTACAGTGGGCTCAGTTTGAGGAAACATTCAATCTTTCATCATGACTGCTTGTCTTATAAAAAGTGTGCTTGAATAGGCTCATTAGTATTAAAGCTATAGCATTCATCAGCTGGAAGCAATACCCAAAGTTCCAACGTTGGTATTATGATTTGGAGTACATAAGGATATAAAAAAATGTGCTCCTTGATTAATTCATAAACAAAGTTGGATAACTGAAGAGAAGCTGACATTAAACAAAGCAGCCTTCAGGAAACATCCCAGGCTCTTGTTGCTCTACTGAGAAATATTCTGCATGACTTGAAAAAGCTTGTTTATCAAGGTAAATATGTCAAAAAGGAGTTAGTCAAACATAGCCTGAAAAAAATACAGCTTTAGAAACAACCCACTTGAGGTACTGCGAGGATTCATCCCCAGAGAATACCATTCAGAATGCCATACAAATGACAAATAGAAGTAATCAAGTTGTAAAATACTAGAGGAACAATAACAATGACAAGGACAGATATGCAATTGTGTTTGGAAACAAAAACACTAGTAAAGACTGAGTCAAGAGGGCCTACACTGGAACTTTCCTACCTACCTTTCTACCTCCTTTCTGTCTTGACAATTCCACCACTTCCTCTACAATTTTGTAGCTTTATCTATCTCCCCTTCTTCTCCCCACACATGACAGGTCTTTCTTTCTCTTGCACCTTACCCCTTCTCCCTGACACCATAGCTGCTGTCATCTGAGTTGGAAGGGAGAGAAGGAACAACCTGAAAACAGAAATAGTCTAGCAAGTCAGGGAGGGGTCTGGAAGGCTTCAAAAACCATGCTGGTGGGGGTGAAAGAGCTGATGCTGGCAGCAAACACAGCCCCATCTATTTCTCCATGAGAGGAACATTTAAACTTGCCTACCCAGGTGCCTACTGTCTGATAGATAGCAATTGCTCTCAAACACTCTGATTCAGCCAGCCTGAAAAAGAAGAAACAGTCAGTCATTTTCAGGAGCATCTTTTAGACTCTAAGCAGTGGCCTATTTTCCCTAATAGCTAAAGCTACACGCTTTCTCCTGATGTTGTAAATTCCTGGCTGAAGTTCTACTCATTACCTTACCAGAAAATATAATGTAGATGATAGCTTTTTTTTAAAAAAGGGGAGGGGTTAATTAGAATTATAAATTTTGTGTCAAAAACTGTATCATTTTGACAACACAACTGTCAAGATTTGAATAGACAATGTGCAAGCACATGCAGATATTCTTGCATCTGATTCTACATGCAGCAAGTCTAGAAAATCAAAGGACTAGCATTTAATTCAGTGGGAAGAATAAAAAAAATTGCTTTCACTTAAATATTAATTTGCCCAGTTTTGATATAATGCAATCTGAAACAAACATAAGTCATGAAAGAATCTTAAATTGAAGCTAACAGGCTTTTAGTCAAATTTATGTTGGTAGTCATATTACTTTCTTTAGCTAAACCAGCTTTCCCGAAGCACATTTTTGGCTAGTCAGAGCTGAGTGTTTTTTAAATATTTGCTTCTTAATACTTTAATTTTCTTTAGTTCTGATAGTCCTATCAGGCCAGCTCTGAAGTTTGAGGTCTCTAATAGCAGGTAATAAGACACAATGTATATAAAGCAAACATGTACATGTAGAATTGGTGATTGCTTTCATCAGTCAAAGGCTGATAAAATTTTTGAAGCCAACCCCTCAGAAATCACAATTTTTAACTCCAGCAATTATAGAGAGTATGTGATGCACATTCCTAGATTTAGGACTAGGATAAAATTATTCTCCAGGAAAATCTTTGCAAAAAGTTCATTGTATTAGAAAACACTTCATAGAGAGCTTGAGAACTAATTGATTTTAACCAAGATTTTAACCATATTGCATTGATAATGCAATATGCCCCACTACTTTCTCTGAAAATGGATAAGAATAAGGCAACTTGGAGAAGAATCAGTATCAAAAAAGCTACCCAAAGATCAAAATTCTGTGCAGTGGTTCATTAAGTCCTTTTGTAGAGATAAGAAAGACTTTGGATTTGGGGAGAAAGGAATGTGGGAACCTTTTTCATACAAGGCTCTTCCAACTCTTCCTCACAAATAAAAGGATCATTAGGACTACAAAGGCAAATCTGATTTTTATGTTGCAGAACAAATCTTACTTCTGCTGCATGAGCTACAATGTAGGCATGAGATGGTTTTCTTTCACCATCACTTCTTCTGTAGTTCAGATTTAGACCCATAAGAATGATCTTCAGGTGCATCTTTTTGTCTTTTAGTTCTTTCCTTCTTCCTCTCAGACATCATATTTTAAAAAATCTCATCATCTCAAATTTAACCTGTCCAAACATTGCCTTTTCTAGCTTAACAATTCCTCTCTTCTGTTTACCTTTTCTAAGGTGTTTAATAACTCCACTGTCCTTTCTGCCACTCAGGATCTCCCACAGAAGCAAGCAAGAAAAAAGTTTCTTGAATACATGACAAAAAAAAAAAAGATTTATTTTGGGTTACCACCATTATCAAAATAACGACAGAAAAATATGTCATGCTGTACTGAAGCCCCTTAAGTCCTTAGGCAATATGTTCTGGAATTTTGAAAGGTTTGCAACAGGAAACTAGTTTAACACTTACCCCAATTTAGCAAGCCAAAAGATCAGGTCATATAGAATTTTGTTCTTTTTCTGGACAAAAAGTGATGCAAAACTCTTCCTCCTAATTAAAAAGTATCTAGCTGTCATTTCTCATTCACAATAGTTTCAACTGAGAAGAAACTGTTCCTTCTTCATCAGGACTTCAGGAAGTGTCTGGCATCCACCCAAAAATATAGATCAGTAAAAGCTATAGAAAAAAACCCTCATTATTATAGAGATTTCCAAGAACTGCAGCTAGTAGTAGAATCAAAAGGATATATATGATGGCTAATACACTTTAAAAAGTAAGATATGGGCCTTTACTTCACTAGCCACTAAGGTCTTTTTCAGTTTCTTTTGGTTATTTTTCCTCCAATTGCTAGCTTCTAAATTAAATTACCTGTTTATGATAATACTGGTTCTTATCACGTTGCCTTCTCCTTGACCTCTTCTTCTTATTGTTCTCTAGGATTTGTTTTATAAATAAGGTTTGTTTCTTCTATAAGCTAGTTTATTTTTTGAACAGCATGGTTTCCCCTTCCAATTATTAAACTGGGGCTTTGTGGGCATCTAATTAAATGTTCTTAAACAACTCCCAATTAATATCATCCTATTTCAGTTTAAATTGTCTTCCACCTGAAAGGGCTTTTAATTGCTTTCTAATTGCTAAGTTAGTCCTTTCAAAACACTAAGTAGGTATTCATTAATGATCTGAACTACAGTGTATGTTTAACTCATCACCTTCATAACTTAGGTTTTCTGTTTTCCATTGATTCTATAAAATAAATTAATTTTCTAGCTTGCCTCAGTGTTTTGTTGCAGCAATCAGCTTGCACACTCCATTCATCATACTATAGTTTTTATAATACTACTAAATGAAAATTAATGTAAATGAACACAATAAGTGTTATTTCCCCACTTATTTTAAATACTCATGAAAGTGTAGGTTGGATTGCAATGTTAATAAGAAAGGAGAAATTATAATTGTTACCAGTTTGTTTTCTAGCTACTTTAGGAAGAGAAAGGGAATTTAATAACATATTATGACACAGGAGGAAAAGTAATTTAAAAGCCATTCAACATCTGTTCTAATATTTTCACTTCAGAATAGACTGCTTCTTCAAATCCTGACTTTATTAATACACATTTTTGTTTAAGTGACTTTGAAACTGAATGACACACAAAATCACATCACACATTTTCTACATGCAAATTAGTACTATAACTCTAATGCTTACACCCTGGAATGACTTGGTTATTTTTTTTATTTTTTCTGCAGAAGAGAAGTGTATTGGAAGCTCTCTTTAGAATCAGGAGCAAGATGTCATCCTATATGTTCCACAGTTCTTACTATTAATTCCTTTCTGTACTTCCATGACTAAATTCTAAAGGAGAAGAATGAAAAGTTAGTGCAGAATGTTCCTCCTCCAGTTATGAAGTCTAAAATTCAAAATAATTAATACCATCCGACTAAAAATTCTTGATACTGAAATCATTCATATTTTGGATTAATATTAGAAACAGACACA
Organism: Campylorhamphus procurvoides; assembly: GCA_013396655.1. Taxonomy (NCBI): domain Eukaryota; kingdom Metazoa; phylum Chordata; class Aves; order Passeriformes; family Dendrocolaptidae; genus Campylorhamphus; species Campylorhamphus procurvoides. The sequence goes on along the minus strand of WBMV01009007.1, from coordinate 51,314 downwards.
CTTCAAAGGAATGGAAGATTACTTCAGAGAATTACACAAAATCTGAAAGCTCAAGAAACTATCTTAGTGCTAGGAAAACGTCAAATATGCCACCTGACACTAAAAAATAGGTCTTACAGAAATACTGAAAAGCCTCAGAAGGACAAGGCACCACTTTTGTAAGAGAGAGCAGATTGTGACAAAGCATAATCCCAGTCCCCAGATCCTGAAACTTTAATACATGGGAAATCTCCCAAAAAAATTTAAAGGTGGAACTCAAGGAAGAAAATGAAAGCTGAAAGTCAACAACCCAAACTGAGTTCAATATTGCTATAGCTAACTTCCTTTCAATGCCACAGGTAACTCAGTTATTTAATTCTGCAATGTATCCGCTGACTTATTTTGTATTGTGGTCTTAACGGTCCATTAGCAATAAATGTAGTTAACAGCTGAACTTCTACTTGGTGGCAGCTTTCAATAAGCATCAGGGTCTAATTTGATTATGAATGAGGGTACCTGTACATGCACAGTGAAAAACAGATAAGTTCAAGATATGGTGCTACTGGAGGAAGTCCAGCATAGGGTCACTAAGATGTTGAAGGGACTGGAGCATCTCCCATATGAGGAAAGGCTCAGTAGCTGTGACTGTTTAGCATGAGAAAGGAAGGGTTGGGGGTGTCTTATCAATGTCTATAAATATGTGAAAGCAGGGTGCAAAGAGGACAGAGGCAGACCCATTGCAGTTGTGCCCAGTGACAGGACCAGAGGCAACAGACACAAACTGAAACACTGGAGGCTGTCTCTGAATATCAGGAAGCGCTTTTTCACTGTGAGGGTAACTGAGCACTGGAACAGGTTGCTCAGGAGGTTTTGCAGTCTCCATCTTTGGGAGATATTTAAAAGCCAGCTGAACATGGTCCTGGGCAACCCTAGATGACCCTGCCTGAGCAGGGGAGGGTTGGACAAAATGACCTCCAGAGATCCCATCCAACCCTCAGCCACTCAGTTCTTCCTTAATATAATCTAATTCCACAATAAGGAGAAAAAAAGTCAGGTGAGAGGGAAGGTTAGGAGTAAGAGGTGGAACACAAGTATATTTCAAATCCGAAGCATAATTTCAGCAAGTCCAGTATTCAGCTGTTGGAAAAACAGAGCACACTCTTATGGCTGTGTGGTTACTTCAAGTTTTCTAAAACAAATCCCTCACACTCCATTCATGTACACATCGTAATTTGAAAACAGAGATCCATAATTCAAGAGAAAATTAAACTTCTTAATTACATAAGATATTGGCAGTTCCTACTTTGATATAGTAATGCTTTCAAGCGTAGAAGACACATTTACAAAAAGGAATAAAAAGACAATTTTTTCTTAAAAAAGGGAAAAAACAAACAAACAAAAAAAAAGGAATCTTTGTAAAATTAAGTTTCTTAGTCCAGATTTGTAATATTAAGAGGACCTGCATTTCTAACACTAGGCATGTGCCTGTGTGCTTTGCAGCACTATCTAGTTTCTGCATTATTAATAGCACAAAATCTTCCATTACCTGTGATACACAATTTAAGTTTGTAACTCTTTTCTGATAACTGTACTAACTTCCTAAAACACTAAGACATTCTGGATGTTGTCAGCATTTGAAAATGCATCTGTCAACACTGAAGTTAGTTGCAGAACTGATATTAAAATTGTACCCTCCACACTGTTGAGCAAGGCCACATAAATCTAACTCAGCTTTTCACAATTTCTTTAACCTTCTCTCTGACAAGACAGACATAAAGAATGACTATTATAACTATAAATGTGAAGGCGGAAGTACACTCCTAATGTTTAGCAGAAACTTGGGTGGTTATTCATTTCTGAGAAAAGTATTATCCCAAAACTGATATAATGAGGAACGCTTCTTTAGTTGCTTTTATTTCACATAGTACAGGAGGTTTTACTCCTTACTCAAGAAATCATTCTTCCATCAGGCACAGCAAATCCTGTTTAAATTGAACTATGATTTTAGGTTTTAAGGTTTTCTGATCATAAGTTATCCTTGACCCAAATGTTATTATCTTATGAGCTATGACCCCCAACAATGTTTCAGATAAATTATTGTATAAGAAAATAAGAATGAATCTTGTGACTTGTTATAATTTGAATAATATAACTGAGATAATCTGAGTTTAGCTCAGTTGATTAGAGCATGGTGCTAGTGACACCAAGGTTGTAGGTTTGATCCCTGTATGGGGGCATCACTTGAGAGTGGGACTCGATGGTTCTTGTGAGTCCCTTCTAACTCAGAATATTCTGTGATCGAGTCCTAATAAACAATGCTTACATATTCATGTTTATTTCTGATTTCACTTGAGATAGGTGTATATATATCTGAATACAACTAGGATTTTTCTCCAGGCAAATTTTACTTTCAAATTAGTTCACTAATTTTTCTGCATGGGAACAATTTTAAAGACATTTTGGATTTAGAAATAATTAATAACATTTTCATTCAGGATTGTATTCTTCTGGAGAATTCCTCTGATAATATGACAGAAAGACATGTTTTAAATATTTTTTTTAAAAACCCAAACTGCACATTAAAAAAGCTCTAAACCTTTTCATTTGAAATTTAAAATCTGGTGTGGGTTCAAGAAACATAAATTTTCCCTGTTGCACATTGGCTTCAATAAAATTCTGATAGTAAAATTTTATAAGTTTACAGTGTATCTTTATCAGTTTTATATCTAATCTATTTAATGATAACATGCATTTTCTTCATGCTAGTTCATTTTAATTATTCATTATTTTTAATAAGAAATTTAAAATACAAAAACCAAAACCAACAAAACAGAACTCTTCCCCAAGCCTTAAAACATTGCACTCATGTATGGAGCAAAGTAAACTTATGATAAGTATTTTTCTCTCTTGATCTTTGGAATAAGATGCTTTAAATATTGAAACTGTATTAATCTGACTTATATGGGTGCATGCACACTCCTACATCACGTAGCCAGAGTTAGTTACACCAAGAATTCATTGAGGAAAATATTTGTAAAACAGCTTAAAAATATGAGTAACAATTCACTGTGTGATTTGGAACTGTACAATAAAGACCATTCTCTTGTTTAAGAGAATGAAGTCTTTGAGGGAATGAGAACTGACACAAACAGAATAGGAGATGATAGGCCATGTCTATGACTTCTAACATATTATCTTCTCTCAAACATTGTTATTCCTCAGGGATCTAGAGACAGGCAAAAATAAAAGGGTAGCTGGAGATTATTTTTCCATCTCCTTTGTTATTAGTTGCTTGGCTATTCTTTTAATTCCCTAAGTGACAGAAGACAGCAGAGACTTTTGTTGGCCATATGCAGAGGTTGCAGGTGGTGTCTTGGAGAGGAAGGTGAGGGCAAGAATGTTGCAGATTTTCTGACTCCCATCTCTCCGCTTTCTATTGCTATCCCAAAGAGAGAGACTCCTCCCCAAGACTACGTGGGAGAGGTAAGGACTTGCTGTGGTCCACTTACTATTCTCCCAAACAAAAAATATACCAGTCAGGCTAACTGAACTCCTAAGAAAAGGAGAAAGAGATAAGTGCTACACAGCTTATCAGGATGGCAAGAAACGGGTCCTTATTGTAAAGGAAAATATTTGAGTCTAGAAGATTGCAATGGTGGATTCAAAATCAAACAACCATAAGTACAGGATTTCTCCAGCACATTTCCTTTCCTGTTACTTACTAAAAAAGCCCACAGTGACACTGTCATCCATTTTGCAATGAATTGCAGTGAATATTCAACTTTAAATGTTGAGAGGCTTTCCTGTAAAGAATTCCCCCAGGAAGAGAGAAACCCAAGAAATGGCCAATGAATCCATTCTACAAGCTATTTTTTCAGATGCTGGATAAAAACAACAGGTTTTTACATTTAACTTGAATCTTGGAATGTTTGGCAGGATGATTCAGGAAACAATTTGGGATAGCTAATCTATTTAAAAAACAGACATTCACAGACAAATAAAATTACATTGTAAATAAATATGAATGTTATGCTTAGACTTTTCGAGGATATACTTAGACCATTAACTGTCTCAATTTCAGAGCTAATAAATCCTACGTTTACTTTGGAGTTATGTATTCATTTCACAGACAGAAATAAAGCATATATTTAAATAGAAACGTTACATTGCCATCCACCGAGAGAAGTTCAAACTGCCTTAGCCTTCATCTGTCAAAATCTATAATGCCAAAATATACTGCTAGATTGAATGCAAGAATTGAGTAGAAAAAACATTTTAAGGCCTTGCAGACCTGCACAGAATATATGGTACACTGATGTGTAAACATTAACTTATAAATGCTAAAGGTTTTTGGAAGTTACATTCAAGTTAAATATATTTTTCAATGAAACTTCAATTTTAAATGTTGAAGTTTCATTGAAACCTCAAACACAAACTTTTCTACTAGAAATCAGAAGTTCAGAAATAGAAAATGCAAGTTTGGAAAACGATCTTACTGATTCTAGCTTCAAAAATTGCATTTACTACACGAACTACATTTTTCTCAATAAAATTTTGCAATCTCCTCTTCAAGAGGAAAGAACTGAAAATGCTGTGTGGGAACAAAAACTGTATTTCTAGTCAAAACATTTGTGATTTACAACTAAATTTTTTGAGTAAAACAACCTGTTGAAGCAAATAAAAGACAACAAAGTTGTTTCATACCCTTTTACAACACCATCACCTCAGTGAAGATGAAAAAAACAGCGTCAACAGAATACCTGTATCACTCCTGAATGATATACACTGGAAGGTATTATTTTACAGAACTTGCAAGGGACATTTAAGCATAAAAAAAAGTGTAACTTAGGGAGAATTGATCCATAATTTACTTCAAATCACACTCTGACAGCTTGCCTTGATAGCTCTTGCTCACAGTCATTTGCTCATATCATGCACACAAGGTTACGCTACTAACAGGAAACTACAAAGGGAAGTACAAACTACTTCCCTCACATTTCATGACATTTATCTTTCATTTTTGTATCATTACATTGTCTTTGAAAAAACATTTCCTACATAATACATGCAAAGTTATTGCATAGTTTTGCATATTATTAAATATGGGCTCATATTTTCCTAGAAAAAACATCCACTTGACATGTAAAAATGTTACTAAATACCAGAACGAATAATTGCACATTGAACCTCAGAACGAAACTGGGGCTCTGGGATGGATGGAGGCTGATTTTCTTGGGGACCCCCTCTAACCATTTGATATTAACATACACTGCATTTCGATGAAAACCTATTCTTTGTGATATGTAGAATATTCATCCCCCACTGTTTAAAAAGTGTTGAAGTAATACACACTTAATTAGGGGAAAAAATTCATTATCAGACTTCATATCTTCTTCAGCAGAGCAATATATTGACATGTTTTAAATATATCAAATATCTTCATTCAGGTCTATGTAATAATTTCAAAAATAAATGAAAAACATTCCAAATCTATTTCTCTCCCTTTTTGCCATGGATGGTTAACAACTAGAGAAACACTAAAACAGAACTGCAACGCTTTCTGTATACAACAATTTATGAAGTCTATCTACTATAGAAAGTTATGAAGTAGATCAAATTTTTGTTAATATCAAGGTTTTGGCATATTCTCTGGCATTTGCCAAGTGTATGTGGCATGAATGTTGCAAGGTTTTCCCCAAATTAGAAATAATCTTCTTTTGCACAGATTCATTTCAAATAGACACTTAAAAAAACAAAAGAACTACAAGAATCATAGGGCAAGTTCCAGTGGATATCTCCCTTACAGTGCTGAAGGATGAATGGGAAACCTCAGGCAAATGTTGCCATAAGCCAGGAGACAACTGCAAATGGTGAGATCGGGATGTATTTGTTACTTTTTGTCAACAGCCTAGCTGGGCAAGCAAATTAAATTAAATGCTCAACTCCAATTCTTGATGATGAATAGCTGGGATGATATCAAAAATATTTTTAGAAATAAGGTAGACTTCAAAGCCTGTCTGCTTGCTCTTAGATAAACACTTTGGATAAATGTTGGGTCTTGGGATCCACAATGTGATGAGAAATTTCATTGCATGATCATATTTCAAATATTTCCTAGGCTGTCTATAGCAGTTGAAAGTGCATTTTTAGCTGATTCATGGAACAAAAAGTACAAGAATATGGCACTATTCATTCTGTTAAGATGCACTTTTACTTCTGTAACAAAAATGTATTTGGTATGGATGCATGGAGGCAATAGTCCTTGTCTCCTGACAAAAGGCATTATGCAGAACCTTGAACCTCCATATTCCCTCTACAACCAGCAGTGCCTAGTAGGTATTTGTGAGGGCCTTCACAGGAAGATATAAGCAAGAGATACTTCCCTCCCTCTCTTTGGTTCTCCAACAGCATTAAATTATCCATAATTTTCTTCTTTTTTTGAGGAGACATATAAGTAGGTATTTTCACCTCAGAGAAAAGACTGATCTTCGGCCTGATCATCTAAAGGATGAAAAACCTTTTCCTTAATAACAAAAACACAAAGTCTAGGCTGAAATCCACCAGAAGAATGACTGAAGTCATGAGTGCAGCAAATCAGGTAAGACAACAGGTGGAATTCTTCTCCTGAAGTTAAACTGGAAAGCTTGCAGATAGACAGTTTAGAGGTTAAATGGAAACTGAGCAAAACCAAACCCATGTACTGGCCAGAGGGCACAGGAAGTATAACTGATTTCAGAACTAACTCTGAGCATGCTTAACTACATTACTGGAAACTCCACTATTATTAAAAGGCAAAAAAGGGGTCGTGTAAAAATTTTCATTTAAAGACATTTGAGTTTTGACTGTCTTTGTTAGATGTTGGGTTTCAGACTCTTACTAAGCTTCAGAAAAAGACTTTCATTCATTCATTTCTCTGAGGAATTCATTTCTCCTGTTTGGTTATTTAAGACACTGTATAGTTTAGACTTTCTTGACCTGATATTTTGTCTGTTAGTTCTTAAGCTATAGAGGCTAAAAGTGTGTGCTATTTGTTAACTCAGGTGAGATTTTGACATAAAACAGCTTTGTATCAAACACCTAATAATTGTGTTCTGTGACTCAACACACTCCTAAACTGAAGTTAAATGTTTCTATTTAACTGAGTGTTCCTCAATGTTATATGAATGTTATTTTTTGTTTGCTTTCCTCTCCTTTGCGACAATCACTTTGCATAATGAGATGTGGCATTACTGCAAGTTCAAAACCCAGCTTAAGGACTCCATGAAAGAAACTGTCACTTGTAATCATTATCACTGAGGGTTAGTTTGGGATTTTTTTTCTGTGTTATATGTAGTGATGGCATTTTATTTGCCTGCTTCTGTTATTTGCAGAGTGGGTAACTAAAGGTTGTGATAGTGCAATTCATGGTGATGCCTAGAGACATTTAAAGAATTCCATTCAAGGAAAACTTCATGATTATTTATTTGTCAGTAATTCATTCATGTACAGGGTCAAAGAACGTGCACAAGGAGGAAAAAATAATTTCCCTTTTTTATTCACAGGGTTGGAAAAAGTCTCTTACATCAGCCACTATCCTTATAATCATCTCACTTAAGCTTTATATTGGTAACTAAACTATAACTTCAGATCATTAGGATATTGAGGGCATAATAAAAAGAGGAAATAAACAGCTTTCAGCTCATCATGAAATTTCTCAATATCCTGGCTTTGCTTATGACTATTGCTTGAATAGGCATTTAGAACTGGCAACAAGCCAACTATTTGTCCCTTAAACTTAAACTTTGGCAAACTCCACCCCTCAGCAAATGAGTTTTCAGAAATAGCCATTGTCCTTTGAGCAGACTAACCGGTACAGTGCCAAACTTGATACATCCTGAAAGAAGTTAGGGACAGGTGGAGGGGAGGGGGCAGGAGGTGCAGAGAGGAGAAAAACAGTAAGAGTTAGATAAGGAAAAATAAGCATTAAAAATCTTCAGAGAAACTCAGAAGATAATATGCCAGATAAAGGACACAGCAAGACAGAACTGTGTAGCATAGCACAAAAAATTTTCATTTTATATGTAGTCCATCTGGAAAAGTACTTTCACTACAGGTCTGCTTCCTTCCACTCTGAGATTGGGTTTGCAGTTTCCTATACCTCTGGCAACTTTCTGCTTTACAGAGTGAAATACCCTACCTTGGACTCTTCTTTTTGAGTCTGCATTCATACTTTCAATGGGCCTATTTCTCTTATCCTGTTGACTATCTGAAAAAGAGTAGGAGGACAATGCAACACTACAAACCTTATTACATTCAGAAACTGTCTAAAAAGCCTAAAATAAGGTTCTAACTAAAATAAGCTTCTGTCTTCTTTGCTATGAAAATTTTTGTTTTCTACCAAGGGGTAAAATATGCAGATTTTTTTTGAGTAAGGAATGGAGATATGTTTGTGTTTTCATCCATCCTTGTAAGACATCAACAACTTACAGGCAATCTATGAAAAGGTTTACACTCACATGTGCACAGCACACATTTTTTAAAATTAAGAGACCTCCAAATTTATTCCTTCAGATTATACTCCAGTATATATATAAATATAAATATATATATATGATTAGTATATGCCCACTCCATCTTATGAATTTTCCAGCCCAGGCTTGCAGAAACCTAAGAACCCCTGGTCAACAGTGTGCCTTGGCTCTGTGGAGACCCTTTTCAATGGTCCCCCTCTGCTGATGCCAAGTGCTGACCTCCACCACAAGATACCAGGGAAAGGAACCTTCTGTAGTTCTTTTGATGATGCACACACAATCCCCTTCAGGCTGCACACAACAGTCTGTCTATAAAGGGCAAAATGGTGGAAGAATTAAGAGTTGCTGGCAATAAAGAGCAAGAGCTACAGAGAGAGCAACTAGTGAACTCAGAAACAAGGAAAGGGGGGAAAATTAGGCAAGCATAAAAGAGTGAAAGGAAGATGAGACAAATGAGTACTCAGGATTAAAACCCTCTCTAGCTATACACTCAGTCTCGACTTCTAACAGTTTGCATTCAAAATTCCTAAAGAAGATCTATTCCTCTGATAACAAACAGGTGCTCCATTTTGTTTTCCTTTTCTAAACAAAAGTAACATCTATGTGCCATGGACCCAATGATGTGAATTTGTTATGCACCATATAATTCCATGAAAATATTTCTCCTTTTAACTCTCTATGCTCTTTTCTACCACTTCATGCATTATCTATAAAGCAGACTAGAGAGAAAAATCCTAAAACATAGGCCTAGCAGGAAAAATACTGCACCATTTCACACTGGAACAGGTTGCCCAGAGAGGCTGTTGATGACCTATCCCTGTAAGTATCCAAGGCATAGGTTGGATGGGACTTTGAGCAACCCAGACTAGTGGAAAGTGCCTCTACTCACAGCAGCAGAGTTGGAACAAGATGATCTCCGAGGTCCCTTCCAAACCAAACCATTTTAAGATTTACTAATTTTTGCAAAGACATTGCAATGAATCTTATTTGGCCTATCTTTGTAACTAGACAAAAGAAGTTTGATAAACTTTTTCTTGACATTTGTCAAAGAGTGGCTGTTTAGGTTTCTAATCATAACAACTTACATATGTCTTTTAACCTTCATGTAGACTATGAAGGTGAAACAAATGATTTGTCTACAGTCCTGTTCAGTTTTCTGTTTAGTGTCCACAAAGCACAATGTCTTTGGCTCACAGTCAAACAGGCAGTATGAAAATTACATTAAATACAGAGCTTTCCAAAATCTAGGTTCATTCAAATTCAATTTCTGAAATCTAATATGATCTTGTCTCTCAGTTTCTTTAAAAAAACCTGGTGAAATGTTACATAGAATCAGTAGAGTGTTGCAGAATGAAGTCATAACAATATTCAGGCTGATACAGATTAAAAAGATTCATTCACAATGTAGATTAAATCCTAACCTTATTTTTACATTACCCTTAAAGATCATTACAATAAAAATACAATATATTCACTGGATTTTTAATTTTTTTTTTCCCCTGAGGGTGTAGAGGAAGTGAAGCTGTACTTGATGCTCAATCATATATATTTTTACTGTTCAGTGGATCAATATTCCTACCCAGTTTCATGTCTCTCTGTCTTCCTTCACTAGCAAAACAGACCTTAAAAGTTGCAAATTATTTAGTGTGGAAGGAAGGAAGTATGAAAAAACTAATTCACATTGCTGGAATAATGAAGAAGGGTTACCAGTCTCAAGAGGAAAATGGTAGCAGAAAGGAAGTAGAGTGATATTGATCATTTTTGGTCTGTGGCAGGGTGGCTAAGAGGTACACTTCAGTGTGCTGCATGAGAATTGGACCAGCCCTTGGAGATGTTTGCTACAGACTAGAGAATGAAGTTACATATTTCCCAAGTGAAAAAGAATGGAGGGTGAAGACAATGACCATGTCCTTTCCCTTTCACAGATCTATACTTAGATCTCAGCATTGCTCTATCATAAAATACATCAAATCCCCAGAGAAGTATCCTGGGGATTATACACATAATCAAAAGCCCTATGGATGGCCCTATGAATTAATGAAAGATATGGAAGAATCTCTGCGGATGACTGAATCACATAATTACTAAAGATAAACGCAGCACTGAAGATGACCAAAAAGAAGCTCAGTGATAGGTCACTTCAGCTTGACAGACAAATGTGAATTCTATTGACTGACACATCTCAATCATAGTCTTACAGTTTCTAGGCAGCGAAATCTGGTCACATGTAATATCCATTTCCCAAGCATCTAGTAAGCCAGTAAAGATAAGTAACAAGTATAGGCAGAGATTTGTTTATGAAAGACAATTTCATCTGCAATGTAGAGTTGGTATAGTTCATTGTTTTAGTTCTGTATCTGTTTAAGCTGCTAGTTTTTTGTACAGTATCCTTTATTTTGTTCTATTACTGCTATAACAATCTTTCAAAATGCATTAAACAATGATTTAACTGCAAAATGGTATATTTATTGGCCTACCAGCATACCTACAGAGCATCTTCCAAAGTTATTTCTAGATGAATTTTATGTCACCAAATTGCTTGAATAACTGGTAATAACATGCCACTACTAGGAATAACATGCCAATCTATAATTCATTTTAGCCATAAAGAAACCACTGAAGTTACATGTTCTATATATAATCTCTAATATAAGAAGTTGAAAGTCAAACAGCTAAAGACATAAAGAACAGACTAAGATGTGACTGGCAGCACAGTTCAAATATTAGTGGATATGCTGCAAAATAAAAATTAAAAAAAAACTAAAAAAAGATAAAAAATGGAAAATATAATGGCAGAAAATTGAACCATCATCATAATAACATTTGCATGTCTATAAAATTACATTCAGAGAATTTTACATTCTGTGTAGAATATTGAATAAGGTTTGTTCTTCAGGTTTCTGCACTTTCTGGTACCATGGGGCAAAGATGGCTCCAGGTTGTAGCTGTGCTCAGGGGCAAATCAGGATGACAAAAGTGTTTTACTTTCAGCTAGTAACAAAGTTTACTAAACACGCCTGGATAATTCTTATATAAAGCAGAGAATTTCTCAGATTCCTAGGGAAAAGTACAGAACTTGATAATGATGGCTTAAAAGAAGAAAGACAGTAGCAGTGCTCATTCCGGGATAAGGATTGCTGAGAGCCCTGATAGTGCCAGCACATGCGCTCTGTCTCTAGAAAACGACAATGTATCAGCAGCAATTGAGGCCCTCAACAAGCAATCAAATTACTTAAGAGGTAACTCATCTGCAAAGTGTTGTGGGCAGTCTGAATTCAGAAGTGAATGATATTTTTTGCCCTGCAGAAAGCCAAATTTGGAAGCAGGGAGAGGGATTAAACTGCAAATTCATTGTTCTTTAGGATCAGCATTTGGTGATTGTTATTAGAGCTGTTTTGTCCTTTGTGTTAGTGTATTCAGAGTTCTTTCTCCAAGAAAAGGGAAACAAATTTCTTCATCTACTCCAGAGAGCCAAGTCTGTTAGTCACACTCTAGAGCAGGAGGTGGTGCCGTTCAAACTTGATGCTGCTCCACAGCAGAATAACAGAGCAGCATCCAGTCTATAGCTTCTTCTGTGTGCCCTTTGGATAGTCATAGGCCTCCATTATCACTCAGAAGCATCAAAATGCTTCTTAATTTCAGCCTGTAAACAGAATAGCTAATGCAGATTTAGATTTCAATTCTGTAATTTCCTAATAAAGGCCAGTATTTTGTCTATAAAAACACAGCACATCAAGCACTGTAATCTGAAAAACTAAACCAGGTTGGCAAAATATGGCAGGGTATCACCCACAAAACATCATACTGCTGAAGAGAATTCATGTCCCAGTGCCCTTCTCAACACAGAGCACACACAACTATCATTACTGGAGTACAGCCAAGTCACCTCCAAAAACCACATAACCTTCTATTAACCATCAAAACACACAGCATCCGCATTTCAAAAATCAGAGCTAATCATGAATTTTAGAGATGCTAATTACATGATCTAACCAACACAAGCTGTTTTACAATGGATATAATACATTGAGTATTGGAATTAGTTTCTCTTCCCATCTGTACTTAGAACTGCCACAAACCTGCACCATGAGCACCCAATCGCAAGCTCCAAGCTTGCTCTGTTCATGGACTAAGAGCACTGAGATCTACTGTGGTGCTTTACTATCTGAGCATTTGTATGGTAAATGGAAATTAGGTCTCAGTGTTGACAAGAAGGAATTATCATCAAAGTTGTGCAATAATAGCTATGCATAATGTAGCAATATGTATAAATAGACTTAAACTATATATTAAAGAAAAAGAATAAGAACATTTTCCCTTAAATAGTCACAAGAATAAAAATTTTAGGCAACAGATTGGATATTTTTGTTGAGGTCTCAAGAAAGAGGGAGAAAAGTAAAAACTTTCTTCAGAATGCATCATTCAAAAATCTATAAACAAAATTGTTGACAGATGCAAAAGGTCAAAGTGTTTTTTTTCCTGAGAACAGAAAAAGAAAGATACAACTGACAAAAAAAATTAAATTGCAGAGACACCCAAGTGCAAGCAGACATCAATCCATCCTTTCAAAGCATATTGTCAACATTTCTGCTTTTACATTTGAGAGAAAAAAATCCAGCATATTTTAAATAAAATGCATTTAGCTTCAAAACAGGGACAAAATAAATACTATAACAGCTCCAAAATATTAGATTTACATATGTGAAAATTTTCATTAGCAAGCAGACTGGGATCAGGAAGAATTTTGAAGGGCACACAGCCCAGACAGTCAAAGGGATATTCCATACCATGAAATATAAGGTTCAATAATAAAATTTGGGGTAGAGGAAGAAGGGAGGAGGGAAGAGGTGAGTGGGTTTCCAAGTTGGATATTGCTCAGAGACAGGCAGGGCATTGCTCCATTTATAGGAGGTGCTGAGTGGCTGCCTTTGCATCACTTGGTTTTTTTAATCCTTCACTTTTTTAAACTGTCTTTATCTCAACCAGGTTTTCTCCCTTTTGCTATTTGTATCTTGTCTGCTGTCCTCCTGAGGAGGGGGATAGGGAGGGGCCAATGGCACTGTGGGTGCCAACCTGCTCACTGCGGTCAACCCACATCATAGGTGAACACCACCTATGTTTCCCCATATACTTCAGTAAAGATTGAAATAAATTTTTGACTATGTAGTCGTGTAGGAAGCACCAACATCCCATACATCTTTTATCATTTTTCTATATTTTCTTCTTTTTTTTTGAGGATGGGTCAAGTGGTTGGGGTTGTGTTTTAAGAATTCTTATACAATTCCTTAAGGTTATTATTAAAAATACACGTGATATATTTTAAATTTAAAAAAAATATTTAATTGAAAAAAAAAGTTGTTTCATTGAACTAGATATACTTCTATACTTCAGCCATTACAGGTGAATTTTCTGTTGCACTCTCCAAGACAAGGCCTCAGAGGATTTTTTACTTTCTTTCCACTGGATCCAGCGATATACTGCACCACTCACCAGTCACTAGAGTTTCCAAACTAGAGTCTCACAGGCAGCTAATCAGTTAAATTTAGTTTTGTTTTTATTTTTTTAAATTTATCTAAGCATCTGTGGGATTGTGGAATGGCTTATTTTTGAAACAGCAAATGCTCGCCTTCCCCTGGTCAGACTCAGTTTTCAGTTTTTGTGATTGAGTAGGTAGAAATGACCTATAGACAAGCATGGATTGAAATCAAGATTTCAGTTTTTAAAAGATCTCATGAGGCAGAACAACACTTTTATTTACTCATTTTTGTAATCTAAGTGCCAAAATCTAAAATTCAAACCTCTTTTTTGTATATAGCACAATACAACCTTTGCTTGTGTACATTTATGGTGGTTTCAAATAAGAATCAAGCTAAACTTCTTTGCAAAGAATGAACAGCTTTACAGTTTCTACATATTTTTAAAAGCCAAGATTAAAAAATAAGTAAATTATATTGGATTTGAGCTTTGAAAAAATTATATTCCTTTAGAAGCAGCTGATGACAGCCTCAACACCTACATTTTATAGTGTAAAGGAGGCTAAGTGCTACTCTGCTGGCTTCATTAGGAGCAGAGAACATTCTCTTGTAAGATCAGTGCCTCTGTAGAAATGGCCAAAAACGCAAGCCCTGGTAGTCAGCATTTTCATGGGAAAAGTAGAAACAGAAAGCTTTTCCAAGAGTAAAATAGCATTGTGTTTCATCTTGAACCACACTACAAGAACTGACTCAAACACTCTTTTTAATATAAGTATCCCCATTAAATAGAAAGCATTAATTCTGTAGATTTTAGCTGAAAATACCAATCATTTCATTGACAGGCTTCATCATTCTCACAGAAAGTGAAGAAGTCCCAAGGTGCTAGCTGTATTCATAGGTTAAAAAGAAGTAATTTAAAAGGTAAGCTTTTGCACTTTATCAGTACTCCACAATAGACAGTTAATAACATGACTAATCAGAAATGCATTTTGACCTCAGACTGAATAAGGCTTTAAAATTCTTCAGTGAATAATTTAGTATGTTCAAAAGCTGTTCATTAAATAGTTGCATTTTTCACAGACAGACATAGTATATAATAGGGTTAGGGACTCAGGGACAGAGCAAGAAAACATCTGGGAGTTGAACTCACTCATGACACTGCACTATCTCAGTTACTTCCTAACCCTGAGGCATTCCATCCCCATAGGCATTTTATATCACAGTATGAAATTCCTACCAGTCTTTGGTTTGCTACTGGGAAAGTTCAGACTCACCACTACCTTGCCAACAGCAAGCTGTTTGGTGCTCAACTATGTCAAGACCAAGGGGCACAGTGGGTGTATCACCTGGAGGGGTTTTTATTACCTCATATAACTGGTGTTAAATTGGTGGAAGATGGATAGTGACTGACTCCACATCATTTGTTGGGCTATTTCCTTATTTTATTAAACTTTCTTGGTCTCAATTTATGAGTATTTCTTGCTTGTGCCCTTCCACAAGGGAAGTAGTGGGGAGGTGACAGTAAACAGGTTACTGGGTGGGAACACAGCAGCTGTCTGAGTTCAACTCACCACAGCAAGAAATATTTAACATTTTAAGGTGTAATATTGAAATTCTCAAGTCAGGAAAGTGAAAGACAGAATATCTTATTCGGACTTCAGAACTTCTGATTGATAGGCAAGAGTGTAAATCTCTTCAGTGTTTCCCCCAGAGCAATAATTACAGCAGAGTGGCATTTAAAAAAAATAATTTCACCAGCACTGAAAATAGCTTCCAGTTGCCTGACATCTCAGACATCTCAGTTATTCTGGGTTAAGACTTCCAATAAAACATCTGACTTTAGCCCTTGAAGCAGACAAATAATAAGACACCTACACCAGGGCCCCAAAAAGATTCTCAAATTAAACCAAAAAGGGAAGTCCTTAAACTACTGCCAAGCTTGTTACCACTTTTTTGCCACTTGAATGAAAGTTCAGAGCAAGACCACAACTGCTGTCACACAGGAAAGCCAAATAACATAATTTCCACCTCATGCTGAGTACCAAACAACACCATTCACAGTCAACAGCTGTCCAGCAGGCCTGTATGTCCTGAGAGGTCCAGATGGAGAAGGACAGTCTTTAATCATGCTGGGCAGAGTGTGTTCTGCACAAACACAGCAGATAAAGTGATGACCACAGAAACTCAACATCAGACTTTAGATATTCAAAGCCTCATTCCAGCCCTTCAGACTAACACCCTAACTATCCTGAGCTCCTTGATAAAGACAAAATCCTCACATCCTGCACCACCCTGTAGCACAGACATTTCCTTTGCCCTATTCCATTGGCTGTGCTCAGTTTGGCTCTACTTGCTGTCATTGTCATAGAGCTCTGATGGCTCAGGATGTGGGCACAGCAGTTCTTCCTGCTGCAAAATTATTACTGACATACATGATGGTTTTAAAGAACCGTCTTTCTGGTCTGTCACTAAATACTAAATTGTGTTTAATTCACAGTCTGAGTAGTTTTGCATACTGGTGGGGGTTTTTTCACTCCCACATTTTTAGCATTTGTACTAAATGTCACTGACAAGATTAGTTCAGTTGGAAGGTCCCATTGTTTTAGCTAGGACCCAAAAAATCCACAACAATGAGTTTTAAAAATCACTATGCAGATTTAGTAATCACCATGATTACTAAATGATTCAAGTATACGAGAGCAACTTTGCATTACATATAACTTGGGGTTATACACAATGGATTGCTGCAATATTTGCAGGGTACAAAAAGCCATATTCTTCAATCAGTGTAATCTCTTGAGTATTCTCTGTTTCAACATCCATGTTCTATAATGACAAACAACATTTGACTCTAAATTGCATGTTTCTGAATCCTATAGCATTTTTTACTACTGACAATGGCAAAGCCCCATTTGTAATTTGGTAACTGTGTCATACTTCAAATAATGCTTTATATTTAGGTTTTGAAATCCATTTAATTTAATGGTTTGTTTATAGTACAAATTACAATTCACAAAAGCCAAATATTTTTATCATGAATCTTCTAATACATTCTAGAAAGTCCTACTCATGATGTATTAAAGCTGACCTCTGGTGCTAACGTTTTGCGCAATTTACATTTCTGAAACAAAAATCTTCATGACAGAGTGACATTTGCAAAAAAAAAAGTATACTGAAGAAAAATGCCAGCCAGTGCAGTTATGCTCATAAATAAACATAACTTTATCATTTGCAGACTGATGCTGTCCAGAAAGACACGAATCTTAGATTCCAAAATAATACTTTGCCCAACTTTGCATAGATAACTTTGAGTTCCTGAAACAGCTTCCACCAGGAAACACCACAGTGTGTGCTATTTTCCTTTTATTAGTTAATGTCATAGTTTGGCTTCATTCTCATCAATAAAATTCTGGGATGACAATGAGACAATTAAATTGACTAGGATTTTTTCTGTTGTAACGACCAAAGTGCATGCATAAAGATATGCTGTCTATTTGTAGTTTGATATACTGAAAGATATCTATAATTTTACATTATTTTAGAGTGTATAGTAAAATAACCTCAGAAGCAGAACAAAAATTGTCTGTTGTATTACATATTCTAAGGTCTTCTGAAGTGTAACTGAATGTTGGTTTATTGAAGCCAATATTCCTAGACTGTCTCTAGCAAAGTCACCTGGTGATTTCCAGTATCACATAATCAGGGGTATATAAAGATGGGGAGTTTCCTCCCTTGCTCTGTCTCTTTCTTCCTTTCATGTGCTTGGAGGACATCAGGTCTCTGTTGGCTTTAGCTCTTATCTGTATGAGCTGAGGCCTATTGGAGAAGCTGCTGTCCCAGCCGTACAGAGAGGAAGGACCTGCTTTTCCTTAAGGGGAGTTTGGTGAGATTTTATTGTATTAGTTACCTATTGAGTTTTCCCCTGAGTTTACAAGTGTGAGTATCTGTTTTGTTTGGTTTTACCCATTTTTGCCCCATTTCCCCTTCCCCCTTTTCCCATAGTGTTTGATTGTATATAATTGTAATATATGTGAATATATATATATACTTTTACTACAATCGTCTTTTTGGGTACTTTTTTTCTTATCCCTTCAGAGGGGGGTGGGAATCTGTGCGGCCCGCAGTTGGGCTTGGCAGGGAGCCAACCCAAACCTCCACACAGATAAATGATAGAAGAGGAGTTAAAAGAGAAGTTTTCAGAAGTTTGTATAAGAAATCATTATTGTGAATCATGTGATCTTCAGCTAGTGAAACTCCTGAACTCAACAAATTCCCAAAGTACTGGGCTATCTTCTATAACTGCTGCTGAAGCTTGTAAATACTGTGTGCAAATACAATATTCTGAACACATTTATACAAAATCAGGCCTTACATAAGTGATTCATGGTGTTTACACTTTGGTCATTTTCTTGTAGACTGAAATACTGTGGGTAAACTTACAGCATTCTTGTAGCTCATAGAAAACAAGCAGCAGGTAAGAAACATTAGTCATATGGCAACCTGAATAAGAGGTATTTGTATCTCTCTTAAGGGCCAGGCATAAATCAGGAGAGGTGTTTCCTAAATATTTATATCAAATATTATAGTAAGTGCACAATGCATATTAAATGAGAATAAATACAGTAATTTTCCTTCCAGCTAAGTTTTCTGACAGTCATGTAATTCTGTGACAGTTGAGACACTAGAAAATAAAGACACACTTTTCCTTTTCTTTTGTATCATGAAAGAAAATGCCAATAGTCAAGTTCAGACTTGTTGACTGCCAAGAGATACTCTAAAATCTAAGTAATTGCAGAAAAATACTAATAATCCATGTGTTTTACCTGTGTCAGTTCAGTCCCTTTATTTGATGGGGGCATTACTATACTCATGCAACAGAATTATGTAATTGCTAACTCATAACTAAAAGGGCAGAGTTTAATAATGTATTTAGTATATGAAACAAAATGTCTAAGGCTGTAAGGGTACATCAGTATGCATACAGTGTTGACTGTATATAACTGAATTGTCACAGATTAACAGGTATCATAATTAAAGTTGTAATCTGTGCCAGACCATCATAAAATGAGAGTTTTTTTGAAAGATGATGCATGTTTAAGATAAAGAGGACAAGAATGAGTGGTAGNATTGGGTTTCTTTCCTGTTTACTTGGTCACCTTTAGTAATAAAACTGCTGTTTGGGTTAAGCTTTCTGTGGTGTCTCAGTTTCAGCTTCCACATCCCTTGCAGACCCCTGTTTTCCCTGGAACACAGTGCATAACTTAAATTATTGTTAATTTCATAAGAGACATCAATATCACCTCAAAGGTGATAAAAGTGAAAAGTTAAAGAATCTGATTATTTTTTGCCTTTACAAACTGTTCATGTTTGTATTTCAGTTTATCTAATATTTTTATGACATAAGACAAACGAAGGAGGCTTAAACAAAATTTCTCAAATCTGAGGAAATGCTCTAACCTTAGGACTATTCTATAAAAGGCAAGTACTGTGAGCATTTACAGGCAGCAATAGATTCTAATCAGCTCCTGAAAGCCAAACTGGAGGAGTGCTATACTGCAGTTTTAACATGGGCTTGATTCAGGGCTTCAAGCAGGGGCCTAAGCAATCAAAAGTGATGAAACAACAGTGAAATTCCATTCTTCTGTATTTCCCCTTGAACCAAATCTATGTTATCCACTTACTCAGAGTACGGACTTTTAGGAACACTATTGTACAGCCCAAAGCACTATCTTAGGAGTCTGGGCACAACACCTTCACTCCAGGTCCAGACACAAGAAGCCAGATGCCTAAAATTTCTAAATTACCTTAACCCAGATCCTGCTGTAACAGAAAAAAATCTGTTATTAACATTTTATAAAATAATTCATAAAAGTCTGTGCTGTGAAAATTGCCTCATAAGTGCATAATCAGGCCTCTAGGTAGCTTTGTTTTTTCATGACATTCTTTTCTTCTCTTTAGTCATTACTACAGAAAGGCAGGATAATCTCCCTCAACCTGCTGACAATGCTCTTCCTAATGCAGTCCAGGAGGCTCTTGACTGCTTTTGCCACTGGAACACATCACTGGTTCACATTCAGTTTATTGCCCAGGACTCCCAGGTCCTTTTCTGCAAAAGTGCTTTCCATCCATTTGGTTCCCAAAATGTATTGCTGCCTGGGGCAATTCCTCTGGTGCAGGACTTGGTATCTGCTTTTATTGAATTTTGAGATTCCTATTGGCCCATTTTTACAACACATTGTGATCTATCCAAACAACTGTACATGCATCTGGTCTATCAACCACCCCTCCCAGTTTTGTATCACTTCCAAAGTTGTTGAGGGTGCCCTTTGATCTATCATCCAAGTAATTAATGAAAATATTAAACAGTATAGGACCCAGTATCATCCCCAGATACACAAGTGACTAGTCTTCAGCTGGACTTCATGTCACTGGTCATTACCCCTTAAACCCTGCAATTCAGCCATTTTTTAATCCACTTCAGTGTCTGCTTATCTAATCCACAGTTCGTCAGCTTACCTATGATGATGGAAAAGCCTTGCTAAGGCCAAAAAACCGTTATCCACTATATTCCCTTCTTCCACCAATCCAGTTGCTTCATCATAGAAGGAAGACATTTTCTCTCTTCCAACCCTCAAAAACCTCTCCTTATAACTGCAGTCTTTCACACATAACCAAGCACAGCCTCTCAGTGACATTGGCCAGCTCCTTCAGCACTAATGTGTTCATGAGACTTAAATATACTCAATCTGCTTAGATGCTCTCTAATCTGATCCCCATCCACTGAGGGCAAGTCTGTCTTGCTCCAGGCTTTCCCACTGATTTCAGGGATATGGGAATCCCAAAGACAAAGATGTTGAGTCAGCTCTTTCCATATCCTTTGTCACCATGCCCCCAGATACATCGAGCAGCAGGCCTTCATGTTCCCTGATATTCCTTCTGCTGATGATAAATCTGTAGAAGCCTTTCTTGTTGCCCTTCCCATCCCTTGCAAGGTTCAGCTCCTAGTGGTCTTTGGCTTCCTTAACACTGTTCCCATGCATGCTTGGACAGGGCCGTCATGTTCTTCTCGGGTCATATAGTCCTGCTTCCACCTCATGTATTCTTTCCTATCATGTTTAAATTTTTAAAGGCCTCTTTATAAATATATATTTTCATGATGGAATTAAATCAAATTACTTTATTTACAAATATATTCATGTGTGTGTGTGTGTGTGTATAGCTTCAGCACTACAAAAAATTTTCAGTGTTAGTCAACGCAGAAGCGATAACCTGTATGTCAAATGCATCTTTGTCATATTCCTGTAGGAGTATTCAATGACTAACATCAAATTAATCATGTTCTGTGGTGAAGCGATTACACAGTTCCCCATTTAATCAATAATCAGTGCAATCATTTGCAACCCTACCTTCTGAGGTAGTACTGATTAACTGGCAGAAAAATCTGCACTTCTAAAACTAACCTGGCTCATATGCTACGGCAATCACTTGCAGCTTCAGAATTTTTGCTTGTCTCACTAAGACTATATGACTACATACATGTTTGAGTAGCTGACTGATGTCATCGTGAGACCTCTCTCGAAGATTTTTGAACAATGTTGGTAATCTGGAGAGGTCTCAGTCAACTGGAAGCTGCCAAGCCTTGTCATGATTTATGAGAAAGCCAAGAATGACCCTGGAAACCAGGCCTGTCAGTCTCACTTCAGTGCCTGGTAAAATTATGGGGATTATTCTAGCAGTTATTGAAAAACACCTGAATGACAACACAGTCATTAGTCACAGCCAGCTTGGCTTCATGAGAGGAAAGTCCTGCATAACCAACCTAATTTCCTTTCCCAATAAGTTGATTATGGGAAGCCAGTTGATGTGATCTGTTTGGATTTCAGTAAAACTTTTGATACTCCTTCTTACAGGATCCTTCTGGACAAAATGTCCACCACACAGCTGGATAAACATACCATGTGGTGGGTGAACAATTGGAACACAGGTAGGGCACAAAGGGGTTTAGTAAACAGGGTTGCATCAGGCTGGTGACCAATCACTAACAGGGTTTCACAGGGCTCCAATTTAGGGCCAATGCTCTTCAATGTCATCATAAATGACCTAGAAGCAGGACCCAAAAGTACACTAAGTAAGTTTGCCTATGACAAATTTATGAGAAGTTGTTAACTCCCACAAAGGCAAGGACGTCCTGCAGAGAGACTCTGACAAATTAGATGGCTGGACAATCACCAACCATATGAAATTTAACAAGGGCAGGTGCTGGATTCTGCACCTGGCAGAGAGCAACCCTGTTGTACATACAGACTGGGGAAAGAAAGGCTGGAGAGGAGCCCTGCCAAGAGGGCCCTGGATGTCCTGGTCAATGGCAAGTTGAATCTGAGTCAGCAGTGCCCCAGCAGCCAGGAGGGCTAACCCTGTCCTGGCAAAGCATCACCTCCTGTCAAGGGAGGGGATTGTCCCACTCTGCTCTGCACTGTGGTGGCCTCACCTTGAATATTGTGTGCAGTTTGGGGCATCACAATATAAGAAGAAAATACAAAACTGTTAGAGAGCATCCAAAAGAATTCCAGGGAGATAAAAGGGTTTAGAGGGGAATCCAGTGGGTGAAGTTGCTTGGTTCATTCAACCTGGATAAAGGAGGGGAGACCTCCTCACAGTCTACAACTTCCTCATGAGGGGAAGTGGAGGAGCGGGCAGTGATCTCTGCTCTGTAGTGGTCAGTGACAGGACCTGGGGGAACAGCATGAAGCTGTCAGGGAAGGTTTAGGCTGGATATTAGGAAAAGGATTTTCACACAGAGGTTGTACACTGGAACAGGCTCGCCAGGGAAGTGGTCACAGCACCAAGCCTGAAGGAGCACAAGAAGTGTTTGGATAGCACTCTCAGACACATGATGCAGTTCTTGGAATTGTCCTGTGCAGGGTGTCAGGAGTTGGACTCAATGATCCTTGTGGGTCCCCTCCAGCTCAGGATATTCTAT
This sequence comes from Campylorhamphus procurvoides, assembly GCA_013396655.1. NCBI lineage: Eukaryota > Metazoa > Chordata > Aves > Passeriformes > Dendrocolaptidae > Campylorhamphus > Campylorhamphus procurvoides. The sequence continues at coordinate 28,371 of WBMV01009007.1, read as the reverse complement.
GATTCTATGGGTATGTACAGAAAAAAAAATCACTAGAACAGTGGTTTTCAGAGAAGACCCCCAGGGTTCCACACTTGTGATGATTTTTCCTTACTCATTTTAGACAGCATCTACTTAGCACTGTTCAGAAATATTCAGAAATGTTATCCTGTCAAGGCAGCTATTGCCTCTTTTTCTTAGACAATCATTGCAATAACTCTGTTCATATAATCACAGAGAGCTCCCAGAAAGGATCTCTGGGGAGCATCTACTCCAGTCTTTGATTCATACCAGTTCCAGTTAGATCAGTTTCTTCAGAAATTTATCTATTTGAGCTTTATGTTTCTCCAAGGAGGCAGACTCTATGTGAAGGCTCTCTGGGAAATATGTTCTGTATCTGGTCACTCTTGCAGTTAAAAAAGATTTCAATATCTGAGTGGATTTTCTGTTTCAGCTTGTGTCCTATTTCGAATCACAGTGCACATCCAGGAAGGGTCCAGCTCCATCTTCTCTATGGCTTTCCATTAGGCAGCTGGCAATAGCTGAAAGATCCCTGTTTTGTTTTCTTATGACTGAACAAATCCCTTCTCTGCCTGTACATTATACGCGCCATTCGATTTAGTGCCATCTGGTAGATTTGCTCCACTACATTAACATCTTACTCATGCTGGGAATCCAAAACTGTACTTTGGAGGCAGCTTCACAACTGATGAGTCAGGGGGCAGAAACACTTGTAACCCTGCTAGTTACATTACATTACAGTTACCCTGCACTCACGTTACATTCTAGCGAGGCACATTTACCTAAGTGGAACTGCACTGAGTCTATCTACTTCATTTGTTCTCAAACATGCTCCCTTCTCTACACTTTAGACAGGAGCACAATGGGATGTATAGCTAGATCAGTAACCTTAAATTCCATTCTCTGAGTACAGAAGGACTATTTGATGCGGGACTTGTTTATTGTTGAGGGAGTGGGGGTGATGTTTTTTAATTCTGTACTTGCTATAGAGCTTTCAGACTATTTAAACTCATCGGGACTACTTTTCAGTTCTAAATATGGAAATTATCAACTCTCTTTTTCTTAATTTATTTTTATAACATAATATTTTCCACTATTGACAAAGAGCTGCAGGATTTGCAAAAGAGATGCTATGGCAGACACCCTGTAAATCATAAGTCATGTGGATTGCCAAATGTTGAAATTGTAAATTATTTTGATTTTCCTGTCATCTAGCTGAAGAGTAACTAATGCTACTACTTTGATATTAGAAGTTGTGGAAGAAGAATAATTTACAGTAAAAGTCTTTGCTTAGTAGATGTAATCAGAAGCCTTGATTTTGTGGAAAACACACACAGTAGAAGACATGGACAAGAATGAACATGTTCAATTCCCTATATAGTCCAGTATGACCTGGAGAGAATTGAGACAAAAATATAAAGTATGTGTCATGTAAATAACCTGTATTATCTTTGCTTATATTAAAGTTCAAGGATTCTTCAATTCGATTAGTGGTTTAATTTTAAGATTTTCATCAGTCCATCACAGACTTTCTTAATGTCCCCTGAAATCTCTCAGACGCTGTGGAAGAGAATCATGTGCAAGAGGTTCAAGACAGACTTTCTGGAAAGCCAGCTCCAGATGGATCACAAATTCTTTGCCTATTACCTCAGAGCATCACACTCAGCTTATTTTTCAGTCTCAGTGAAACACTATGTAACTTAAACACAAAAACAACCATCATCAGAAAGAGAATAACGTAGTTTTTGAAACTCAGACTGGATGTTAGCAGTCGAACTCAAAAGACTTCAAGCAATGTTTCACACTTCTGGAGTGCCCTGCTTCAGTAAACATACTGGTGAAGGAAAGCAGTGACATGATCTGTCAATAAGTAGAACAGGATACACTGGAATACATAAATAACTCTCAAATAGTATCTACTTATATTATTTTACAGTAGAAAGAAACTAACCCCTCAGCTAGCTTTTACCCTGCTGAAAAAAAGCTACCAAGGGAAGAGCCATTTTGGCCCAGACACAAGGTCCAACACAGCCCTTGGTGAGGTACCAAAGAAAATCCCAGCACTACATCTGTTAGGGGCAGGACAAAGTGCTGAAGCATACTCTTGCACTTTATCCCCGTTCCTACCCCTCAATCAGTTACTGTCTGGCCATAAAGAAATCTAATTCATGAACTGCTTTGATACCCATCAGTCACAGAGAGTTGCCGTTATGGACCAGCCCAGATGTCCCACAATTCAAGTGACTGCAGGCTCGTCACTGCACTACGCAACACACCTGTGTACACCTGACACCTGCACAGCTGGGCTTTCCACCAGCTCCAGCAGACCTCCAGACCATGAAAATTGTTTTGCTGGGAGGTCCCTTTCTTGTAAAAGATGGAAGGCAATGGCAAATTCCCTTAATTCTGTCCCAAATTTACTCCTCTGGGACTTGGGCCTTCCCTGTTATCTACAGGCAGGTAAGGTTCAGTCCCATCTCTCCAATGACCATGTGCAGGGTTGATCATGGGAGGTCGATGTTTTTCCCCAGACAGGGAAGGCACTCTGTGCTTGCATATCCTGTAACCTGAAATGGAGAGCAGCTGAAGGGAAGAGAAAAGATAGGGAACCCTGCCTCCCCTCTTAGCTCCAGGTCCATCTCCATAACACACCCCCCGTGCCACTTAATGTAAAATACATTAGAAAGCTGGCCAGGAATAAAGGAGTAGAAACTCCCTTTGGCCAAGGAAGTGCTCCAGTCACTACTATATTGCATGTAGAAAAGCACTTTTCCCACTCTTTTAATCACATCTTTCACACTGTTTAGCAACAACAACAAAAAAAAGATCACTTTGTTTTGGGGGGAAAAGTGATGGGGAGAAAGGGATGCATTTGTGCCTTCACAAGAATTTCTGGGTCCAATTTTTACAGTATTGACAAAACCCTGGTGACACCAGCCCAGACACTGAGTAGAGGTTAACTGGATGTTGACTGCACTGACCTATCTCAGCTTGGTGGTAATTTGGGGCTCTATTTCCTTTATTGTATCACCTCTTACTAAAATTGTGCCAGAAGACTAGTTGCTGCACACTTCTACATTGCAGTCCTAAGGCACCAGAGATTCTACACAAAATATGCAAGAACTGACTCTCTCTGTCTCTCTCTCTATTCTGTACATTTATACAAACCTTTCATACTGGGATAAATGTTTGTTTGCTTACAGACGGTATTCAAAAAAGATTTATTTAAAGTTTCATCAAAAATCCAGAAAGAAGTCCTCAGATTTTCTTTTTTTTTTCTTTCTTTAGATTCCTGATTCATTCTTCTATATTGTTTATCAGTGTATCAACAGCTGTTCAGAAATCTCTGGAACTAAGTCAGGCAACCAAGATTTTCAGGTAATGTCAAAAGGGAAAGGCTAATAGAAATGGACCTATCATTTCCAGCAGTGCTGTGTGGTATTGGTTTCTCCTGCATATGACAAAATGCCCTGAAATATTTAACACAATCTTAATAATTAAGTACCATGGACTCAGAAGCTTTTGTTATATGACAGAAATGACTGCAAGCTTACTTCAGCTATTCAGAAGAATTAGTGCAAGGATATCACTTTTTTTCCTGCCATATATTGACCCATTTGCAAGACAACATCTTTGCTCTTTTAAATATTTTGTATGGAGAGAAGCCGTGCAGAAAAAATAATGTATTGGAAGCTTGCAATGGTATCAGGCAGAGCTTGAACTAATAAGGGGAGTTTGAACATTCTGTAAGTCAGGTAATGAATATTTTTGTGCTGTCAATTGAACAAATATTTTTGTTATGTGTCTATATTTGTATCTATATCTTTCTGTAAAAATCATGTGTTTAGAGTACCAAGGGGGTATATTTTGACAGTCACTTTACTGCTATTAAACTCTTGTTACTAGAAATTGCTATTCTTGTTTGCTGTTCTTGTCACAAAGTGCATTACTATCTTCTCTGAAGTCCTTTATGATTCATTACGCTTACAGATGGTGCAGACATAATATTCTAGCTCTGACAATTTCTAAATATTCTGTATATCTTTCTCAAAATATTGAAGCGTTCATTTGTATTTATTAAAAAATGCTTCATGGAAAAATGTTGTGCTACACAAACAATCAGTAGATATGTCAGCTATTAGGTGTGACCTTTCAGTGCCACTTCGTTTAACCCAGTGCACCTATCCTAGCTGTGGGTTTCAAAATAGTAACAATATCTGTTAAGGATCCAAAGCACAAACATGTGCTTTCAGTCTACAAAATTCAAGAGAGAAGTAAAGATAAATACGTCACAGGTATGGCAACTTCAGTGAAAGCACTGGGATACTTTCTTACTCAGAGAGGAAAGCAGAACAAAAATTAGTCTTGATACAAATGTCAGAATACTAAATGAGGCCCAGTTTTTGAAAACAGAGAAATGGATTTAGGTATAAGGATCCATTTGAAGTGATCTTATTCCTACAGATTAAGTTAGATGCAGTGTAACTGTTGCTTTTACTGCAGACTTGAGTTTTTGAGGTTTACAGAATTCTTCCTACTAGCAGAACTAGTTTCTTCATTTATCTCAGAAACACATACATTGAAATTTCAGAAGAATTTTAATTAATAGATAAAAATCAGTTTAAAAATTTTTTGTTTCCCCACACAATTTCTACGCCAACACAAAAACATGAAATTGAATTGAACAAAAGAAAAAGGAAAGAAAAAACCAAAAAAAAAACCACTTAAGAACATACTAAAGTTTTATTTCTTTCATAAGGTTAAGTTCCAGATGGTAGGGGAAAAAAAACATTACCAGTAGGAAAGATACAATGAGCATTTATTATTTGCTAGCTAAAATTCAGCATCAACTAGAACACATGAAAATACTTCGCATTTGCAAGAATATGCATGCCAAAGAAATTAGAGCACTCCCCACTCTCTGTAATCCTGCCTCACCAGATACACACACAATTTGAGTTATAATAGCAATTTCCTAATTATTCTGTAACTCTGTTTCTATTTAGAGCACTTTGAGAGGCTTTGCTCTTGCTATGAAAAACGTATTCAAGCCATCTCATCACATTTACTGAGAGGCACTGCTGCCAAGAACTAAGCACATAAAGCTTTTTCCTAAGCAGTTAAGAACAATTTTAGGACTCATATCTCAGCCTGCCTGAGGTTATTGAGGAAGGAAATGAGAAAACATAACAGTAGCCAAAGATAAGAAATTAAGTGAGTTGAGTTGATGATAGCTAAGTGATTACTGCTCAAAAAGTATATGGGTGATATCCTAAATCTTAGAGATTGACGTTGAGAAAATTTTAAATAGCTAAACATTTTCTGAGAAGATGGTGATTCAGTCCTGAAAGTACCTCCCACAAAGAGTAGTCTAAAGCCCAGAGAGAAACATTTGTGAGGCCAAGATACATCCAACATTTGTGAAAATGAAAGGGACTCAGGTGAATAGACTGGGCATTGTTTCCCTGGGAAATGTCCCTGAGTGAATAAATATTGGGGGGTTTTAGGTTTTTTTATATGCAGTTTTGAATTAGCCATTTTTCACAGAAACCTAGAGAAAATATTTTGCCAGATATCTGTTTCCAGGCTTCAGCACAGGAGAAAGTCAGGGTTCCCCAAATATTCAAGTGCAGGATGATACAGGGTTTAGGTCTAATCCTGCAGTTTGGAGATGGGGTGAAAGGCTACCTATTTACATAGAATGCTTGCAAAAGATAAAGGTCAAAGATAAAGGTCATCTCTCTGTGCTACATAATTAGGAATCTTAAAGGTATGGCACAGACAGAAGGCAGGGGCTAATGTAGCTAATGTCATGGTTTGTTACCAGAACAAGTAGTAGAAACAGAAAAATCAGCAAGGGAATTTGCAATGCATGTGTTTTTCAGCAACACAAGTTACTACGCATAAATGTATATAAGTGTGAGTAATAAGCTCAAAGAGAAAAAAGACAGATACAAGCTAACAAGATGGGGGGGTGGGGGAAGAGAGTGATGAAGCAAAAAATATGAAGTATGAAATCAGAAAGCCTAAGAAAAAGAGAAGTAGACTAAAATAATGTGTAGCTATATATCTACATGCATAGAGTGTATGTATAAAGTGATAAGCAAAATGAAATGAAAGGAAGTTTGCACATAGCTCAAGATCACTCACAAAAGGTTTCAAGTAGATGTCAAAAATCGAGAAAGCATGGCAAATCCCTAGAGGGTTTGTAACGTGACATAAGATGGCAGAACTGACTGCCTTCCCCATATTCTTTTTTAACATTGTAGGAAAAATGAAACAGAAGTGCAGAAGTCGAGAGTGAAAGAAGAAAAACATGAACAATGAGAAGAAATTCCAAATGACTGGAAATAGGTTTCAAAAGTAGAAATAGACTAAAATAGAAAAATTAATATGAATCCAAATACTGTAGTGTGCTAATTAGTGCTTTCTGCAACAAGGTTTTGCTTGCAGGTACATATGAATTTAACAAAGCTATAATAATTCACAAGACTGGTTCTGGACTTAACAGTGCACAATTGTGCCCTAAGAAGCAGATACTTGCAGCTCATAATGTTGCCAATACCACTCTTAGTAATGATTTTAAGATATAAAACTTTAATATTACCCTTTATGAGATAAGGATCTCAGTCATTCCAATAAAAAAAACCTTAAGAGGTTAGAGAATACAGGAAAAAACTCAAGCCTGCCCAAAACACCAAATCAGCCGGACAAAGCACCTGAGATGGAACAGTGTTTGGAAACACTTGTCTGCAAAGGTACATACCAGTCTCAAAACAATCTGTCACACTGATCACCACAGAGAAATTTCTGTTAGTTGTAAAGTGGTAAATGCCTTTAAAAATAAGTGGAAGAGCAGGAGCATAGATGCCCTTGGGAATTTTTCCCTTCATGGGTACGAAGTGCAAGAATGTATGCAATAATCAGTGGGATTTTTCCAGCCAGAGGTAGATGTACACTACAGTGCTACAATCAACTTATTATTCTTCTATAGTCAACAGAGAAAAGGAATAATTATGGTAAGGTACTAAACTCTTCCTAAAATCAACAAATGAAATAGATTAAAAGAATCATGCAACAGAAGTAAAAATATCAGTAAAAGGGTATCAGTTGCACAGGTCTGCATTGCAAACATCCAAATTCAAACAAAAATAAAAACAGGCATGACTGTTTCTTTACACCTTCAGTACAGTGCAGAAAGTCCCACAGACTAGTCACCCACATTAAGTAATTTAATTGTTTTTCTTAGAACTCATAGCACAGGAAATATGGCTAACTCCTATCTTGTTCCCTCTATAGCCAAAATGAACTTAAAAAAAAAAAAAAAAAGCACTCCTGCCTCTTATTTTCCCCTGGCTTCTTTTTATGTTAAAGTCTTTTCTCATTTTTAATCCCTCCTATTATTTTTCCTATCCAATTCACAATTGTTTTACAAACCATTTGACTCTGTACTTCACCTATAACTTATATGAAGAATTCCCACAATAGAGCTAAAAGCCTAGGCAGAGATAAGTAGGTAAATATAATACACCTTTGTTGCTTTGACAGAAAAAAAAATATTTATTTTGCTTGGATTAAAATATGTTGGTTTGGTAGTTTATCAATTCCAGTTTCCAACAACACGCTCTTTAAATTGGAAGTGGTAATTTCTAGGTACTAATTTCAGGCTTCAAAAATGGCCAGAATATGTGCCCTTTCCAAATGAACAATCCAGCTGTTTTGGGGGTTCTTAGGCAACATATCCACAATATACATTTAAATTATGACTTTAATTACAGAAACACAAGTTGCAGCAATCTTGTTAACTCATTGTTATGATAGGATAAGGTTCATAACAGATCAGCAGATATGAGCAGTACAATGAGGAGACACTGAAGCAACTGGGGGACTGAGGCTACTGAGCTGCCAAGTCCATCCTCTTATGCTTTGTACTGCCACACAAGCAGGTGGCACCAGTGTCTCTACCCAACCCACACTGTGAGAGGATTCCATCCATAGAGCAACTGGCCTTCACAATTCCACAATTCACTCCTCAGTTTAATTTTACAATTTTGCTTTCTTTTTTCTTAGCAGCTTCCCTTTCTTCAGTCATATGCCTTTACATCTAGATTTAGAAAAGTGCTAAAAATATATATATTCCACAAGAATTTTCCTGTTCAGAAAAACAGCAGAGAAATGAAAGGGGAAAATTACCTTATAAAGAAATATCTTTGTATTCAGAAAAGGCAAGGGATGCACAGAAAAATGTGGGTAAAAATGTGCAGTGGGCAGGGACGAAGATGCAGCAGCAAAAATGTTTGCCAAGAACATAAATTCTCCAGAACAGTTTGCTAAAATATAAAATATCATTTAAAGATCTTCTGTTTCCACATGCTATAATTTCCCCAGATACTCTAGCAAGCTTAGATTATCTTTCTTATTATGTAAAACCATCCTTCATTCTCTTTCTCAAATTTAAGTTGTAATACATAAAGACACACTGAATTGTCACCATGAGTCACTAAAGAGCCCTTCAACTCATTCATTTAATATCACTTTTTCATCTTATGAAGCTCACAGAGAAGGCAACATACAGGCTACAGAAATATCTTACTTCTGTCTGCATTTAAGTCTTACTAGGATTCTTATTTTTTCAGGGCTGTATATATATTTTGGGGGAGTCACCATTTACCAATTCTTTCTAAACTGCCCAACTGAAAATAACTTTTTCTCTTTAACTTTGAAGGCTCCCTTCTTTTACTTTATTTACGTCATTTTCAGCACTTCCCAAAGCTGGGCTGAGCATGTTTCCGACAGTCTTCTGGCTTTAGAGAGTGTTTTTTGACAGATGTGAGAGTCCTTTGACCTTTTAGCTTTCAAATGCCTCATGATGAATGATTCAAACATCCTTTTCTAGCTTTCCTTACACAAATACATCAAAGTTCCTCCTTGATGATGAGAGTTTTATCTAAAATGAAAACAAGCCACTTATTCTATTTATTGCTATTTCAACTTTGCTACACTATTCTTTAGTGGGTAAAAAAGAAAAGATCAACTATGACCCAGTTGCCAGTAGCTACCTATCCACAATAGACCTGTGCAAAAGCTCTAGCTGTTCCTGACCAAGAATATCTAGACTTTTTGNAGGTTCTTCAGAACCAATATTTTTAAAAAAAAAAAAAAAAAAAAAAAAAAAAAAAAAAAAAAACAAGTACACTTTAGGAAGATGATTCTGCTCTGATTTACACCAGAGGCAGAACTACTATAATAGGTTACACAGGAAGATGAGGGCATATGGGTCCCTCAGACCCATAACACCAGCAGAATTGAATCTCTTTTACCAATTTGTAGGCACATTTAGAAGGCTTCATTTAGGCCATATCGCAGTTTCTTGACAACGTAACAAGCCTACTTCAATGATTCTTCTGTGGTGTTCTGTGAAGGGTCATTGTCAGACCTGGCATAAATTCCTGGTTTTCCTGGAGTATATTTAGAACTTGTTTCAGACTGGATTTTGCACAGTTTTATTTAAAGAAGCAGCAGATTCAAGGCAACACAAAGTGACAGAATTTACTGTCTTCATTTTTGCACATTACCTCAAAGGAAATCATACATTTGCCAGAGTGCTGGGGGGTTTCCCCCTCAGTCCAAAGAAGACTTCAAACCAGTCTAGAAAAGAACAATTTAGTCCTCTTACAGAGTGCCTCACCTTGTAGTACACAGATGATCCTCCATTTCCAGAACCATCATCCTGTGGCCTGTGCACCAGCAATATACTGAAACAGTGACGGTGCTCATGTTATTTCTTCAGTTTGGTTCCTTATCAAGACTTGGAGAAACAAGAATTTTCCTAAATTATCTTTCATTAGTGATAGCCATAAGGACTATTAAAGTGGTACAGAATGAGTGGACTGCAAAATCATCAGCAAGGTAGGACAAAACACTGAGGCTTCTGCACAGGTTGTCTCTCTTTTTTTTTTTTTTGCTTTCATGTAACACATGAAAGGAGAGGTTAAATAAATGGGAGTGCTGGCATACAGCACATCATTTTAGAATCTTTCATCTTCTATAATATTTTATCTAGTTTTTTTGTGAATATGCACACATAGTCTGTGACAGGTAAATTTTTAGGTTTTGAAATAGAGAACTGACAAGAAGAAACTAGCAGCTGTAACCTCTAGTGATTCCCATTGTATTAATTGTAAAAATCATAATATTAGCTTCATGAGGTATGCAAATCAAAATATTCAATATATTTTACTTTTCTGACAGTTGGAGCAAAACCAGCTCCTGCTCAATGTGGAATGATGTTTATAAAGCAAGTGCAGAACATGTTGCACATCATATTCTCATAGAGATAGGTTAGGTTGGAGAACAGATTAGGGTGCTGTAGTTCAAATTTCTACCCAAGTAGGGCTAACTGCAAGGCAAAATCAGGTTGCTTAGGTTTTGTCTACAGGCCCTTTGTACCTACACACAGTTGGCAGATACTTTTTTGTTCAGGGCTGAAACTCTCCCCTCTGAGAAACCTATTTCACTACTTAAATGACTCTCTTTGTAAAATGATGAAGCAGGGTTTTCTCTGCGCATCACTTCCATTGTTAAGGTAGCAGAGGGAGAGGAAAGATAACAAAACAAATGATAGTGACAAAAATTAAATTGACACACAGAATTATAGAATCATTCAGGTTAGAAAAAACCTTTAAGATCATCAAGTCCAACCTTAAACCTGACACTGCCAAGGCCACTACTAAATCATGTCCCTATATGCTACATCTACGTGTCTTTTAAATACCTCAAAGTTTGATGTCTCAACCACTTCCCTAGGCAGCCTGTTCCAATGCATGATAACTATTTCAGTGAAGACATTTTCTTAATATCCAATTTAAACATCCCCTAGTGCAATGTGAAGCCATTTCCTACTGCCTGTCACCCTTGAGAGGAGCCTGACCCCCACCTGGCTACAGCCTCCTCTCAGGCAGTTGTACAGAGCAATCAGATCTCCCCTAAGCCTCCTTTTCTCCAGGCTAAACAAGGCCAGTTCCCTAAGTCACTCCTCATAAGATTCGTGCCCCAGACCTTTCACCAGTTCTATTGCCCTTCTCCGAACACACTCCAGCACCTCAGTGTCTTTCTCGTAGTGAGGGGCACAAAGCTAATATCATTAATGATCAAAATATACTGTGTACCTTGGGACTAGTGTGGAGAGCCAAAGTTGTTTCACCAACATAGTCTTATATGAATAATAATAATAATTATTATTATTATTTTTTATTATTAAGTATATCCACAGTACAAATGCCAGCGAAACTCGGTGTAAGCCACGTCATGGTGAGAAATCACCAGAAAGGTAGCTTGAGATTGCCTGAAATGAAAATAGTTTAAGAATTTTAGAAACATTATCAGCAGGAAGCTCCCCTATGGATGAAGCAGGAAGCTCCTTTTTTCATCTTTTTTTAGTGGTCTGAGGAAAGTCTTCCTTATTCACATTCTTTCAACTTACAGATAGTAGATTCTCTGAATAGTAATGAAAGGAAAGCTGCTTTCTCTGTTCAATTTCTTTGTTCCAATTCAGATACAAGAATGACAGATATATCTATCCAGTGTTTAGTTCTACATTCCCTTTTGCATTCCATTTTCTTCCAGTTATTCCTTAACATCTTACAGTCCGTTGGCTGTCATTTGTTTTATTAAGCAAAGTACCCGCAGGATCTAATCTTTAGCAATCATGAATGATCTGGAAAAGACAATGAGCAATATTTTTAAAACATTCTAAATAATAAAATATATTTTTAAATTATGACTGGAAAGAACTGCAATAGCATCTGGCAATCCTGAGTACCTACATGGCACACAGAAAATTTCACATCAAGGGAAAGAAATACCTCTAACTACCCCTACTATTCTCTCTCAAAGAGGAGTCATAGAAAACATTGGTGATAATTTTCTGAAAGCATTAGTTCCAAGTCCAGCAATAAGTAATAAATACATTTCTAATGTACTACCTACATACATATAGGAAGATAAGAATTGTTCTCATACACTTTTTTTTGTTTCCTACCTATGCATTATCAATCACTGCTGGAGAGAAGACAATTTCTATTTAGGTTTTGGTCTGGTCCAGTTCTCAGAGCAAGATGCAAATCCATGCATTTATCCCATTTATGTCCATATCGAGCCCAAGCAATTTTACAAGAAACTGCAGAAAAAGTGTAGAAATCCAGAATACCAAACAGGTATGAAAATTAAAACTATAGAAAATCCCATCTTGTGTTGAAAAAAAAAAGAAAAAGGAAAAAAAAAAGAAATATGAAAGATCCTTGCCTCTTATAACTTTTATATTGAAAAGTGTACTCAAGTCTCAACTCTATAAAGGTTATTGAAAATTCTTCCATTGTTAATATTGAAAAAGAGTTAAAATTCAGGGTTCTGGCTAGAACTGCCATTTTATGTCTTTGGTGCTTTCAATCTATTTTAAGTTTATTAGATTGATGTGCTGCAGAAGCAACTCCACAAAATGTGTCTGAAATTTAATTTTCATTGTTTTCTGTTATTTAGAAATTCAAACAATTAAATGCTTGCATCTCATATTTAGAACTAAAGCTCCTTTACTGTAAAATGTATAATTAAATTGCTGTTCTTATTACCTTTTAGGGATTGCTATTTTCCTACAGCATAATCCTTCAGGTAACATGATTATTCCTTCCCTGTTACTTTTCTGCTGCAATAGAACTGTTGTGATACATTTTCTCAGTATATTTCTTACATGTACAGTACTTATGTTTCACTTGACGTATGAAAGTCAAGAGAATAATCAAGCATACAATAAATATGATGGATCTTTTTAGGTCCTGACTTTTATCTGGTTCAAATTAATAGAGTTCTGTGGCAGTTCACATAACCATATTTTTTGAAACTAGTTACTAGATTTCTTTAATATTTTCTTAAATGTTAAAAATATTTCACAGCCTAAAAATAAAGGCTAAAATTCTAGTCTCCTAACAGAATTACACTTGTCGAGTCTCATCAGACTCTTGCAGAAGTGCTCAGAGCACAGTTCCAACAAGCAGAGCAGGAGATTTCTTACAGATGATGGGCCATGTTGCACTTTTCAGTCAGTTTTCTAGCTTCCTTGCAAGTACATGTTTTTCTTCCACTATAACCCTGATTAAATCTCTGTGAAGGTCACCTTCAAAATTAGGATACTGGAAAGCTGAAGGGGGATCTTCCACACAAGATTGCAGAGTCTTGTGAATGTTGGTTTTGATGTGAATGGGTTCTGACCATAATTTTTGTTCCACATTTATTTAATTAAACATGCAACTTAGAATAAACAAATTAGAATCTGTGATTCTGAGTGCCTAAGAAAATTAAAGTATGGTCCAATGGCCAAAACCCTGAGAACAAAAATCAGTAATCAGATGAAAGGCATTTAAACTCTGGCAATCACATCAAATTGGGTGGCTGTAGGTATGCCAAATTTCTCAAATAAAGTTGTGAGAATAGAGGGGGAAACAGATTATCAAATTATTCATAAACATCAGAGTTCCCTCTGATTTACAGAAGCAATTTTCTCCTGCGCACTAGTAATTTTTGAGGAAGTGCTATTAAGTAATTACTCAAAGATATTTTAGGAAAATATAACAGACAAGTAACTTAGGGGTTTGTTGCTTGCCTTTTTTTTAAATGAAATAAACGGAAAACATCAAGATTAGATGATCAATCACATTTACAAATGTTACATTGACACTTTTAAGAAGCCAAGTGATCGCTTCAAAGATAATCAGTTCTCAAGGTTGGACTTGATGATCTTGGAGGTCTTTTCCAGCCTTAATGATTCTATGAATCCACAAGTCACATCTGGCAACTGCAACAATGCCCATCACTCGTAGTCACAAAGACAGAACTTGCTTACTCTGACATTATAATATGTATTGGCCAGTACTCAAGATGTAGGTTCTTACACAACTCTAAGACTGCCCTGCTCAACCGCTTAGTCCCACAAAAAGTATCTTCCACGGGTAAAGGTGAATTTTGTTCAGAAAGCTTATTTAAATATGTCATAAGTGAGCATAACATCTCTTGATGCCCCCCACATTCCCATTTCTGTAAAATTTTCAGAACTGTACCCTCACATTTACTGTAAGCTGATTTCTTAGAGACCGGCTCTACCTGCTTCTTGCCAGAGGGGTGAGAGACATGCCAAAACTGACTATGACTGTATTACTTTCCCACCACCACAGGGCTTCCAGCTTTCCATAAGTCTCTTAATAGATCATACATCTAATTTTTTAAAATATGTTTTTGCTATTCTTCCTATTGCTTTTAATCAAAGCCACAAAATATACGTTTGTTTTGCTATATATTAAAAGAAAACAGAATGTGTCTAGGAGCCAACACCTGAACTAATCAGATGAGACTATTCCTTCACAAAACTGTATGGTGAATACTCTCTTTCCATTTTGGTCCATCAGGAAGCTCCAAAGATGCCAGGGACAACATCAAGTGATGCATTTCCATCAGGACTGACAGGAGCACATATGTACAGACAAGTACACAGATGGCTACTTGGGCTGCCTGTGATGCCCTGTTACCCTCACTTACTACAGGTCAGAGAAGCCACCAATTCTGGCAAGAATCAAGAGGAGAACAGAAGTAAACAGAGTTTACTGCTCTGTCTTGAGGTTCCGATGTACACAGCTGACTCGAGATAAAGTCGGAGATCTCCAATTGCTGCTGGTGTTGTTACTTGGTTTTCTACTTCCTCACTACAATGAGCAAATAGTTAAAGCGGAAGCTACCTTGTTTGGCTCATGCAACCAGAAATTAGTTCATTTTTTTTCTGTGTTTCTTTACAAAACACATTAGTGGTGGAAAGTTCATAATCTCTATATCTAGGTTTAGCCATTAATGGAATTTAATATCTTATGAAATAAAAAGGGGGGG
>WBMV01009007.1:0-13418 GCA_013396655.1 Campylorhamphus procurvoides | reverse complement strand
AGGAACACACAAACCTAAAAAAAATACACACGAGAAAATAGAAAAGGGAAAAACAAAAGAAACTGAAATCAACATGAACACAAACAAGCAAAGAAGTTTACAGAATGCACCTGTGTTGGGCCTGGCTGAGATGGAGTTCATTTCCTCATAGCAGCCCACACAGTGCTCTGCTTTGCTTGGTGTCTAGAAAGATGTTGATAACACACTAATGTTTTAGCTATCACTGAGCACAGCATCAGTACTGCAGTATTCCTTCCCCAATCAAGGGCAAGATCCGGGGATGGGACACAACCAGGCCATCTGACTCAAACTAACTGAAGAGATATTCCATACCATATGATGTCAGCTCAGATATAAAAGCTACAGGAAGAGTAGTGAGAGAAGGCCTGGGTGGGCACTTGGTGTCCAGCCAATGTCAACCCACCACAGCACCATAGCACCAGATTCAAAGCTCATTTCTGAATGCAGTCTAATCAGGTAAAATCAGCTTTGCAATTCACAGCTAATGAGTTATAGCTAGTCATGACTTGCTATCTAAGGTGCGAGATCAGGGAATTCAGGTGGACTGCAAGTGGACCTACACTGATTTGTACCCGGTTACCTCCAGCACTTCTGCGACATCCCACATGGAGTCTCTGACAGAACAACCACAGCTGCAACTGCACTCACTGGGGTGTATTATCTCCATGTATCTTAGAGCAAATGTTTTCTTGTTACGTGAAAGCAAAGAGCCTGATGCAATGAGGCATTTAAGGCAGACAAAATACTCTGATTTTCCCCGAACACTATATCTAAGCTTACTGATGTCTTCCTCTCCACTTCTTCAATTTGTCTCAAGGGTTTGAATGCTTAAATATGCCTCTGCAAAAAACTTGCTAAGTAAAACTAGCTACAGAGAAAAAGAAAAGTTAAAGAAAGTAACAGAAGTAAACACAAGTTCTTTGAATGTAGAAAAAGAGGTTATAGAATCACAGAATGGTTTGGGTTGGAAGGGACCTGTAAAGATCATCTAGTCCAACCCCACTGCCATGGGCAGGGACACCTTTCACTAGACCAGGTTACTCAGAGTCACATCCAACCTGGCCTGGAACACTTCCAAAAATGGGGCATTCATAGCTTCTCTGGGCAACCTGTTCCAGTATCTCACAACCCTCTTCATATAAAGAATTACTTCCTTATAACCAATCTAAATATCTCTTCTTTTAGTTTACAATGGCTGCCCTTGACATATCACTACAGGCCCTGGTAAAAAGTCTTGGTCCATCTGTATTACAAGCCCCCTTTAATGACTAAAAGGATGCAATAAGATCTCTTCTTCAGACCAAACAAACCCCATCTCTCTTAGCCTTTGTCCATAGGACAGCTGTTCCAGCATCTGATAATTTTTGTGGCCCAATCTAAAAGGTTCATGTCTTTCTTGTACTGGTGGCCCAAGAGGTGGACACATTTCTCCAAATGGGGTCTCACAAAAGTAGAGGGTCAAAATCGCCTCCCTTGACGTACTGGTCACACTTACCTTGGTGCAGCTCAGGCTGCAGTTGGCTTTCTGGGCTGTAAGCACACATTGCCAAGTCATGCCCAGTTTTTCAGGCACCGATATTCCCCCAGTCCTCCACAAGGCTGCTCTCATCCCATTCAACACCCAGTCTCTATATTGGGAGTTGCACTGACCCAGGTACAGGATCTCGCATGTGGCCTTGTTGATCTTCATGAATTTTTCACATTAGGCCTCTCTCCAGCCTGTAAACTTCCCTCTGGATGTCAAGCCTTTCCTTCAGCATATCAACTGCTCTGCTTAGCTTGATATTGGGTTGTGTGTTCATGTTCTGCAAAATATATAAGGTACACTAAACATTGCTTTTGTGCCTGCAGGGTTCCAGATTGGCCTGGCTGTGTCTTCAGCAGGTGCAAGCAGGCTATTTTATAAGCTTACAGGTACCGATGCAATTAAGAAGAATGCAGACTAAGCCTATGTGTCAGGCCTTGGAAGCAGTTATGCATGCATTGTCAACCTTAATTTAATGTCCTAGGGGAATAAGAAAAGGCTGATTGTTCTCCTGTATGAACAGCACAGGTAAGCTCATTAATGGAGCTGAAATGCCTGTTTTGTCACCCTGCTCACAGTGCCTCAGGCAATAGTGACAAGAATAAAACTTAAGAAAAACAAACAATTCACAGAACCTGCCAAAACCTGTTACTGTGACTAGTGCAGGACTGTACCCATCACTATCAACTCTCAGAGCTCACAAAGGCCAGTAAGATGGCATGCATCTCAGCCTGGTGGGCAGTCGAGTGCATCAAAATCTTTCTGATGCCTTACAATGCAGTTGACCCTGTCAGGAGAAAAAGAGAAATTGGATAGCCAGTAGTGTAAGAAATAAAACAAAACCAGATGTAAAACAGTGGTTGAAATTGAATGGATTATTCTGGAATCTTAATTCTTATGTTTCCCACACAGACACATTTATTATAGTTGAACTGTGGGAAAAATCCATGAGACCACAGTGGCACCAGCTGCTGTTAAGCTTCTGCATCAAGTATATAATTATAATCCATGAAGTAATATAAAGTAATTTATTGTACACTCAGTGCTTACTGTTGCTAGTTTTACTTCTAGAAATAACTTTTCCTCATTTGGCAATATATTCTACTTTTGATTAAAATAACTGCTTGGGACTTGATTGATGTGAGTGTTTGAACAGATAGCAATTGCCAACCTGGGTTGCTCATCAAAAGCTGCCATTCAGGGAAAAAAAGTTCATTCATTGAATTAAAAGCTTCTTGCTCTGTGAAGAGCTATGATACATAACACTGTGACTAGACATGACCATCATTCTATACTGCAAAGATGCAGATAATTTTTAAAATAGAAGAATTTTAATTATACCAAACTCAGCTATAAGGTGTCTGTTATATTTTCATCCAGAATAGATGGAGAGAGCAAGTACTGCAAACAGTGAGAAAACTGTCATAATAAAAATTCCTCAGAATTTTGAAGGCCACCGTTTTGGAAATTATGGCTGCTTAGAAGCAGGCCACCCCCTGACACTAATTATTTCATATTATTCTTCACTGATACACTTGGAAGATGATTAGACCTTCTAATCAATTTGGTAATCAGTAAGATTAATTTCTCTCTTGCTCTGTGAACTGCTTTTGTAGAAATATTAGTGACTGCCAGTGGGAGAGGCCTTCTGCTCTCATAGTAAAAACTCAGGTGATAGGGTAGCAGCTGAGGTAGAATAGTACAGCTACATGTAATTTCATGATAATTATAGATCATAATTACAACACTATTATTGCACTGTTCTATAAATTTCCAGATAGCTTAATGTGATCACAGAATACAGTCCTTAGGCATTCTCATGGAAGTAATTTTACTCATTTGAATATTTTAATGGGAGCAGTTCAAGAACTTAAATACATGCAAGCTTTTGCAGAATTGAGACTCTAGAGCCTCACTCTATACTTACAATTAACTTGGAAAAGAACCTTTATCTGGAGCACAGAAAATAACAATATATCTGTCAATTATAAACAAAAATTCAAAAAGTGTAAATAAACAAATTACAAACTGAAAGACAAAACAAGTACATTTCTAAATGTGTTGTGGCAAAGGATATATAATTTTACTTTTATGTGTTCTGATTTGAGGGTGTTTGTGTTACATATATAAGACTGTATTGCAAGTATATACTGAAAGTAAATTAAGAATTTAATTCAAATTTCACTAGCATTCACACACAAAAAAAATGTAGCATATTAGGAAAATCATCTGAATTATGATGTCAATTCCTGGATTTTAATTTGTTTCTTCCAATTGGAATTACATGATCTTTAAGATTCCCTTCCAATCCAAACCATTCTATGATTCTAAGATTATTTTGTAAGAATGGTGACAACAGTATTTCCTGTACAACATTCTGACCTCTGTTACCTGTGTCAACCCCATTAAGTGAAACCCATTAACTGCATTAGTTAGGATATGAACTTCTAAAGGTTTAAATGAGAGTATTGATTTCTAATTTTTCCACTAAGCATTCACTGAAAAAGGGGTTAACTATGTTTAAAGAAATAAATGGTAGAGCAAGTTCTTCAGTGTCAGGAAGGCAACATGTTTTCCTATAGGAGGAATCTCAGCAAGGCGCAATTGCAAATTACTGAAAAAATACTGACAAAAGAAGCTCAAAGCTTTTCTTACAATAGCTGCACATGTAGCCAGTGGAAACAGGTACAGCTTAGCTACCTCAAAGACATCACTTGATTTGGAGTCTATTAACAGAAAACCAAAAAAAGTAACAAGTAAGGAACCACTGCCTGGCTTACTGCCATACATGTCAATGATTGTTCAGAAACCCTCAGCTACAAAAAAAAAGAATTCCATAGCCAATTCATCACAAGGAAGAAATACAAGAGAACAGAACACATTTTAAAAGATTTGCTCAGCCAGCATCATGTTTTAATTAAAGTAAAAAAGAGAGACCATAGCAACATCCAGCACTCCTTAGCTACTGCACAGTTCAGAGGAATTACTGAATGTGCAAATCAATATCTGTCTGCCTTCACAGAACAATGCAGGTGGTTTGACAGGGAGTTAAAGTGCTTTCCGTAATGAGCTCAGTAAGCCATTGACACTTTAATTTGAATTAAAGCTAATTCAGGGCTTCTGACCAGAAACTTTGCAGCAATGAAGGAAAATAAAAAAAAGTATTGTTCATCTCTCCTTTCAATAAGGATGAAGTGCAAAATTTTCCTTATCAGCCTTATCACCCTACAACTTCCCCAACGAAATCTGGGGGCAGAACTAACCTCATACTGAACACATGCTTTAATTTTCCATACTCATCTCTGGAAACCTGACATAACCAAGATGCATTGGATTACTGAGCAAAATCTGTTATTCATACGCTAATATCCCAGTGCATCTATGGATTTTCCTGATCAAGCATCTTTGTGCTCTGTGGACTCACAACAGAACCATTGACACTGCCGATCACCTGGATTCATTGTCCAGTCACACTACACATCAGTGCTCTGTTGCAGAGGTGATTGCATCAGACGTGTACCATGTTAAGTCACATTAAAAGGTACAGATAGGAAGCAAAATCTCCCTGTAAAAGTAGGAAAATCTCTTGCTGAACTGGCTTCTTTTGTGATCCTTGTGGGTCCCTTCCAACTCAAAATATTCTGTGAAAGTTAATGGTTGTGAAAGCTGCCCAAGCCATGAGCTCAGAGCTTGTTCATGAGTCCCTGAGAACTTAAGCTCTATTTCTGCTTTAATCTGCCCCCTGTATATTTTTAAGTTACTACAGTAAATTGGATACAGCTTCCTAAACCACACTGCTACGGAAAACCAAGCAAGTTAGGAAAACACTGCCCGTCAAATGGAAAATAATTCTTGTTATTCACAACTGGCAATGGTAGGAGCAAGGAGAATTCATTGATAAGTGAATGACAGTGAAAAGAATAGGTTTTACATTTTAAAACCTTGCTTAAAGCATAATAAAATTTCAGCAAATGCTGATCCATAAAACTTGGATTCCTAAGGTATTTCCTTTTTTCCTCTTCTTATAGCACTTCCTCCTCTTTCTTTGTTTGTGGGGTTTTTGTGGGGGTTTTTTTTGTGGTTTTGTTTGGGTTTTGTGAGGTTTTGGGTTTTTGTGGGATTTATGTGGGGTTTTTTTTGTATTTGCTTGGTTGGTTGTTTTTTTGTGTGTGGTTTTGTTTGTTTTGTTTTTTAATTTAAAGTAAACAAGGAAATATAGCACAAGTCCTAGCAAGACAGAGATTAACTATTTCAATAAAATATACAACTGGGACTGTCTAGGACTGAGATTAGGAAAAACACACTATCTCCAGCAGCCATAATGACTATGCAAGTTTCCTGTTGAGCATCATCAATATCTTCCACCCTTAAACCCTGATGAGAGTTGAAGGATACAGGACACATCCACAGAGAGACTTGTTGAAAGCCAAGTCTATCCAGTCCTTGAGTCCACCAAGTACAAGTCATTTCTAACCTAGAAACTACGTAGCCACACAAAAACGGCACTAAGGTGAAGATAACATGTCCTGATCCGTAACAAGATGCATTATTTTGCCTCTGGCTTTCCTTATCTTAAGATAGTCTTTGACTGCCTCATTTTAGTCTGCAGGAGAGGAGGACACAAAATGGTTACTCTCAGACTGACAGACACTAAGATATTTCTAGTTCTGGAGTAGTTTCTTCCAGTCAGCAACTAGCCAAGATGCACAGCCTGTGAAAAGTGATTACCATTTATAGTGTTTAGGATTTCCTTGTATGCAGCTCCAGGGACAAGTGTTTTGCACGTTCACTCAGTGTGAAAAACCAGCCTTGCACAAGTTTTCTAGATAATAGAAGATACATATTTAAAGAGAGAATAAGAACATATATGTTTATAATCTTACAATGGCACTATTCATGATAAAATTTACTTAAGCAACATTTTAATGCAGCAAAACACATGTAATTTCACAGTTTCATTTAATTTCCCAAATTTAACATTGTCAAAGTATGGGTGGGTTTGTATGTGGATAGAAACTAGCTGATTTTTATAAAATTAACTTTATGAAAGCTCTTCAATTTCATTTTCAGATGTTCAAAGGTTAAGAAAATTATGTGCAAAAGGCTTTCTAATTTACAAATGTTGAAAAGAGGAATTTTTGCTTAATGGCTGCTTGGGCATTACAACTGTAAGAAAAGCTCTTTTGAAAACAGGAGAGTTTAATTAGACACATCTGGAAAAAATGGAAAAATAAAAGATTTTGTAAATAATTGGGTTTAGTACATGCTTATTACTGATATAAAATATTGTTCCTTACAGTAGCTAGAAATAAATCATTAATTATAAAGATACGAAATGAATATTTTAAAAAATAATCAAAACTAGAAAGCAAATACTTTATGTATTGGTATTGAAATTCTAATATTCATTTTGATGCATATTAATTTCTCCTTTTAAATTAGACTGAATTCAAGAGAATATGCAAATTAAAATGAAAGCAACATGATAGGGGGCAAAAGTAACCCCCCTAGTACCTGTCAGCATAAACATAATTTTTGAAGGAATAAAATTGTCCCTATAAGTGAAAAGAAGGGAAAAAACACTTCAAAAAAATGAGAAAAATAATAAGGTACCACAGCCACTGCCTTTAGAGCAAAGTTGATCAGTTCTAAAACATCACTATTTTGCATGGCAAAAGAAGAGGCACATTCCTTTGGGCTTACCTTTAAGTGTAGTACACATCACAGCCTGTATAAAGATAAACCAACAACAACATAATATAAATTTAAATAAAAACCTATTTTTTCCCCTAAGAATGAAGAATAAGCAAGACATTTGAAGTGAGCATGGATAATTACAGTTGAAGGCAGTACAGGCTTTGGTTAAGATTAAACATGGCATTTGCTGTCAATATTCACACATCAGTGCTTCAAACTCTGCATGCTCTTAAGCTGGAGAGACTGTTTACCAAAGTTATTGGCAACTGCAGCTTCAACACAGTCAATCATCAGTAAATGTCTGAGGTCTGAAGAGAGCCTTGAAGGTCATTGTATCCAATCATCCTGCTCTAGCAGGGCCACCTACAGCCAGTTGCCCAGGGCAATATCCAGACAGCTTTTAAGTAAGTCCAAGGAGGAAAACTCAGCACAGCCCCCAGGCAGCCTGTGCCAGTCATCACTCACCCTCACACTAAGCAATGGACCTGCACCCACACAGACAAATGACACTTCCATGTCGCACCATGTACAGCTGTGGTTGACAGATGAAAAAAATAGCACTCTTGTAAGATCTATTATTTACCTGAACTTGCCCACGTTATCACAAGACCCTGTTCAAGCAGTTTAACCACATTACCAGTATGTAGAACACATAATCATTGGGGAGGCATCAGTGGGCATGTAGTTGGTGTGCCATTCTGTGCCATTATGTTGCATTCTGTTTTGCCCCTCCATTTCTTTTGGTCCTGATTTATACTCTTTAGACTTTCCCTTGTGAGTTGCTTGGATATATTGACAGTTTTCAGTATTGATCTTTGACATGAAGGTAAGATTCATCTTGCCAAATACAGCCTTATAAAACTCTGGTATTTGGATAGTTTCTTTAATGGCTTATCAGTATTTGAAAAGTTTTGGTGCTTGTTATTTCCTGTTATCATCTATTTGTTAGATTTTTGTATCTATATATTTATCACTTTCCTGGTCACTTGTCATTCCTTTTATATTCCATAGACCTTACATACACCAGATAATGGAATGAAGCAGATATTCTCATCCAAATATCATTACAGATTTCATCAGAAACACACCTAGCTTAAGAAGAATTTCCCTAACTTTCCATCTGTAGTGACCCAAAAGACGTGAGAATTGTAGCCAAAGAAACCCCAAAAGTAATCATAAAGTAACCAAAGTCATAAAATATATTTTTAGACTAGCAAACAGACTGGAAAGGAGAGTGAGATGATTGAAACCTGAGGTAACTTACAATGTTTTTTCAGTTAAAATACGCTTCATAACAGTATTTTATTGCTGAATTGTAACTGAATTATGTTTATTTTGATCAATAAAAGGAAAAAGTGTCAGACAGCTCTAAAACCAGGAAAAAATTTGTCAGCATAAATTCTATTCAACGTTAGAATAATGTGATAAGCACTGAGAAAACAACACATTTCTGAAGAAGTAAGAAATAGGCAGTAGCTCAGCATTTACTATGCAACAGCTTGAAAGGAATTTGGGTTACTAGAGAACACAGTTGCTAAAAAATGCAAATCAACTTCTCATTTTCCCAAAAGAGATGGATGAAAATTGTCTAAATTTTATGCATGGCTGTTTTAGATGAGACCCCAAAAGCATTTTATCCATTATCCATTTATGATAAAATTACACTGTTGTTTCCATAAAATATACCCATAAAATATAAACGCTATTGCTCTCATTACCACCACCCTGTGAAACACTTTTGTCATCAAACTGTAGGAGACATAACAATTTTCTGCTATTTTATTTTAAAGGCTCAAAGAAACGTCTTCTGGTAAATATATGGAAAGTTCTCCTGTATTTAGAGGGGAAAAAAGCTTTTCTGTGACTATTTTGTTAAACACAGGAATTAATTTGGGAGGAAATGATTTACAGCCACCACGTTAATGTATCAGCTCACATGTTAATGTAGCAGTTCATATCTGTCTGAACTGATAAACTGCTAATTTCTAATTCTTTGGGGTGATTATATTTTGACAATATTTTTGCCTTTTTTTTTTAAATTCTGCAGTAGATTGATTGATGAGTAAAATTTTCCCCAATCACAGGTGATATAAGTTCTTTTCAAAGGTTAAGACAAAAGAATTTATTGATCAGATAAAAAAAAATTGTGAAAAGTTTCACACTAATACTAAGCAATTACAAACATAGTTTGGGTTTGACAAATGTGTGGAGTTCCATGTATGTGGACTTCCTCAACTACTAGGAGCTTTAATACAGTAAAATGCTCTTATTCTCACTACAAATCACTTTTAGACTGTGACACTTAGTAATTTTTTTTTTTAGTTTTTTTGTAAAATCATGAAGGGAAGATCTGAAGAACATCCAGTCTACTGTTACTCTCCCTTAGCTGAACAATGATTTTGAGGATACTTTAGAGTCAAATAATTTTCACTTTTCTCTTAAAGAGAGAATAAGAGCAAGAAAACAGATCAGATGACAAGAATGTTCTTATTTCTCCCTTCTTCCATTGATTTATAGCTTTCCTTACACAAATATCAATGTGCCAAAAATGACCATTTCCCAGAGCTTGTTGGCCAGCAGTCCATAACATGAAAGTCAAGAAAGACAACCAAGTTCACAAACCAGCTAAACCTATAAAAATCCTTCCAGATGTCTGTGTAATTTGTAGAAAATTATTCCAAATGCTTCTCCAAATTTAAGTCAATTAATCATTTCTGTATGGGGATAGGAACTATTGTGATGGCCAAGAGCCCTTATGCCAAAGAAAAGCTAGAATTCAAACAGAGAAAATCACAACTCTTGAAAAGGTAATTACCAGCTACTGTGCAGTGCTAAAACACTTCCCTTCTATTAATATCCAGAAAAGCTTCACTTTCCCAGAAGGATCATAAAATTGGATCTTCTATATGCTCAGTATTGATTTCTGCTGCTCTGAAATCAAACACTCCTAACAACAATACTTTCAACTCATCATAAAGATGAAACAGATCAAAACAGAAGAATGTGATACTACTAATAAAGACGAGAAAAATACATGAGTGTTATGTATGGAAATCTCTGTCTTTTTTCTCCATAATATTCTCTGAAAAACTAATGTTTCAAAATTCTTAAAATAACAAAACCCCTTCATAAGCTGAGAAAACAGATAAGAGGTTCCAAGCAATGCAGAATATGTATGTAATAGTGCACTTTTCAGTGGGTATTTCTTACAGGATTTGCATAATTTGAATAATTTCAGATTTATTTCTTTTCATCACTACTTAACACTTTTTAAAATAATTTTGTAATTTTTACTTTGTAAATACAAAAGCCAAATTATATTCCAGATATATTGTGACTATTCCTAATCTCATGTCCAAATCACCAGCCTTTTCAGTTTTTGGAGGTTTTTTTAATAAATATTTTCCATTAGAACTAGAAGACTTCCAGAATTCATGATCTTATCTCTCTAGGTGTTTTATTTCCTGAAATCCCTGTCTTACTGATCTCCACTAAAATTAAAAAAATAATAAACAACACACCTGCAGTAGAAAAATCTATTTATTGAGATGGACTTGCGTTCCTTAAATAATTTCCTTCAAATTTCAAACAAATATCAAATTATCTAGGTTCAGATGTACTGCTGTAGATCTTTCTCTCTATGTTCCACTGACAGTCTGCCTATTTACTTACAGTGAAGGGCCAATCTTCTGTTTTCAGATATTTAATTTGATGCAACATACAGTAATCAGGGTAAGATAGTCAAAGAAATTACTGAAAAGTTATCAGAGCAGTCAACCTAAGAAAAAATTAGGCTAATTTCCCCGTAGTAACAATGTTTATTAATACCAACACCTCTTTGCTTGCCAAACAAAGATCAAAACTAGTTCTCATGCAAGCTCTCTACTTTCATAGCTTCTTCCAAATTTCTAAAGTTTCCTACAGTTGTTCTTAAAAACTCAGACTTGAGAACCACTATCCCTAGTTTGTGCAACTATGGGCCTACCATCATCCAGCCTAAACTTCAAGGTCACAATCTCATCAGGCTTACAGGCATCTAAACTTATTTGACCCTCCTGATTTTAAAATACTGTTTTCCTAATGAATTAGAGTATTTCCTCCAATGGAAATTTTAATTGCTAAATATTTTTACTGGCCTCTTCTTTTAAGGTAGTGATATTTGGTATTTTTATCTATCCTCATTGTAAAGAACTGAGTTGGTTCCTTTGTCTATATCTTCAAGGAAACTTTGAGTCACTACCTGCCATTCTGACTTCCCTGAAAAACTAAAAGAAATTCAATTTTTACTAAAATTAGTTGCCTTAATACACCACTGCTTCCTGTAGGATTTTCCAGATTATGGCAACCAAAATCCCTACTTTTAAAACCAACGCAGCAAAGCATATCATAAAATCTTGTGTGCAGTATTTACTGTTATTATTTGTTAGTCTGTAGCATTTAGAAGCTCCAAACAGGACTGACAGCTGTGCATAAAACACAATCTGTTTTCCAAACAGCTGAAAACGCATATTTTGAATTTAATCAAATTTGTTATTTTAAAGCCTTGGCACAGACCACTGAGACTGCCACAAAAGCCAGAAATATAGCACAATCCAGCAGAAGAAAAGCACATGAAAGAAGCAAGGGAGTCTGAAGGAGTATTTGCTAGAAAGTTAAGAGGTTGGGCCGTTAAAGAGAGGATAAGAGCAAAAAATCAAATTAAATGAAACAGAGAGGGAAGACTGCACAAGGCAGTGACAACTGCTGCAATTTTTCAGAAACGTTCAAATGCAATACATCTGCTGCAATGTTGTTGCATGAGAACAGACAGATAGGAAAACTTAAAGGAATAGAAGCTTTCATCCATATCGTGATGTTCAGTCATGTCCCCTGCTTTCCTGGACTGGGAAACCCCTCAATATATGTTTTCGTTCCCTTCTTCTCACACACAATATTTTTACAGAAACAATGGAGAGGAGGACATGACTGCTGAGAGGTGGGTAGGCAGCTATACCTCGTCCAGAAATGGATAAGGCTCCTAGGTTCTCTAATATATACTGTCAAGTTTGAAAAGGACTTTACCCTTACAAATTTAAATCATCTCATCTAATTTGTGTCTATAATTTCATGTCTGCTTCTAAATTTTTTCAGGATCAGCAGCTTGGTAGTTGGAGATAGAGTGTGCAAAGCTTAGAGAGACTGTGGTCTTGGGAACGCAACAGTTGAGACACCCATGCACACATCACCATGCCATGTTCTAAGTACTGGGCTACAACACAACCTGAGTAAGCAATCATGTTCACTGGCTTACTGAGCATGAGTTTCTGAGACATAACACCCTGGTGTGTATGCCTGTCATTTCAAACAAAGTCCTCCAGCGGTATCTCAAAGACTTGTATTTTTCATATGAGCATAACCTCCTAGTTATGATATTTCAATTTTGTATGCAATGACTTGACTTTCATCTTCAAAGTTACTTCTAAGAAACAAAGTCAGAGGCAGAGATTTGACACTGTACAAGCAGCAGCTGTAGACAGGGTAATATGCCTCCCACAATAGCATGAATAATTGAAATTGCACTATGACACATCATATGCCACTTGACTTCAGGCAACAAGTTCCTTGATTATCAAATCATGATAATCAGTGCAAGACCCATTCTTAAGCCTGGTACACTTTCACATCCTTTCAGATTCTGCTACTGATGCATAGAAAGATCAGAGCTATAAAGATGAAATACACTTTTTGAAAGTTGGCCACTGCTGGTTTTGGCACTGCTATGCAAGAAGCACGACACATTTGAAAGGAATGATCCTTAGAAAGTAATGATAAATGCATGATACCCAAAAGAAAAACTCAGTGCAATCTTTTTCACACAGAGAGACTTTCCAATACTTTAGACATAAAGTACTAAACCAATAATCATTTCCAGTGGGGGGGGAAAAATTTAAAGTCTAAATCCATCTCTGCTATTGTGAGACTACAACATAATCAGAACAAGTTGAATTTTTCCCCCTTTTTTGCCCATTTGTTTCTGAGATGCATCTATTTTACTGTTCCTACAAGGAAAAGGAAAGAAAAGCACTATCAATCATACCCAAATAATCCTCAGGCATTCAAAGTCTCCATAGGGTAACATAGTACATATTGGCTACTCAGTAAAAATGATGAGTTTGACATGAACTGGACAGTATTG